>CM047429.1:46016044-46441363 GCA_026168455.1 Theocolax elegans | reverse complement strand
TACGGATCAGTATACACATAAAGGTATATACTTAACCTAACCTTTGATATTTTAAGTTGTTAATTTGAAAACCCGCATGCTACGTGGAATATTTGATATAAAAAATTATCACTTACCAATGAATCTGTCAATAAAGGAGAACGCCAACGGAAAGCATTTGAAGTATATCTATATACATTCAAAATTTGTATATATAGATATACTTGCAATGTTAAACATGAAACTTTGTCGGTTAATTTTGGATTTTCCTTTCATTTCCCGAAAATCATTTTTTTTGCAAGTGAAATATCGCTAGTAAAAGTAAAAGATAAGGCATGATTTATACGTCTTGGAACGTCTTTATACTTATTGACGGACTCCTTTGGCTAAATTCCATTCTTTTAATAAATTAATAACACATTCTGCACTCATTTTTATCACAATATATGAATCTCACGCGAAGTCTGCGCGGTGCCGCGTCAAGCAAAGTTTACAGTTGGAAAACAAGGTTAATGTTGCTCGAAGGCCAAAGGCGGATATACCGGAGACCCAAGCAGAAACTGCTTTGTAGCCAAGTACGATTTGCATTGGTTACAGAAAGCAGAAATCTCTTTGCTCTTTACGGCGGATTCCGCTTTTTTTTCAGTGTAATTGAAGAACTAAAAAAGCATAATATTGACACTGATGGTATTGTTACGGAACTAAGATAACGTCTTGTGAAGTTTGTAAGACTAAATGAAGCGTTATTCACCAATAAAACTCCAGATCCTGAAGGTTACAAAGAAGGCTTAGACATAACTAAGGACCTAGCAGCCGACCACGCAAACCTCTCATTACTTGGACCGTCCGGTAGCAACAATCAAGAACAACAAAATATGATCCTGCAAATGACATCAACACCAATAGTACCAGTACCACCACCAGTACCGTCAAAAAGAGAAGTCATGGATTAGATGAGGAAATGGAATTGTCACTTCGAAGGAAAAGACGTTTATTATTTTCTGGAAAGAGTCGATGAGTTAAGGCAAGCATACGACTTCACCGAAGAACAAATACTGCAGGGATTACCTGAACTCTTGAAAGGCAACGCACTACAATGGTACCGTAGCCAGGCAAGAAATTTAAATTCATGGAAAGAAGTGGAAGAGCAACTACGAGGATTTTACTTATCTTCACAAGAAAGAAGAAATTTGGGTCGACAAATTGCAGCGAGAACCCAGATGACGAACGAAAACATTCGAGACTTCACCACAGCATTATTAACCCTAATGCGTCGAAGAGGAGACTACGCTCCAGAAGAACAGCTGGATAATTTGTATTATAATATGAAAGCCAAACTCCGAATTCACATCCGCCGGTCCGAAATAAAAAACGTAAGTGAATTATTTCACAGAGTGGAAGAACATGAAGCTAATGTACTAGAGATCAACCAAACATACAAACAACAAAAAGAGACAATGGCCATCACCAAAATCAACACAGCTTACAAACGAAATGAATGTTCCTGGCGCTGTAAACAACGTGGGCACAACCGTAGTGAATGCCGAAATCCGTGAAAACTATTTTGCTCGATTTGTGGAAAGGACGGTGTCTACACGAAAGACTGTCATGGAACAAGTCAGGGAAACGGGCAAAGAACCGAGTCAACCAGGCCAATGACTCGGTCCACGAACGAGATAACCGGTTCTTCGTCACCGTAATGTGACGTGCCAACCTTTCTTCGGGTTTTACCGTTACTATAGATTTTTGCTGCTTGTTATTAGATTAGATGTAAGTTAGGTACGAAACCATCTATGCATCTATATCTTGTTGCAGACTTATTAATCCTGGTTTTATGTGTAAATTGAGACACATTATATTAGCACACATTGGCTATTATAACTGAAATGTGTATTTGAGTGTATTAGTTAGTGTATCTTTTGTATGTATTATACACATTTCTATCACCACGCATTGGGCCATAGAAACGGTAGTGTGTAATTTAATAATACTTAAATGAATAACTACAAATTTTTTATATATATTTACAATATTTATTTATTTAATTTCATTACAAATCCTTATAATAAAAGGACTTGGACTAATAAAACTATGAAATTTAATGTTAATGCTACGAAGGCTTATATATCAATGAATCCTTGTATAGAAATTTCCGTCCTTTATATACTATCTTTACATCATTAGTACAAATCCTTTTTAACCATTTTTCCTTATATTTTACATCAACTTCGTATTTTGATTTTTTATTTTAAATCATATTTTCTTTCTTGTTTCTATATACATATAATATTATCTAAATTTCTAATTATTTACAAGAAATAATTGCATATTTATTTGTATATCGTATGCATTTTTGTAATTACTTTTATTTCTATAATTTTTTTATTAATTCTACAACCTCACTTATTTCTACATTTAAAAATAATCTTAAATTTATTTTTTCTATTTACAATCATTTTTTATTCTACTTATAAATTTCAATTTGTGTTTTACACAATTACAAAATTAAATATATTATAATTTCTATTATTTTTAAATGTATAAATATCTTCGCATACTGATTTTGCATAAACATATAATTTTTATAATTAATTTATGTTTTGCTGTAAAATTAAAAATTAAATTCTTTTTTATACATCTTAAATTGAATATTTGCATTAATTTTATTATGTAATAATATTCTATTTACAATTTAATTATTTATTTAATTATAAAATATTTATTTTTAGTATAATTGCAATTGCATTTTCATATATCTAAATTTGCGCTTTACATCGTGACGCGCTATAATTCTAGGAATTTACATGTTATTCAATTTCAGCTGACAGTATTCTTGTGGATATTTATATTTATATATAGTTCATTGGTCTTTCTAAGAAATCTATTTTGATGTCCTATATCCTCTTTATATAAAATTACGTACTGATTAAAGAATTTAATTATATGTCGTTATATACGTCACATTACCCTCTGTCGCGTCCCGACGAAAATTATATTATTATTTTTCGTAAAAAGTACTGCGTAGTTTAGAATAAAAATACGGCGTAGAAGACGAACAAAATAAGGTTGATAAAGAATGATTCTAAGTAAATGCAGTAATATAAAATATAATTTATAGAACTAAGGAACAGATTATTTTATGAGTGTTTCAAACGAAACAGAGACTGATACGTAGAGTTGAAGATATTATTCAAAGCCAATACGCATATAAGCGGGATCGTCGATAGTGAGATCGAAACGAAGGGTTACGCAATAGTTTTTTTGTTCTGCACTATAAAATCAATGCTCGGAGAAGAGCCGGCAATGGGAAACATCGACTAGAAAATTCGAGCATTAGAAGGAAGTAATAAATTAAGCCGTTCTTTGGGTAACGTCGCAGTAATAAAAGGGGGACAGCAAATTCTCCGAATTAACTACGAAGCGATACAGAAAATGCATGGGATTCGATAATTTTTAACTACGCACATCTAACGGTCCAATCGGGTGCAAGCACAGAAAAATCGAGAACTACTTACACAATTTCCATATAAGGCAAAGTGTAAGACAAGGCGAAGTGTAAGACAAGGACAGATGCATAGATTTTTAGGGTATATAAAGAGGACCCAGAACAGACACAGCCACTCCTAATTTTTCATCTAAAGCTTTCGCAAGGCGAAGCTCTGCTGGTCAACTCTTTGATTTTTATCCGAGGGCGTGGCTCTGCTACTTGAACTTTAAAGTAATACGTATTAAAAATCACGAGAGGAATCGAGACGTATCATTGACATCTACAAGCCATAGTCGAGGAACTACGACTTCGACATCTGGAAATCGTCGAGCTCCAACAGCATACACATCTATATATATACATATATATATCTATATATTTGGCTACTTAAGGTATATTCTTTTCGGCTATCTATACGCTTGTATTATTCGTAAAGGCAAACCTGATATTTTATGTTATTTCGATTGCTGAACCAACCGTTTTCTTTTAAACAATTATTATTATATATTACAATTTATTTATAATAATTATTCGTTACATTGCATTTGATTTGAAATATTCACGGTTTGAATTGCAATTTATTAACTATAATTCATGTTTTAAACGACAACCATTTTTTATTTTATCTGCATTTATTTATAATGATTCTTATTTCAATTATTGATTATTAATGTTTATAATAAAAAAACCTTGTGTATCTTTTATTCTATGTTTATTCAATCAAAATTAATCGTTATTCGACTTAAATAATTTTATACAATTGTTAATAAAATAGTGTAATTTTATGTGTTTTTGCTCATTAAAAAGCTGTAATAATTTAGTCACACTTGTTCATTTAAGGGAAAACAGCATATTATATTTAAATAAATAATGCATGATTAATACGAAATAAAACATATATTATTTTATTTATCCCTCATTATATCCTGCATCTCTACTCTCAAAATAACTTCGCTCGCTACTCCCGGAGACGTAAGGCTAGTCCTAGTCAAACAAGAGCGAAAGGAACGCGAATGGTTTATTAACCATTTGCCTTCTTGTAATATTTTTTATAGTAATTGGTGCAAGTCTGGACGTGACAGATTGTATTAATTATTATAATAAATTTGGTGCATCGGCCGGGAATCTCACATTTTTGAGAGAAAAAAAAGAGATTAAAGGAATAATGTGTTTAGAAGTAAAATGTCAGGTTCGCCTAAAAATACTGATTGTTATGTAAATAAACAAAGAAACACGAGTTTAGAATTTTCTATGAATGATACGTTATTAAATTTATACAAAGAAAAAGTTCAGACTCTCGATACTCTCGATTTAACTAAAACTCCTAGGGAAACAGTGCAAAATTTGACAAAAGAAATAAATTATTTAAAGGATAGACTAGAAAAAAGTGCACCAAATATTTCATTATCTATAAAAATACCTCGCGATTTTGAATATAGAGACCCTTTTTTCCAACTGATCTTTCTATTTCCAAAGTTAGTGAAGACGAACAAGAAGACACAATAATTACTCCCACACGCGTAAAACATTTTAGTTTAAAACCCGCAGTTTTGAATTACGAGGAACAAAAAGAACTTATCGCGAATAATCCTGTAAATTTTAGTACGCCAGCCCCAATTTATCGTCCATATAAACCATTGATTTTAACACCGGATAACGTTATAAGCTCGGTAAGAAAACGGCTCGCGACTGAAGTAAAAAAAGAGTTGTTAGATTCTTATCTCGAGGAACCTAAAATTATAGAAAGTTTACAAGAAAGTGTAAAAAAAGGGACAACTTTTCAAGGTATCATAAATAAGATTAAAGGCGCGTTAAATATTTTTTCCGCACCGATCGAAAAAGAGACTGAGGAAGCAAAGGCACTAGTGACAGACACGGCGAAAATACTCGACGAAAAACTAATTCAAGGCGCGACAGATTTTACAATTCCCTTCGATAATCAATTAATTAAAAGATCACCCGAACAAGCAAACTCTTCTAAGATTAAAGACGAATTATTTAATAAAGTTAATTTAGACGAATTAAGAATAAACACCGGAACAAAACCGAAAAAATTAGATAGGAGTGAAGTTAAAAAACAAATTAATAATAAAAAATGACGTCTCAAATTCGAGGTTTATCGCTAAAGGACGCTCTTGATTTAATACCGCGGTTTAACGGTCATAACATAAATTTATCACAATTTTTGGACGGATGCAATGAAGCAAAAGAAATTTTACCGTCGGAGTACGAGAAAGAATTAACAAAACTTATTCGAATGCGTTTATATGGGGAAGCTTTAACTTGTGCGCGCGGAGAAAATTTTAATTCTATCAAAGAGATATCAGATTTTTTCGAAAACACCTTCGGATCGATAAAAACATATTACGAGTGGACGGGAGAACTTGCTAAATTAAAACAGAAAAACAATGAGACAGTCGTTGCTTATTTTAATCGGTTACAAGAAATAAAAAATGAAATAGTCAAAGCGGCCGACAGAGAGGGACGAGTCGCGATAGCAGATCATTTCATGCTTGAGCTAAGGCGACATTGTTTAAAATTCTTTTTAAAAGGGCTTCGTTGGGAAATTCGCGCGCGTTTAGGGACTCCAAGTTCTATAAAACAAGCTCGTGAACAAGCGCTCGAGGTGGAGCGCGAGTTCGCTTGTAGCGTCTTGGACGAGGAGACGCCGAGCCGAGAAGAGGCTCGTTTTCGTTCAACTCGAGAAACGCGTAAAGTAAACTATATTTCTAATAACTCTCCGATTGTATGTCAATATTGTTCTAAGACTGGTCATGGAGCCATAAATTGTTTCAAATTAGCACGAAGTTTTGCGGAAAGATTTTCCGATAATAACAACCGACGCAATCCCATAAACAGTTCATATAGCCCACAAAATCGCTCGGATAACAGTCGTAATTATAATAGACCAAATTTACAATTTGGCGGTTGGAATGAATATCAAAATCAGACGGAATTTTTACCAAATAGAGACAGAGATAAAAATGATTCCTTTGTTCGTTATAATAATAATAAATACTCGTCGCAGCAATTTAACAAAGAAGATCGGGGAAATAATTCCGGGACTCGCGGTGTGCGCGAGCCGGTTAATCCAACTTCCCAAGAAAAGTTATGACAATTTAAAGAAAGACAAAAAATTCACAAAAATTAACATGGTAATTCCCATCTAAATTTTTAAAAAAATTTCGTGTTTCTTTAAATTGTCATAACTTTTTACGGAATTGGAGGCCATAAAAATGCTACAGACCATTTGAAAGGTATTGCTCCAAGCTTTTTTTTAGACTTTTGGATGAAAAAATCAAAGGTGGCGCACTTGCACTTTTTTTAAATTGAATATTGACATGTAGTTTATGTATCATTGACCTTGAGATTAGAAATTCTAACCCAGAAGAATAAATTCTAGATATAATTAGCAACGAATGTTACATATAATGTTCTATAGTAAAAGTTGATAGATTTTGAGTTATATAGCGGTAAACCCAGCTGGTGTTGAAAAAAACTAGGGAAAATTCACTTTTTGATGTTAGAATAACTTTTGAGCAAATAGTTTGCAGTACCTAAAAATTTTTTTCTGTATTCTGAAAAACATTTGCAAAGTGTACCCAAAATTTGGTGCATTTTAAAATTTTGATCGGACCACTTCACGTGGAATACCCCATATATATATATATATTCAATTAAATAATAATATATTCAATATTAAATAAAAATACAATAATTATTCAATTACATAGGATTCAATTAATAGCTATAACTGTAAGGTTCATAACGTTGATTAAAATAGCGACGTCGACTTTGGCCCCCTGGCTTAGTTCTGCGTTTAGTTGCTAGAATAAATTATTCATAATAGTTATCTGTTATGTCCTGAATACTAAAAGCTTAATCTAAACAATGACGCCTGTCGCTTAGCCAGGACTCGAACCTAGGGAATGTTTAGGAAAACTAAGAGTATGTTTTACAGAACATAAACGTATTATCTAGTGGCAGGAAAGAAGGAGAGCTCTTTCCACACTAGTATTAATCAATTATTTTTATATAAATTGAGTACTTACTCAGTATTTCTTCTCTTGAAGATCTTTGCTTCCTTGTATTTTAAGTAAATGAATAATTAACACTTTGTTTATAATTGATTTAAATATATTATATAATTTATTAATTTTACACTTTTACAATATTCTTGATTTCTTTATAATTAGTACTCTCAGTCTTAAACACTTGAGAGACGAGCCGACGCGTGATTCGAACTGCCTAATTGTAGGTCAACATCTTCAATTTATTGTAAAAGAATGTTTATAAATTATAAAATTAATTTACAAATTTTAGTCGAATATTACCATGATCTCATTTAACAAATCGCTGAGTTTGCATTTTGACTCTTCGATTCATTGCTAATATCCAGGTCATTTACGAAACTCTACGTTCGCATTCTTTAAGCTGCAGTTGTTAGTTACGACTTGTTGTCGATTAAAAATTACAAAATTAAAAGTATACGTCTTATGACGTAACACCTGGGGGGCCAGACGTTGCATATCGGAACGATATCAACTTCCTTTTAGTATTAGCAATCAATCGATTACATGATTTTAGGACACACTTTCATGTATGTATTGAGTCGACCACCTGTGCTACAATACAAACAAAACTTCAAACACGTACAAGCGAACATTGACCTTGTTTTGCTTCCGCGCGCACTTCTAAACAAATTGCATAAATCGACAACGCTACTCCATCCATTGTGAATTAATATTGTATATTGAATTAATATTATGTATTAATTATGTAATATTGAATTAATATCGCTACTCCATCTGTTGTGAATTAATATTCACTATCCTCCCCGCTTAAGTATTGTACACTATTTTGTGAAAACATTTAAGGAAAGAAAAAAAAAAATAGTGTGCAATTTTCTTTCTTTTTATTTTTATATTTTTTTTTTTATTTTTTATTTATTTTTTTTTTATACATTTAACGAAAAAATATTATGATTTTTTGAATGTGAATTTGACATATTTTTACCTGATAGAGTAATTGTAGGATTAATTTTTGATGGGAATATTGATGGTGGTCTATTTGGGATTGGTGGAGGTTGCATGGGAGATGAAATCTTCGGTATAACTTTAATTTCTTTTAGTTCCACTTCTTCTGTTATTTCTGATTTCTTGTTATTCTCTTCATAATTTTCTTTATTTAATGTTGTCAATAAATGAGTAATTGAACTGAACACTGCTCCAAAAAGGTGAAGTGACCATCCATATATAGTATGTAGAGTATAGCCTCGAATTATTGTGTCAATGATTAATTTTATAACATGTAAAATTATTAGAATCATAATGAACATTGAGGAAAATGAGCCCCAAGTTGTCAATTTTCTAATAATTAGTTGCCATGTACTTTCTGCTATGTGTTTTAAAGTATTTTCTGTAAACATATTAGTTGTAGATTCATCTGAATTTTGTTGTCCCGTCATTTCTCTTGTAATTATATTTAATAATGAAGCTTTTTCGAGAGGAAACATGAGTTGTTGTTGTAGTTGGTCCAGGTCCGTTTGAGAATATACTCCACTAGTAGCCAAGGGAATTAAACTGTTTCATAGGTCCACCCAATCTGGTATAGGTTTAAACACATTAGGAAGGTTTGTTTTTGTTGGTGTTGGCAAAAATTTTATCCATTCGTCTCAAACTTTATAAAAGTAGGAACTATAGGAAGTTACAATCAACTTGAAATTTCCACGTTTACCAAAATGTCAAGTTGTCAATTAATAATTAGTTGCCATGTACTTTCTGCTATGTGTTTTAAAGTATTTTCTGTAAACATATTAGTTGTAGATTCATCTGAATTTTGTTGTCCCGTCATTTCTCTTGTAATTATATTAATAATGAAGCTTTTTCGAGAGGAAACATGAGTTGTTGTTGTAGTTGGTCCAGGTCCGTTTGAGAATATACTCCACTAGTAGCCAAGGAATTAACTGTTTCATAGGTCCACCCAATCTGTGTATTAGGTTTAAACACATTAGGAGGTATTGTTTTTGTTGGTGTTGGCAAAAATTTTATCCATTCGTCTCCAACTTTATAAAAAGTAGGAACTATAGAATTACAATCAACTTGAATTCCACGTTTTACCAAAATATGTGTTTTTGGTGTAAGGAAATAAGTTTCATTTCCTGATGTAACAGGTAGATGATTATAACATTCCTTAGTGTGTAATAATTTTACCTCTTTTGGAGTACATTTTATCAAATAAACTGCTTCTCCCGCTAGTTTTGATATATAACCTGGTTTTTTCATAATGTTATATGCAAATTCATCTGGGGATAAGGTAGCAATGGATAAGGAATTTTGTATTGTTTTTCTTTCAATTTCACATTTTTGAGTTAATAGGTCTATATATATATATTACCAAATTGATTCCTTAAATGTTTTTCTACATAAACAAATTTTGAATTTACATAAGTAAATAAATCTAAATGTACACTTGCTTTATTACTAACAATGTCATTTTCAAAATATAATCTATTTATATTATTATTTTTTTCTAATATTAATAATTTTGGATGTTCAGTTCGGGTAAATTCGCGATTACAATTTGTGATTTTTTCCTTTGCCGCTAATGCAAAAGTAATTTCATTGGTATTTAACGTATAAGTAATTTCATTATTATTTCCGTTAGTAAACTTCTTTGCAAAACCTTTATATAAAACATCGTACTTATTTTTAAAACAATCATCTGTTGGTAAAATATCCCAAAAAGTATAACCCCCTTCCATATCAAGACAATGTTTGTCTGAAAATTTACATACAGTACCCGAGCTTAATCTTAACTTATCATTATTTAAATTTACTTGTGCATTGTTTCTTATTAATGTAATTTTGATTGTACCGTGTACAAATACCTTATTCCATGATCCAAAATTATCTGTATATGACTCTCCTGAACATGAGTTTCCTTCTGCACTTCCCGCGAAATCTATTCCTTTTGTTGTAGTTGAATTTATTTTTAAATCGGCAATAGTATGTTTATTGTCATACTTAAAAACTCCTGTTTCTTGAATAAATTTACATTTTTCGTGACTTATATCGTAGATGTACTCTTGTTCTGCATTTTCCGTTGGAATCAAATGTCCAAAAATTCCACATTTGAAAATTGTTCTATGTATAATTATTTTACATTGAATAATTTTAGTGTTTTTAAATTCTGCTATTTGTAGTAATTCTATTGGAACCTCTGTTGAATTGATTTGTGCATTATGGAAATCACATTCGCCTGAATCAAGTAATGAAAATGTCGTAATATTTGGCATGGTTGTCCCACAATCAAACCCAATAATCCCATGACAAATTTTTAAGATTGTCGAAAAAATAACTATTTGTTTAATCATTATTGATAGACCTAAAACAGTAAAATTATATTAATACATTATTTATTTTTTTCATGCATAAATAATTTATTAGGATGGACTGTTTTTGGTTTTCCTTTATAATCTATGACTATATTACCATTCTCATGTACTTTTAAAATCTCAAAAGGTCCAAGATAATGATCTTTTTCTAATTTGCCTGGTTTAGGTTGTTTAGTGAACCAAACCTTATCTTTTATTTCAAATTGTACTGGATTTACGAATCTGTCATAATATTGTTTTGATTTCTCTTTAGATAATATTAAATTTTCTCGTGCTAATTTTGAAATTTCATCCATATTTAAAACTAATTTTTCAAGATAACCTTTAAAAGTGGGTAATTGTTCACTTTTCCTTAAAGGTTCATGTGATGGTAGTCTTGGAGGAAAACCAAAAACTATTTGAAATGGTGTATACATATGGCTAGTATGAACGTTAACATTATAATAAAATTGAGCTAATTCAATTAATTCATCCCATTCAATTTTCTTTGACGAAAAATTTCTTAAATACTCCATTAAAGGTGCATGTGCTCTTTCTAAATTTCCATTTGCCCATGGAGTAAAGGACGTTGTTTCTATTTTTGAAAATTTAAATCTACGAGCTATTGCTTTCATAATTTTCCCAGTAAAATTACCAGCTCTATCAGTCAATAATAATTTAGGAAACCCAAAAATCAACAAGTATCGTTTTATAAAAGCATTAGCTACAGATTCTGCAGTTTGATCTTGTAAAGGTACAGCTATTAAGTATTTTGAAAATTGATCTTGAATCGTTAAGATATATTTATTATTATTTTTAGTAATATTCAGTGGCCCTACAATGTCCATAGCGACTTTATCAAGAGATTTAAATGGTGTATCCGTTATTAACATAGGTTGTCTAACTCTTTTTCTTTTTAATTTATTTCTATTACAATCATCGCAATTTTTAATTCTCTTTTGTATATCTTTCTTCAAATTTTCCCAAAAATACATAGTTTTAATTGTATTGTAAGTTTTTGTTATTCCTGCATGGCCTCCTAAATTAGAAGAATGATACATATCAAATATTTTATCTCTTCCATCTAATGGTACGAAACGTATTTCATTTTTACATATTATTATATTAATTTGTGTATCTGCGAATATATCTTTTAATATTTCTTCAATTTCAATCCATTCAATATTAATTATTTCTATATCTTTTGATATACTAAAACTTAAATAATTTTTCTGCAATAATATGTTACTTAATAATTTAAATAAATTAATCAAATTTATTTTTACATTTATATATGATTCTGCAATATCCAAACATAATACAAACAATTTTTTATTGTCGATCTTAATTATTTCAATTTCATTTTTACTCAAAGATTTATTTATCTCAATTTGTTTATCATTAATTAATAACTCAGTATTATTATCGAACGATTTTCTTCCTTTCGAAATAATATGAACTATATTATCTTTCCTTAAATTAATAGAATCACGAGAGTAATTTATATTTTTACATTCTTTAAATATTTTTAAATGTTTATCCACTTGTGTAGAACTACCATTTATAATCAGTTTATTATCTTTTTTATGAGCTTGTTTAACTTCTTTCTTTTTATTCTCTAATTCTTGTATAGGTTCAGAAATTTTTACTTTTTCCAATTGAATTTGTTTAGCTTTTTGAGCTCTTGTTGTAACACTTATAATTGCACTTTCTATAGGATTTCTGGACAAAGCATCAGCATTTACGTTATTTTTTCCTGCTTTATAGACTACCTCATAATCGTATCCCATTAATTTAAAACGCCATTTTTGAACTCTAGTGTTATTATCAGCCATTTTTAATGATAACAAAGGTTTATGATCTAAAATTATTACAAACTTATTTGCAAAAATATATTTATTGAATGTTTTAATAGCAAACATTACAGCTAATGCTTCTTTTTCATACGTACAATAATTTTTTTCGGCACCTTTGATTACTCGAGACGCGTATGCTATCGGTCTATCTTCATTAATTTTCCCTTGTGATAAAATAGCCCCTAATGCATACTTTGAAGCATCAGTAGTTATTAAAAAAGGTTTATCAAAATCTGGAAACTGTAAAACAGGTGCAGTACATAACGCAGTCTTTAATTTATCAAAAGCCTCTTGTATTTCTGTATTCCAAATAAATTTTACTTCTTTTTGTAATAAAGTCGTTAAGGGTTTAGCTATTTCTGCAAAATTTTTAATAAATCGTCTATAATAACCTGCTAAGCCTAAAAATTCTCTCACATTTTTAATATTTTTTGGACGAGGAAATTGTTTTATAGCAACTATTTTCTTCTCATCTGTTCTTATACCATCTTTACTTATTATATGGCCTAAAAATTCAATTTCTTTCTGAAAAAATTTACATTTACTTGTTTCAATTTTTAAACCTGCTTCCTTTAATTTTTTTACTACTATATTTAACCTCTGTATATGCTCTTCTATAGTTTCGGAAAAAATAATTACATCATCCATGTATACAAAACAAATTGTTCCAATTAAATTTTCTAAAACTCTATTCATTACTCTTTGAAATGTTCTAGGTGAGTTTATTAAACCAAAAGGTAATACTTTAAACTCAAATCTTCCTAGTGGATGAATACTAAACGCTGTTTTATGAATATCTTTTTCTTTTACTCTAATTTGATGGAATCCTGATACCATATCAATAGAACTAAATATTTTATTATTTTTTCCCATTTCATCAAAAATTTCTGTTATATTAGGTAACATATAGGGATCAGGAATGGTTTTTGCATTTAATTTTCTATAATCAATAACAAGCCTCCATTTCTTTTTACCATTACTCGCTAATGTCTTTTTTTCTACTAACCAAGTTGGTGCATTAAACGCGCTTTTTGAATTTCTTATAAGATCATTATTAATCAATTTTTTCGTTTCTTCAACTGCAATTTCTTTTAATTTATAAGGTAATGGGAACTGTTTAACGTATATAGGTTTGTCATCAATTAAATTTATTTCATGCTCTTCTATTTTACATAAACCAATTTTTTCACCTTCTAACCAAAATGACTCTCTATTTTCCAAAATAAAAGTTTGAACTGTTTCTTTATCCTCATTCGATAAGTGATTTAAATTTACTTTTTCTAGCAATTTTCTTTCTTTACTTAAATTATTTAATTTATTTTCTTCATCTTCTTTTGTAAAATAAATTGACCCCATATGTATTATTTCACTCTCATAAGGTAATATTGAAACGTTAGTATTAATAATATCATTATAAAAGCCCTCAATATCTAATGAAATATAATTAATTTGATTTTTAAAATATGTATCCTCTCTATCAATTAAATTATTGTTTTTTAATGTTTCTTCAAAAATAAGGTAATTATTAATAATATATTCTTCTTCTTTAATATCATTTTTATTTAACATTGTATTATTTAAATTTCCTAAAAACTGTTCAATATTTATTTCTTTATTTTGTAAAAAATCTACAAGATTTACATAATTATCAACTTTTGATTGATCACTTACCCACGAATCTATTACACTTTCATCATTATTTTTTTCAGTTAAAATTTGCGTTTTTGTATTATTTACAGTATCAATTAATTTTGTTGTTTCAATATTTTCATAAAAATCAATTAAATCTTTATTTGAAAAATCAATTAATTCTTTATCTGAAAAATCAATTAAATCTTCATTTAAAACATCGATTAAATCTTGATTCGAAAAGTCTATTAAATCATTACTTTTTCCAAAATTACCTTCAGCTACTTCTTGAAATTTATTTTGATTTATTTCTTCACAAGTTTTATCATGAATATTTTCAATTATATTGAAAAATTTTAAAAAATCTTCATTTATTGTACTTTGTATGCACATACTACTTTCTAAATTTTCTGTAAATTCTCTTTTTCTTATATTATTCTCATAATCTTTATCTTGTATTACTTCGTTACAATTATCTTTTATAATATGTACAGAATTTTCTTTACTTTCTATAGACTGCAGTTTATTCGATTGAATTTTTAATTTATTGTTGTTAATTTCTAAATAGCCTTTATCTAACCGAAGTTTTTGTTGCATAAGAATTTTTATACCTATTATGCCATCATAAGGTATTGAAAAATCTTCAGGAGCTACGTGGAATTCAAAATTAATATTGTTTATTGCTAAATTTATAGTACCCAAAGTTTTAATAGCATTATCTGTTATGCCAGATATTAAAATTCTTTCAGTATTGTTTATTAAATTAAATGGAATATTATCTTTTTTTATAAGATTAATTTGTGCTCCACTGTCAATTAAAAATTTACATTTTTTGTTTGGTATTAAATCATCAATTTCAATGTGTTGTAATAAATTCTCAATTTTAAAGACATAATTTCGTAAGTTATCCTGATTTACTAACGAATTATTACTCATATTATGAAACGATTGGTCAATAAACTCATGTTTTGTTGACATTTGATATTGTAGGTCACCGAGTGTCTTGTCTTTATTATCTCTCCCTATGCACTCGAACCTGGAAGAGTGTTCTCGTTTCCCGAAAATTTTTGCTGACTGTCTCGATATTTTACGCAATTTTCAGCTGTATGCCCGATTGCTTTGCAATTTGAACATAATTCATCTACACTACTTTCCAAAAGTTTCAGCATACTACAATTATCAATCAAATGATCAAAATTTTTACAAAATGAACATTGTTTTTTAGTTTGTTTATAATTTTTTAATGCTTGTAATTTCCAACATTCATCGATTACATGACCTTTAAACTTGCAATAGTCACAAACCTTTCCTTGAGACATATTTCTATTTATTTTATTTGTGTTATTATTAAAAATTTTATTTTGAAAATTACTATTCATATTTCTCGAATTTACTTGTTGATTATAATTTTGCGAAGATTTAAATTGTGCAACCATTAGTTTTATCTGTTCACATTCAGTTGATAAATGTCCTTCATTACAAATTGAACAAAAGCTAATTTTTTCATTTTTACAATTTTTACTTATATGTCCCTTACCATTACATTTGAGGCAAGTCATTTCTGGACAATTTTCTAAAGAATGATTTATTTTTCCACAAAAACCACAATTTTCTACTATAATTTTCTTTTGACCTGAACAAACATTAGGATTATGTCCGGAAAGACCACATTTCCAACAAATTATATATTCTGAAATAAAAGGACATTGATTTACTGTATGCGAAATTTCTTGACAATATTGACAATAACTATATTGATCTTTATTATATTTACAAGCACTTATTGAATGATTAGGTTGACTGCAATGTTTACAAGTTAAATTTATTTTATTTGTGACAACTCTACAATTATTTGAAAAATGATCTGTTCCTTTGCAATAGACACAGCCTGCTAAAGGACAAAATAATGCTTCATGTTGAATACCATGGCAAATTTGACAAGTTAAAATTTTTTCCGTTTCTGATTTAAAAAAACTATTATTTGCAGATAAACAATTACTATCTCTTAAGCTGTCTTGTTTCAAAATTAAATTTTCTATTTCTATAGCTTTTATAGATATTGATGATAAATCATTATGTTCCCCAACTCGGATATTTATTTCAAATTTTAAACCGTCTTTAAAATATTTTAAAGCATCTTTATCAACAGTATCATTAAAATTTTTAATACTAGTATTCGTTTCTCCCGATTGTGCTTTTTTAATTTCTTTCATTTGTTTTACCAAATCTGTAATTCTATTAGTGTAACTAACCACAGACTCATTTTTACCTTGTATAATTTGAGATAGTTTGCCATATAGTTCATATAAATTATTTTTTGAAGGATATAATTTTCTTATAATAGAAACTAAAGTCATTTACGAAACTCTACGTTCGCATTCTTTAAGCTGCAGTTGTTAGTTACGACTTGTTGTCGATTAAAAATTACAAAATTAAAAGTATACGTCTTATGACGTAACATATCTGCAATTGAAAGTATTGAAATCGAAAACACCTTCCAAAAAGGTGTCAAAACCCGCAAGTATTGTATTAACACCTTTTTTATATGTAACTTATATTTAACATTATATATATATATATATGGGCTATTTCACGTCAAGTGGTACGATGAAAATTTTAAATCACTCCAAATTTAGTGAACAGACTGGAAATATCTTCCAAAAAATAGAAAAAAAATTTTAGGAGTTACAAATAATTTGCCTGAGAGTTATTCTACCATGAAAAATGGAAATTTTTCAATTTTTTAGAAAAATTGCTATTTTCAAAGCCAATTATCTCAAAATCTATTGATTTTTTTGAAAAAACATCACGAACAAATTTTATTCAAAATAATTTTTAGAACTTATCTATCTGGGTTACAATTCTTAATTTTAAATTCTCGAAGAGATGCACTTTCAAGAGCATATGAAGATACAGCATTAGCAGCTACAGCCACAATTAATACAAGCGATCCTTGGTACCAAATGAAGATCCAAGCAGTAATAAAATCTCCCCAAAAATACCCTGATTTATGTATAAAAGACAACCTTTTATACGCACACCGTCCCAATCCCCTCGTAGAGCCATTAGTCCCCGACCTAGATGCTTGGAAGCTAATACTGCCAGCAGCTGATAGAGAGAAAGCTCTCTATGAAGCGCACTACACCCCGCAAGCCGGTCATTTGGGAAATGACAAAACCTATGCAAGGTTAGCCACCTACTACTACTGGCCAGGGATATACTATGATACCTGCAATTATGCGAGAGCTTGTCAAGAGTGTCAAGCCCACAAGAGCAATCAGCAGGCTCCAGCAGGAATAATGGAAGGCAGAAACATAGATGGACCTTGGACAGTAGTAGCAGTCGACATAATGGGACCGAAACCTCCATCAAAGCAAGGTTTCAGGTACATAATAGTCTTTGAGGACTTATTTACCCATTATGTCGAAATGAAAACGTTGAGACGAGCAGACGCAAAAAGCGTACTTCAAGCGTTCGATGAGTTAGTCATTAACCGATGGGGTTGTCCCAAATACCTAATTTCGGACAATGGGACGGAATTTGCAAATCGCCAAGTTGCAGAGAAATTACAGCAGTACGGAATTACACAGTCATTAATTCCGCCCTATTTCGCACAAGCTAACCCTGTAGAAAGGGTAAATAGGAACCTAAAACCGATGATAAACAGCTTCATTGAGGAAGATCATCGGGAGTGGGATCGACATTTAGGAGAATTCTGCTTCGCTCTCAATACAGTCGTCCACTCTACAACTAAATACAGCCCAGCATTTTTAAATTTCGGCAGAAACCCTATCCCAACAGCCCTTATACGAAACCACCTAGAGTCCTCAGACCCCCCTCCAGCACCAAATACAGCAGCATGGATCGAAAGATTACATAGACTTCCAGCAATATATGATCTTGTTAGAAGACATATAGACACAGCAGTGGCTAGACAAGCTAGACACTACAATAAAGGACGCAGATTAGTACGATACCATGTTGGCGATCGAGTATGTCGACGCAATAGGGTATTGTCCTCAAAAGATAATCATTTTACAGCAAAAATGGCACCAATAAACATAGGCCCCGCGAGAGTAGTAGAAGTAGTTTCGGCAAACTATTATATTGTTGAAGACGAAGATACTAAGCGGAGGGTCAAAGTCTATGTAAATGATCTTAAGCGTTATATCCCTCCTAGAAACGTTATCCCACCTAAAATGCATTCTCCCCCTTCGCAGCGTCCAATAGCACAAAATATACAGCAAAATCACCCAAGTAGCAATAACCCACCTAGAAAGCGAGGTAGGCCCCGAAAGATTAATTAAGGCAATTTAAGAATAAATTTGAATAGGTAAATTTTGGCAAGTAAAAATAATCAAACCTGATAATAGCAACGGGTAAGTTTAAGCAAGATTAGAAAATAAGAATAAGTATTCTCCCGTAGAATGGAAAGAATGGGAAGAGGCGCGTCAGCGACGCAGAGAGCCCGTGGCCGTGGCCGCTTCACCGTACGGCCCACGGAGCTGAGGAGACCTGGGCAGGACCTGGAGGGGATCCTGGAAAGATTAGACTTAGCTGATGAACCAGCAAACACCCCTCCAGGAGCAGGCCAACGCACAACCTGCCCAGGCACCAGAGGATGCATCAGGGGAGGGCGCCATCTTTGCGCCAACCCTGACTTCCGCCCAGCGGCACCAAGACCGGAGGTAGCAGCCCTCACCCCAATAGCCACCACCAGTACAGACGTGACCCCATACAGCCCCCCTACAGCCACCCCCACACCGCCATCCCAACCACCTTCCCTTTATATCCCAGCGTTCCTTCCCCAACCAATTATTTCCCGCCCAGTCCTTGACCCGTCCACGGGCATGTATACTTATATACATGTGCCCGTGAACATGCCCCCTCCCTGCCCCGTGCCCAACCTACCCACACCCAGTACAGCTCCCTTGTCCCTACCTGCTTCCCCATCCACCACCTCCCCAAAACCCGTTTCCCTGATGTCCCTAGATATCCCAAACCCCACAAATGCCCAAACCCAACCACCCACATCCCCAACCCTACCACCCTTAATGTCCCTACCCGTACAGCCTCCCACAACCCGTCCCCCTCCCATTGAACCCCCCTGCAGATCTACGCCGTCTGCTGCAGTAGGGGCAGCAGCAACAACGAGCGGGGGCTGGGACATAGCTGGAGGAACTGCCCCTCCCCAAACGCAGTTTTCTGCAGGAACTGCGGGAGGAGGGGAGTTTTCTCCAAAAACTGCCCCCGCTGCGCAGAGGGCTATTGGGAGATGCAGAGGAAAATGGGAGGGAGGAAATAAATCCCCTCCCATACAGCTCCCTATAAAACATCCTCACACATACACTTCCCGTACAAGCAGAGAGATTTTAAAGATTAAAATGTTTTGTTCATTTTTATATGAATAAATTATATATACAACGAAATCCATGTAGTATAATTATTAAGTCCCCAACCCAAAATGGAACATGTTCCCAAGCAATAAGGGTGGTGATTATAAAGCAGAGCAAATAAACAAATAATTTAAAGTTAATGTAATTATTAAATGAAAAAGGTAATTGCAACAACAAGGGTTCAAAATGAGGAACTCACAAGCAGCAGAAGGTAATAATTCACCACACCTTATTAATATTTCTTTTTGTATTTTATATGATTTCATGTTTATTATTTTAGTAATTTTCATTATTCCCTGAATTTATATATGGGCTATTTCACGTCAAGTGGTACGATGAAAATTTTAAATCACTCCAAATTTTGTGAACAGACTGGAAATATCTTCCAGAAGATAGAAAAAAAATTTTAGGTGTTAAAAATAATTTGCCTAAGAGTTATTCCACCATGAAAAATGGAAATTTTTCAATTTTTTAGAGAAATTACTATTTTCAAAGCCATTTATCTCAAAATCTATTAATTTTTTTGAAAAAACATTAGAAACAACTTTTGTTCAAAATAATCTTTAAAACTTATCTACCTGGGTTACAATTCTTAATTTTAAAATCTCGAAGAGATAGAACGCCCGGAAATATTGAATATCAAAAAAAGGCGACCACGCCACAATAGATTTTGATCTAACACCGCTCAAAAGATCACATTTTTCGAGAGCTTTCGAATGGCGGTGGTTAGATTATTGGCCAACACCGCTGGTGTAGGTTATGCCCTAAAATACATGAAAATTAGTGATTTTATGAGGTTTATGAGGCATAACTTACACCAGCGGTTTTGGCCAATAATCTAACCGCCGCCATTCAAAAGCTCTCAAAAAATGTGATCTTTTGAGCGGTGTTAGATCAAAATCGATTGTGGCGTGGTCGCCTTTTTTTTGATATTCAATATTTACGGTCGTTCTATCTCTTCGAGATTTTAAAATTAAGAATTGTAACCCAGGTAGATAAGTTTTAAAGATTATTTTGAACAAAAGTTGTTTCTAATGTTTTTTCAAAAAAATTAATAGATTTTGAGATAAATGGCTTTGAAAATAGTAATTTCTCTAAAAAATTGAAAAATTTCCATTTTTCATGGTGGAATAACTCTTAGGCATAGATATTTCCAGTCTTTTCACAAAATTTGGAGTGATTTAAAATTTTCATCGTACCACTTGACGTGTCATAGCTCATATATATATTAATTTGTATAACAGTATGTGTATGACTGCCATCATGTAAGTATGAGGTATGAGAGTATCGCGAGTAGGGATAGAGCTCTCAAACAAATGCGAATATTGTATATTATTATGTATTGGGGCCAGTCGTCGTTAGATATTAAGTAATTTTAAATTATTTAAAAGCAGCTAAAAGTTATACACCATACAGCGCGTATACATACACAGATGTCCAGCCAAGCAGCTAGTCAAGGAGACTATACACTTATACCCCGTACAAATAACGGCGGCTATTTGCATATTGTTAAGTAAGCAAACGTAATTACCCCCACCAACTTTATTATTATGATAAGCATAGGAAATTTTAAACAAAATAGTAGTTAGCAGCATTTCTTTTTATTTTATGGAAATTACGACTTCCGCGTAATTTGGGTTTGGTGGGGGGGAGTTGAGACAATGTGCTTGGCACATGTCAAAGGCGAGCTGAGAAACCCCTAAACACCTACCTACCCGTACAAGCTACACGAGTCCCTAGCTACACCTACCTACCCATATACTCTACCCTAGCTACCTACCCGCACATTAACTACGTCCTGCCTACCCTCACAGTCTAATACCCCTTTCCCAAGCACAGCACACAACACTGAGGTGGTCCTGGCGATGAGGATCTTGGGCGAGCTCAAATTATCAGGTGGGCTCCTCCGAGTCTGGCACAGCCAACAGGATAGTCAAGGGAGGCGATCACTACGAAGCCTCCAGGACCTTCCGAAGCCTCACAGCATAGCAGCCAAGGCGATGAGGTGGTACCCAGGCAGGAAGCCGAAGAACCTCCAACGCCAAGCAAGATACAGCTGTAAAAGAGATGTTTATAAGAACAAAAACACAGCAATAGGGTAAGGAGCAAGGAAGAGGATGAATAGTCATAGCCAAGAAGACAAAAGACAAGGAAAGATATGTACAGCTGTATATAATTCCTACAGCTGTACAAGGAACATAATAGGGTAAATTGAGGTTAGGTTAATGTACACAAACAACGTGTACAGCCGATATCTCGGACAATAACGCATACAAACACACACATGTGTGTAAACCTCACGACTAAATACCCACCTAGAGCCGCAGACGAAGAGGCAAGTCATCAGCGAGGTCAACGTCGTCGAGGAGAGAGAGGGGTGACTCGGCCTCAAGCAGCAAGCGACGGCGGGTGAGCTTTGTACCTGAAACTCATGCCGTACCCGTTGAAGAACGCAGTTAATAGCTAAAGAACTATTAGTTACCTGAAGAGGTTGTACCTCGTCTCCGTGACGGCAGCAGCACCAGGTTGTCATCACGGCATACATCACCATACAGCCGATTCGTACCGATACAGCCTGAACACTGCGGCACTCGACACGCTCGCACGACGCGAGATCGAGGTGCCGCGCACGAGTACGTACTGCACAGGCGCGCGGTACGAACACGGGGCTCTCGAGCACGCCGAGAGGCAGAGCTCTACGGTCCGCCGTCCGAAACGGATAGTATCGAGTATAGCGAAGCCGCAGATTAATAAGTAGCTAGCGAGAGAGATAGAGAGAGTGACATCGCCATTGAGGGACGAGTGCCGATTCCTCCAATAAAGGTTGGTGAATTATTCACTCTAGCTGCGTACGGTACCGCCGAGTACCCGTACTAGTGTGTGCGAGATCCTGGTCCCCTCCTTTCCCTTCCCCTCCTTACAGCATAACCCGGTGCGGCGAGAGTACTGCTCTGTATATAGTGTCAGGTTAAGATAACCCGCGTGTTATCGTTATTCGTCGCGCATTAACGCGGCTGGCGCCCACCTTTTCACTTAGTTGTTTATTATAATAAATACTTGTTTTATTTATAATAAATAGTTGACTCTAACTGACCTGCACCCTGATCCCCAGTGCAGTGTCACAATATATAATGTTAAATATAAGTTACATATAAAAAAGGTGTTAACACAATACTTGCGGGTTTTGACACCTTCGTGGAAGGTGTTTTCGATTTCAATACTTTCAATTGCAGATAACTATTATGAAATATAAGTTACATATAAAAAAGGTATAATTAAAATATAAATAAGTAGAAAAAATATGGAAGCTAGATTCAAAATACATATCGATTCCACTTTGATTTCAGTACTTTCAATTGCAAAAGTTTCTTATATGGAGTTTTTGTAATATAATAGAAAATATTTAATTGAGATTCAAAGAAACAGAAAGAACATAGGAGTAATAATTAAAGTTATTTATTAGATAAATATTCAAATATTGAAAAAATTTAAAAACACCGTGATTGGAAAATACCCATACTTATGCGGATTTATACACCTTCTTGAAGGTTTTAAAAAAATGGCTAAGTGTTTCTTCAATTTAACTACCGGATGAGCATTTTTATAATATGTTTGGATTCCACCCATACTTGCGAATTACAAAAATTATAAATTAAACACTTTCTAAAAATAATATGTACAGATTTTTAGCTTTTTTTGGCCATTGTTTTTTTTTTAATTTTCAAATAATTTAATTCAAACCACTGATTATTTTAAGTAATATATTTGTGTAGTGGCCGCTTTCAATACAATCACCATTATGAAATATTTCACTCAAAACTTTATATTTTTTTCCCAATATTCACAATAGACTTTGGAATTTCGTTGATACCATAATTAGTTAATTTATCTCAAACAGTCAATAACAAACTTTATCTTTTTTATTATTCTTTCTGACACTATGAAATAGTCTACATCTAATATATATATATGGGTGGTTATCTGTGACATCGAAGATGAAAAAAATAAATATTGCTATAACTGTGGGAATATGTTTTAGAGGTATCCAGTTCTCCTGAATTTTTTTAGATTTTTTCTGGGCCATTATTTTAAGTTACAGAGAGTCAAAGTTGACATTTTAGCACTTTTTTGCATTATATGCCCGTTTTCATGAATTTTTAGCTCCCAAGGGATGCATTTTTCACTAAAAACATAACTATGACTTTTTTTGTAAAATTTTCCGAACTTTTCATTAAAAATACTTTTAAAGACATAAATGTATGCTGTCACACTCTTGTAAGCCATTTAAACCTTAAATAGTGAAAATCAGCAATTCTGCTCCGGACTCTGGTAACCTAATACTGTCTAAAAGATGTCTTTTTATAGTCAGAAACTGCCTAAAAATTTCCAGAGTGGGTCTAAATCATTAAGATCACTTATGGTCAAAATATCCGGGAAAAGTGCCCGAAATATTAATAGAAATGTATATTTGTTGCCTTATAACGATGAATCTAGTAGCATGATCATTGCAAAAAAATTTATGCACTTACTTTGAAGTGGTAGAAAAGTATCTTTACTTGTTTCAGTATCCATCTAATCCCCTGTAAGCTGCTAAAAATACAAATATTATTATACAAATGTAAAAAATTAATTTTTAAACATTTATAATGCTGAATTTTTAGTTTTACATCCCTTACAAGAATTATAATACTAATCTGAAGGATTACTATAAATATATAAACATCATTATTACAATAACTGAATATACGTATTTAATACAAAAGATATATAAATAAATCGGATATATAATTATAATGAATAATATGATAACGTGACAGTGACAAGTTTGTGAAATCTAAACAATGTATTGCTGAATAATAATAATAATAATGTTGATACTTTTATAGTAATCCATCAGATTAGTATTATAATTCTTGTAAGGGATGTAAAACTAAAAATCCAGCATTATAAATGTTTAAAAAATAATTTTTTATAATTTTATAATAATATTTGTATTTTTAGCAGCTTACAGGGGATTAGATGGATACTGAAACAAGTGGAGATACTTTTCTACCATTCCAAGGTAAGTGCATAAATTTTTTAGCAATGATCATGCTACTAGATTCATCGTTATAAGGCAACAAATATACATTTCTATTAATATTTCGGGCACTTTTCCCGGATATTTTGACCATAAGTGATCTTAATGATTTAGACCCACTCTGGAAATTTTTAGGCAGTTTCTGACTATAAAAAGACATGTTTTAGACAGTATTAGGTTACCAAAGTCCGGAGCAGAATTGCTGATTTTCACTATTTAAGGTTTAAATGGCTTACAAGAGTGTGACAGCATACATTTATGTCTTTAAAAGTATTTTTAATGAAAAGTTCGGAAAATTTTACAAAAAAAGTCATAGTTATGTTTTTAGTGAAAAATGCATCCCCTGGGAGCTAAAAATTCATGAAAATAGGAATATAATGCAAAAAAGTGCTAAAATGTCAACTTTGACTCTCTGTAACTTAAAATAATGGCCCAGAAAAAATCTGAAAAAATTCAGGAGAACTACTGGATACCTCTAAAACATATTCCCACAGTTATAGCAATATTTATTTTTTTCATCTTCGATGTCACAGAGAACCACCCATAAATATACATACTATGTGTTTATTAGCTGAGAGTAGCGCAGAAGCTCCACCTTGCGGCCACTTCTCAAACAACTTGCCAACAGTTTTTACGTCTGTAGGCGTTCTCTCACGGGCTGGAAAAAATTTCGTCTCTTTCTATCTTTCGCATCTCCTATGACGCTATCTCTTTTTGTTTGCTTCAAATGAAAAAGAAAGTGGAAATAGCAAAAATCGAGAATTGTAATTCAGCAAGCAACTTTAATAACATCGAATTTCTTCACTATGAATTTATGAATTCGAACCGGATATATTGTAAAGTGAAGAATTAAATAAAAAATAGATGTGAGATTTGTCGTTGCATAAATACATAGTATAATTTTAAATTTACGAAAATAAAAAAAATCTGAGAGGTTAGTTAACTGTATAATAAGGGCTTACGCGCCTGCATACTTGCGTCCAGGCGCTATCGCGCCTTGTGATTAGTATTATATTATTATATTACTATTATCATGATTATTATTATTTAATTATTATTATTGATATTGATATATACTATGTTGTATATATGGACGCATATAAATAAAATATAATACTTGTCGTTGTATGTACTGATGCATTGTGTGGAATAATCATAGTTTTATTGATATTATTACTATTATGTTTTTCAATAATTGAAGTAATTTTTTTAATTTCGTTCTGCAATTGATCACGATATTCTGTGAGTTCATCCAACTTCCATTGCTCGGGTTCATAACGTTCTGTTTGCATAGCTACGTCCTTCATAACATACGATTTAAAATTATAGATACAATACTTTAATGATTGTATACATCGTGTACTATAATTTTTAAAATTATATAAAATAAATTTTCAATAAATTAATTATATGATCTCATGTATATTAATTTTGTAAAAATTAATATATGTTTGGTAAAGAGATTCTCGTCTCATGTATCTTTCTTTGCAAAGTGCGAAAATGTCTCACGAGATGAAAATCTACTTTATCGCACTTATAGCGTAATGTCCTGTTTATTGTCCTAGGCATTAAAATGCATTTTTATTCTCCAAAAAGTGGTCAACAAAGTGAAAGTCATAGTCCTTTGGGGTGAAAACAAACTTATTCATAACTTAATTCGTTAAATAATTAGCTTTGTTTAATCTAAGCTAATCAACCAAGAAGGAAGGCGATTTTTTTTAAGCAAAGAAACTAATAAAAAAATGACCATCTCCTTTTAAAATAGAAACAAATAAAATTATAAATATAAAAAAGTAGAATGAACAGTCAGAATCAACGACAACAATATGAAGGTAATTTTTTCACGTGGTAGAAAAGTCAATACCAGGTAAAAGGTAACGATGATACTTAAGTTTCCGATTGACATATAATTAGTAATTTTCATAGTAGGATGAGCCATATAATAAATATAAGAGAAGCCGCGTGTATTAAATTTCTGTATACAATCGTTGACATGGTAAGCAGGCGATTAGCAGGTCTTTCTCCTATATTTCAACTGGAATCTCTAAGTTTAATTGGACTAACATTTATAGATATTTATGTATATTAAATTTATAGAGATTTAAAAAAATAGAATTTATAATCGTAATAAATCTTACATTGTCACTAATTAAATACGCGCGGTACTCCGACTTATAATAGAGCGAGAGGTTAGCCACTTTTGCCGCGACTCTCTCTCGTTCGCGTAACCACGTATTCGGCAAACCGGAGGCTTCACACTCCGGCGCGGCTATATCCGACGGAATTCGTAGCGAAGTCAGGTAATCCGTACCTGGCAAACATAACCGTGTTCCCCGATTAAATCGAGACAACGTGTCTCGGTGCGTATATTGCGGCGGGCGCACACACACATACGCGACTTTATATTTTTGTAGTTTATTGGTTCTATTAGTCTTGTTCACCTTGAGTCAAGGTTTAACCTTGCCTTGGCTCATCTTGTTATTAATATCTTTCTCTTATTTTTATATAATAAACAATTATATAATAAACAAAGTAATAGTCAATCAGCCTGTGATCACTCCCTATCCCCGAAGGCGAATACCGCCATGCCCCGCGGGTGTCGTGCATTGCTCCGCACGACACATATCTGAGGAGCCGAGCACGAGTATCGACGAGGTATAATACGAGTTAACCGAGATAAGTGTGTACTAGGTAAGTACATACATTGTACACAGGGTCGACAACGTCACTCGGAGCTTGAGGCTAGCTCCGGTCGTCTCGAGAGGCGATTTTACCGATTTATCAGCTGTATGGTGAGACAGCTGATCGCAGCGGTTTGGAGATTTCCTGTGCATTGAGTATGTGCACAGGATGAGTATAACCCTTCTGACGTATAATACCGACCCTGTTACAATATATATATATAATAAAGAATATAAATTATAATTATAAATATTTATACATCAGCTGAAAAAAATGTATACAGTTTGTATCAGTATGTATCAGTATGTACAGTATGTACAATATGTATAAGTTTGGGATCGCGAATTACATATTTTGATGCCTAAATACTGAATAACATAAGTTTAAAATATAACATCTAAAAATACAAAATCCATACAAACACTATAATTACTTTAATTTATTTATATCTATTATCTATTAACCGTTATTATTATGCAAAAGAAATTTTTCTAAAAATGAAACAGAAACTTCTATTTATTAGTTATATATGTATATCTAACGAATTTTTTATTTCAAATTTACGTCTGTTGTATTATTATTTTCATTTTATACAAATACGTTTCAAGTATTCGATCATGAAACAAAATATTTATTACTAAATTTAATTTTCTATATAGATAGAAACCATAATTGCCAAAATTATATAAATAAAAATTATATAATTCGATCTAAAATTCCATCTGAAAACAATTATTTAAAAATCACTTTCATACATCGAGGTTAATCAATAAAAAAATTAAATCATAAGCTAATCGAAACTGAACGAAAAAGGAAATATAGACAATCATTGTCAAATGATAAAAAAATGGAAATAGCAAAGATTAGAAAGGAAAATCGAAAATTAATGAGTGCAGAATCAAAGTTAGTTGAAGCAGAAAAAAACGACAATTAAGAAAAATGAGAGCAGAAAACGATAAACATGACGCATCATCAAATGAACATAAAGTACCAAATATCAAAAAAGAAAAACTACAACAATTGAGTACAAAAAAAATCAACAGTTTTGATGTAATAGATGAGTCACTTATTGAATGTAATTATTTGGGCAAATTAGTTTACGAATGTGAATTTTGTCAAGCAAAACGCTTTAAAGCTGAAATTAAACATGATCATAAATATTCTGATTGTTGCCAAAGAAATAAAGTCAAAATTTCAAATAGCAAAATAGTAGCAGGTGAAATTATTTTATAAAATTTTTATAAATCTTATAAAAATTTTATAAAATTGATTTTATATAATTAATTTAAAGTTATATATGTAATTGATCCTACAGAATTATATATTTTTTTTATAAATTTTTATATAATATTCTATAAAATAAACGTATTATAATATGTAATTTATTTTCACCTTGAAAATCAATAAAGTTGACTTTATTGACCTCTTATTAGGGAGTAAAAACGCATTTTAACCCCTCCGGGAATAAAGTAAATTTAAAGGGCAATAATGAATATTATTGCCCATTAAATTATAAAATTTGTTTCTTTTAATAATTTTTCTTTAATATTTTTTACTGGAGATATAGAAATGTCATATGTACTTCTAAAAGGTATTACATAATTTTAAAAATTAATATTCAAATTGTGTTATTGTTTTTTAGTTAAAACACAGTGGAATGTATTTTAAGCTGCTTAGTGTTTCATTATTATTATTATTATTATTAGTGTAATAATGTAATAATAAACAAATTTATGTTATTAACCTTAAGATTATTAAACTTATTTTCAAATAAAGCAGTAAAACTTATGAGGATGTCTAGTCTTGATTCCAACCTAACCTTTTCTCAATTTTTTTCATAATATATTAAATTTAAAATCTCTAAAAAAGTCATACGTATTTTATATAACAAACACAAAGGCCTGAAGGAGTCAGATTTATCAAAATATACAATAATAATCACCCAATAACATTCATTTTAGGATTTGAAATTCTCTTGACATAACTTTATTTTGTGTCAATAACGTACCATTTCGCCTTTACATATAAAAATAAATTACGTATTATAATACGTTTATTTTATAGAATATTATATAAAAATTTATAAAAAATATATATAATTCTATAGGACCAATTACATATAAAACTTTGTAATAAGTATATAAAATAAATTTTATAAAATTTTTTACAACATTTTCACCTGGTAAACTCGAATATTTAAATTAATAACAAAAATGGGTTATGTCAACTATATTTTCTAATATTTAAAATAAGTAACCAAATTTTACTCAATTTTGCCATTAAAATGATTATATTAACTATTTATTTCGTGTCATTGCTATTTCACAGCTACTTACGGTAAGCATTATAAATAGTTACCAGGACTATTTGGTAATGTTATATAAACTATACAAAAAAAAAATCAAAATCGTTCCATTTACGGCTATTAACCATGTAGCCTGGTGACCATAATTACATTATACTGCAAAATTCGATATAAGAAAACATTTTTTTCAGCACTGTCGGGCTAATTATGTCGCTTTCCAGTCCTAATCTCAAAATGAGACATGATAATTTCTGCCTCCGTGTGCTGAAAAATTACGACGGACGGAAAGAAGGTCAGCCTACTTTCCATCCTACGTTCATAATATACTATTATTTCGTATTCTATAATTTTGTAATTTTTATGGCGGCTCTAACAGATAAAATTAGTGAGTCTTATCATTTAATCTGTTAATGTAATGCAAAGATAATTGTTGATCTAACATACAATAGTTAGCTTAGCTATTTCATTGCTTATAGCAACTAATTTTCTGCTATATACGGTGACTTTTTTTTTATCGAACCAAGAAATAAGTTGGTTATTTTAAGTATTACTATCTTACTTCCAATTAAGTTGGTTGGGTCAAGCATTCAAAATTATTTGTGCGTTTTTTTCTATTTTTATTGCTCAGTTTAAATAATTTTGCGTGTGGGAGAATAAATCATTTAGAAAAATTAAAAGAAAAATTTTCTACCAAATTTATCCCATAATTATAATTTTAGCCTAGGCGAATACCTCGGCGTTACCCTCCAAAAGTATAGAAAATATTATCTAATTCATCATAAACTGCTGATATAAGGCTATATTTGAGCCTTCAAAAGCATAAATTAAAAAGAAAATCATCATAAATTCATGAAAATTGATCCGTTTGATTTAATAACATAGAACACAAAAAATATTATTTGCAATGTCAAAACATTTGTAGTAGTTAGCTAATTTAATGACTTTTATAAATTAAACATCTTCATGAAAAATTATTTCTAATGCATTAAATCATTGTTAAAGAAAAGTCACTATAATTAACATTAACATCGAAAATCGACAACTAGTCGGTATCGTTTATTACCCTGACTATCAGGCTTTTTTGTTACTAGAAAAACAGGTGATATATAATTGGAACTTGATGGTTCAATTATGTCTCCTTCAATCATTTCTTTTAATTGTTTATTAAGTTTGCTTTTGAGAGCATGAGGAAATCTATATGGCTTAGCTGTGATTGGTATGTCGTCGACAGTCGGTATCTTATGTTCTATAGCATTTGTCACGCCTAATTTCTCTATTTTTAAACAGAAACAATCCGAATATTTATCAATTAAGTTTTCTATAGATTGTCTTTGTTCCTCGTCCATTTTATCAAATTGCAAGGCTTTGTAACGTATTTATTAATATTTATAATTATCTCGGGAGGATGCAAAAATTTTTCAAATTTTAATTAATAATGTAAATCGTTATTTGATTTATATATTGGATCCCTCGATGGCAACCATTGACGTCGATTCAGCCTTGTAGTTGAAGCAGCAAAAGAATTCAATAAAATAAAATATAATAAAGAAAAATGAAAATATAAGATCAAATAAAATCAAATCATAATAAGATTCATGCATTTTATAATAGTTTTATGATTATAAAGGAATTAATTAATATTGAATTATAAAACAATTAATTATATCTCATGCGGATATTCAACGTCGTTGGAATTTGTCTCTCTCCTCCGATGCGGGTTCTTCCGGTTGCATTTTTTTTCCTTTTTTTTTTTTTTATTTTGTTTGAAAAATAAAAATATTAAATCTTAAATTTTTTATAGGACTTGCATTTCTTTTGGAGGTGAGAGGGTGATTCAATACATGCAAAATAAGAAAACAGTAAAATTTTAGTTTGTTGGCCCTTGGCTCTTTTCTGAATTTATTAAAAAAAACAACAATAATACAACAGAATAATACAGTAAGTAAAAATTTTGTTTGTAATTTGTTAAAAAAATTTATTCAATTAATTTCCCGTGTCTAACGATTTAATCGCGATACTAATTACGCGGATCAGTTTGTTTAATCAAGAAAGAAAAAAAACTTTTATTCCCTTTTGCTAAAAACATTGTCCCCGGCGCGGCACGAAAACGCGAAAAGAATCTTCCCTTTTTTATTTATTTTCTCCATAGTCCGGCTACCGATAATTATGTTGGTTGCTGAAAAATCCTCGGAACCATGTGGACCACCCAGCCTAGCCTCAGGCATCGGCGTCATCCCGAAGGATGGGGCACACACATGGAAAAGAGTAGAAACTCTTTTACCCGATAAAAAAAATAAAAGTTTTCGCAGTTCCATACATAAATACGGAACCACTCGGAACTTGTCACCAAGAAGGTTAGCCAGTTCCTGGATAAAGGATTTGGGACATGGGATATGGTTTTTTGTTACTCACTATCGACAGTATACGTATTCACGAAGGTCGAGAGTTTCTCGCAGGATGACGAAACCTTGTTCCTTTGGCGACTTAGACGGTACTGATAGGATCTATGGCGACAATGAGCTCCCGAGTCGATCATCTCACCGGATCAGATAAAGGAATATAGATAATCATATGCGCGAAAGCTCGATTTATGATTCCACGTTAATTAATTACGCGCAGTTAGAGTATCCCAGATTTTAGTGCTTTCCTCCGTTATTTAATTTTATACCGGATTTGAAAGTTAATCAACAATTAAAACATTTAAATTCCGAATCTATATTATTATTAAAGACTAACAGAAATTAAATAATTAATAGATTATCTAAACAAAATTTAGATCAATCGATCGGAATTCGGGAGTTATCGGTCTCTCCTCTTTGTGCGGATCTTCGTAGTCACGAGCGCTTGGTGACCCCGCGGCGCGGTAAGGGGAAACATACATAGGCGTAGAGTATAGACATAAATGATTTTTCTCATTTCGCGAATTTTACTTATTTATTTATCGTATTCCCCATTATTCGGATAGGACTGTTGCAGCTTCTTTTAACCGTTCATTACGATTAAGTGTACTTGTATTCTCCGTTATGTTAAGTATCCTCGTTTCAGCTCGATTGTCAGAAATGTCGTGTATGTCGACCTCTTCACTTTCATAACTATAAAAATTATTAATATAAGGTTTATTTGAATAAACCAAATAACTGTTATTGATTTCGTTTTCGTGTATGGCTTCGACAAATTCACTTCGTAAATTTTCGTTTATAACTCGTTCATTCAATAAAAAATCACTAGGGTCCTCATCCTGTTCATTTTCTTCCTGAATGTTTATTAAATTCTCATTATTTATCTCATTTTCAGTTTCTTCAGTTCCTTGTTTGTTTATCCATAATATTTCGGTTCTCGGGATAGTATTTAGCTTTTCCCCCGACATAACCAATTCTTTGTTATTCAATTTACAAACATAACTAACATTTTTATCACGAGGTTCGCATTTATCGCCCTCCTCGATTTCATAATCAATTCGTGCTTGACAATTCACCTTTTTATCAACAAAATCTTTCTTATTTTTACGAGGTCCGAATTTATCGCTTTCCTCGATTTCATAATCCATTTGTACTTGACAATTATTAACTGTCTTATTCAATAAATTTTCTTCATTTTTTATCTCATTTTCAATATCATACTTCAGGTCAACTTCGTTTTCATAATTAGTACAGGATAGACTCTCAGCCATCCTATCGAACAATGGTGCTTCAATAATACCATAATTTTCAGTAATCTCATCAAATTTTTCTTTAATACGTGGCTCAGTCACATCACATACCCGTGGCTACGTTTTTTCATTATTTATTTGTAATCGTTCTTGCTTCATTAATCCATAACAATTTTCACTTGCTTTACATGTATTATTCTTTAGATCCGACTCCTCGTCGATCTGATGTACTTGTATTTCGTCATTTTTATAATCGTCATATAACTCTTGTTCTTTTTCACTGTAAATGTATAGGTTTTTGTAGTTGCCATTATGATTTCTTTCATTTCTTTGTTCTTGCTCGTAGATTTCATACGAATCGTTTGTGTCAAATTTTATAAACGTTTCATCATTTTCATGCAATTGAAAATCACTTGACGTTTTTGAGTCACTATCGGTATAATTATAAAATCTTGAACTTTTCATGTTTGTATAATCATTGTTTTCCCTTGGTTTTGTCATATATCGTATTGATTTTCGATCATTATTTTCGATTTCTTCCATTATATAAATCGATTCGTCCGTTTGCGTATTATTTACATTTTCAAAGCGAAGGATTAATCCGTTAAATTCTAAATATTGTTCCAAATAATTGATTTTTGCATCGTTTCTACGGAAAAAATCGGTGCCTAAGATTCCGTCTTGTTGTATAGGGAATGAATTATGTACTAAATTCCACGGGAGATCCTTCGAAATCTATTCTGATTTTACCACACGTAGTTAATGAATGGTCAGTTATGCCTTTTAACAATATAATATCATTTTCGACAATTTTCGCGCGAGAGTCTACCTCTGACTCTTTAATTAGACTTACCGATGCTCCTGTATCTAGCAAGAATTTTAACGGACATCTTAACTCACCGGTATCAAAGATTACGACCATGGCTGAACTTTGTTGGCTTAAATTTATTTTCGCGGTGCGGAGGGGACGTTTGAGCGGGTTTCCGCACTCGAAATAGAGGGAATTTGATTCGTAGCCTCTCTCTCGACCCTCCTTGGAGAGAGAGTATTGGTGTTTCCCTGATTTTGATTTCCTTCTCTTATCTCTCTTTGTAACTTATAACAATCGGGCTTTATGTGACCGGGCTTTCCGCAATGGAAACAAGTAACTGGTGATCTTATATTATTATTCGATTCGTTATTAATATATCGTGATTCTTGGGAAGTTGAATTAACCGACTCGCGCACACCGCGAGTCCCGGAATTATTTTCCCGATCTTCTTTGTTAAATTGCTGCGATGAGTATTTATTATTATTATAACGAACAAAGGAATGATTTTTATCTCTGCCTCTATTTGGTAAAAATTCCGTCTGATTTTGGTACTCCTTCCAACCACCAAATTGTAAATTTGGTCTATTATAATTACGACTGTTATTCGAGCGATTTTGTGGGCTATATGAACTGTTTATGGGATTGCGTCGGTTGTTATTATCGGAAAATCTTTCCGCAAAACTTCGTGCTAATTTGAAACAATTTATGGCTCCATGACCAGTTTTAGAACAATATTGACATAGAATCGGAGAGTTATTAGAAATATAGTTTACTTTACGCGTTTCTCGAGTTGAACGAAAACGAGCCTCTTCTCGGCTCGGCGTCTCCTCGTCCAAGACGCTACAAGCGAACTCGCGCTCCACCTCGAGCGCTTGTTCACGAGCTTGTTTTATAGAACTTGGAGTCCCTAAACGCGCGCGAATTTCCCAACGAAGCCCTTTTAAAAAGAATTTTAAACAATCTCGCCTTAGCTCAAGCATGAAATGATCTGCTATCGCGACTCGTCCCTCTCTGTCGGCCGCTTTGACTATTTCATTTTTTATTTCTTGTAACCGATTAAAATAAGCAACGACTGTCTCATTGTTTTTCTGTTTTAATTTAGCAAGGTTTCCCGTCCACTCGTAATATGTTTTTATCGATCCGAAGGTGTTTTCGAAAAAATCGGATATCTCTTTGATAGAATTAAAATTTTCTCCGCGCGCACAAGTTAAAGCTTCCCCATATAAACGCATTCGAATAAGTTTTGTTAATTCTTTCTCGTATTCCGACGGTACAATTTCTTTTGCTTCATTGCATTCGTTCAAAAAGTGTGATAAATTTATGTTATGACCGTTAAACCGCGGTATTAAATCTAGAGCGTCCTTTAGCGATAAACCTCGAATTTGAGACGTCATTGTTTTATTATTAATTTGTTTTTTAACTTCACTCCTATCTAATTTTTCTGGTATTGTTCCGGTGTTTATTCTTAATTCGTCTAAATTAATTTTATTAAATAATTCGTCTTTAATCTTAGAAGAGTTTGCTTGTTCCGGTGATCTTTTAATTAATTGATTATCGAAGGGAATTATAAAATCTGTTGCGCCTTGAATTAGTTTTTCGTCGAGTACTTTCGCCGTGTCTGTCACTAATGCCTTAGCTTCCTCAGTCTCTTTTTCGATTGGTGCGCAAAAAATGTTTAACGCGCCTTTAATCTTATTTATAATACCTTGAAAAGTTGTCCCTTTTTTGACTTTATCTTGTAAACTTTCTATGATTTTAGGTTCCTCGAAATAAGAATCTAACAACTCTTTTTTCACTTCAGTCGCGAGCCGTTTTCTTACCGAGCTTATAACGTTATCCGACGTTAAAATCAATGGTTCATATGGACGATAAATTGGGGCTGGCGTACTAAAATTTACAGGATTATTCGCGATAAGTTCTTTATGTTCCTCGTATTTCAAAACAGCGGGTTTTAAACTAAAATGTTTTACGCGCGTGGGTGTAATTATTGTGTCTTCTTGCTCGTTTTCACTAACCTCGCAGAAATAGAAAGATCGGTTGAAAAAAAGGGTCTCTATATTCAAAATCGCGAGGTATTTTTATAGATAATGAAATATTTGCTGCACTTTTTTCTAGTCTATCCTTGGAATAATTTATTTCTTTTGTCAAATTTTGCACTGTTTCCCTAGGAGTTTTAGTTAAATCGAGAGTATCGAGAGTCTGAACTTTTTCTTTGTATAAATTTAATAACGTATCATTCATAGAAAATTCTAAACTCGTGTGTCTTTGTTTATATACATAACAATCAGTATTTTTAGGCGAACCTGACATTTTATTTCTAAACACATTATTCCTTTAATCTCTTTATTTTTCTCTCAAAAATGTGAGTTTCCCGGCCGATGCACCAAATTTTATTATAATAATTAATACAATCTGTCACGTCCAGACACAGTACCAACTACTATAAAAAATGTTACAATGAGTAGCGAGCGAAGTTATTTTGAGAGTAGAGATGTAGGATATAATGTGGGATAAATAAAATAATATATGTTTTATTTCGTATTAATCATGCATTATTTATTTAAATATGGGCTATTTCACGTCAAGTGGTACGATGAAAATTTTAAATCACTCCAAATTTTGTGAACAGACTGGAAATATCTTCCAGAAGATAGAAAAAAAATTTTAGGTGTTAAAAATAATTTGCCTAAGAGTTATTCCACCATGAAAAATGGAATTTTTTCAATTTTTTAGTAAAATTACTATTTTCAAAGCGATTTATCTCAAAATCTATTAATTTTTTTGAAAAAATATTACCAATAACTTTTGTTCAAAATAATCTTTAAAACTTATCTACCTGGGTTACAATTCTTAATTTTAAAATCTCGAAGAGATAGAACGCCCGGAAATATTGAATATCAAAAAAAGGCGACCACGCCACAATAGATTTTGATCTAACACCGCTCAAAAGATCACATTTTTCGAGAGCTTTCGAATGGCGGTGGTTAGATTATTGGCCAACACCGCTGGTGTAGGTTATGCCCTAAAATACATGAAAATTAGTGATTTTATGAGGTTTATGAGGCATAACTTACACCAGCGGTTTTGGCCAATAATCTAACCGCCGCCATTCAAAAGCTCTCAAAAAATGTGATCTTTTGAGCGGTGTTAGATCAAAATCGATTGTGGCGTGGTCGCCTTTTTTTGATATTCAATAATTCCGAGCGTTCTATCTCTTAGAGATTTTAAAATTAAGAATTGTAACCCAAGTAGCTAAGTTCTAAATATTATTTTGAATAAAAGTTGTTTGTAATGTTTTTTCAAAAAAATTAATAGATTTTGAGATAAATAGCTTTGAAAATAGAAATTTTTCTAAAAAATTGTAAAATTTCCATTTTTCATAGTGGAATAACTCTTAGGCAAATTATTTTTAACACCTAAAATTTTTTTTCTACTTTCTGGAAGATATTTCCAGCCTGTTCTCAAATTTTGGAGCGATTTAAAATTTTCATCGTACCACTTGACGTGAAATAGCCCATATGTTAACATCATAATATGCTGTTTTCCTTCAAATGAACACGTGTAACTAAATTCTTATAGCTTTTTAATGGGCAAAAACACATATAAAATTACACTATTTTATTAACAATTGCATAAAATTATTTAAGTCAAATAACGATTTTAATTATGATTAAATAAACAATTGTACGGCGAACACGTTAACGCAAGGTTATTTTATTATAAACATTAATAATTAATAATCGAAATAAGAATTATTATAAATAAATGCAGATTAAATTAAAAATTGTTGTCGTTGAAAACATGAATTATTGTTAATAAATTGCAATTCAAACCGTGAATATTGCAAATAAAATGCAATGCAAATAATAATTATTATAAATAAATTGCAGTATCGAATAATAATTGTTGTAAGAGAAAACGGTTGGTTCAGCAATCGAAATAACATAAAATATCAGGTATGCCTTGACGAATAATATAAACGTATAGATAGCCGAAAAGAATATAGCTTAAGTACCCAAATATATATATATATATATATGTGTGTGTGTATATACGGTGAGGAACGAAGGTCCGCCTCGAACGTGGATAGCGGTGTCAAATTGCTGGATAATATCCTGCTAGACCTTCGGGCGTCGTCGTTGGATGCGTATGCTTTCGGAGTCCGATGATTGCCGATGTCGAAGTCGTAGTTCCTTGACTATGGCTCGTAGATATCAATGATGCGTCTCGATCCCCGAATACAAGATCTCTCTTGATTTTGAATGCGTATTACTTTAAAGTCCGAGTAGCAGAGCCACGACCTCAGATAAAAATCAAAGAGTTGACTTGCAGAGCTTCGCCTTACGAAAGCTTTAGATGAAAAATTAGGAGTGGCTGTGTCTGTTCTGGGTCCTCTTAATATACCCTAAAAATCTATGCATCTGTCCTTGTCTTACGCTATGCCTTATATGGAAATTGTGTAAGTAGTTCTCGATTTTTCTGTGCTTGCACCCGATTGGACCGTTAGATGTGCGTGATTAAAAATTATCGAATCCCATGAATTTTCTGTATCGCTTCGTAGTTAATTCGGAGAATTTGCTGTCCCCCTTTTATTACTGCAACATTACCCAAAGAACGGCTTAATTTATTACTTCCTTCTAATGCTCGAATTTTCTAGTCCATGTTTCCCGTTGCCGGCTCTTCTCCGAGCATTGATTTTATAGTGCAGTACAAAAAATTCTTGCGCAACCATTCGTTTCGATCTCACTATCGGCGATCCCGCTTATATGCGTATTGGCTTTGAATAATATCTTCAACTTTACTTATCAGTCTCTTTTTAGCTCTATAAATTCTTATCTCTATAAATTATATTTTATATTACTGCATTTACTTAGAATCATTCTTTATCAACCTTATTTTGTTCGTCTTCTACGCCGTATTTTTATTCTAAACTACGCAGTACTTTTTACGAAAAATAATAATATAATTTTCGTCTCCGCTCTATAATATAGGTTAAATATAATTTTAACCGCCCGCTCGCGTTGTGGAATGTGAAAAAACACCTAACCGATCACGAAAGCCGCACGAGAATGGTTTCCCATCCAAGTACTAGCCACGCTCAACGCTGCTTAACTATCGCGAACGGCCAAGGTGCGTTTCCACTACTCCGCCACCGCGTCGGTTTATAATCACATATTATATTATTATGCATATTATATTATACATATTATATTATTATGCATATTGTAGTATACATATTATATTATTATACATATTATATTATTATGCATATTATATTATACATATTATATTATAAATATATAATAAACAAATAGAATATTTTGAATTCATATTTTGCTTAGATTCATTCTATTCCATCCAATTTCATTCCTTAATTGCGGAATTCGCGGGGGCGTGCCGCGCGGTCTCGAATATATTTTCTACGGTAAAAACGAAATATTTTGAAACACGAAAATGGGTAAATGGACATATCGACGCCTCTTACGAAAACTAACACAACTATTTCTTCCGCGAAAACTAGCAACTATGAACATACTCCACGAAGACTAGCACGTTTAACGTTTCTATTTGGAAAACTAGCATGTTTGATATTTTTCCGCGAAGACTAGCACAACTCGCTTGCTCGCGAAAACTAACACATTTAATTTTCTTGGACGAAAAGTAACACGTTTCAAATTTCCGCGAAAACTAGCACGTCTCGCTATTTCTTTTTATTAATTAATGACCACATGATTTTGAATAAAAAAAGTGTTATTAAATAAGGTTTTTATTTAATAGGTGTTTATTTCAATTGATCAAGCTTCGCTCGCAGTTAAATAGTATTGTTAACATAATAATTCTTTACCATCAAATTACATGTAATGTAATATTCAAAAAATTACTTTTTAAGATAGAGAGAAAGAGAGAGAGAAAAAAAAAGAATGAAAGATAAAGTGCGGGAGAGAATAAGTGATAGAGAGAGAGAATAAAAGATAGAGAGAAAGAGAGAGAGAATAAGATAGAGAGAATGAAAGATAGAGAGAAAGAGAGAGAGAATAAGGGAGAGAGAGAATGAAAGATAGAGAGAAAGAGAAAGAGAATAAGTGAGAGAGAATGAAAGATAGAGAGAAAGAGAAAGAGAATAAGTGAGAGAGAATGAAAGATAGAGAGAAAGAGAGAGAGAATAAGAGAGAGTGAATGAAAGATAGAGAGAAAGAGAGAGAGAATAAGAGAAAGAGAGTGAAAGATAGAGAGAAAGAGATGGAGAGAGAGAGAATAAGAGAAAGAGAGTGAAAGATAGAGAGAAAGAGATGGAGAGAGAGAGAATAAGAGAAAGAGAGTGAAAGATAGAGAGAAAGAGATGGAGAGATAGAGAGAGAGAATTATAGATGGAAGGAGAGATAGAGAGATAATGATAGATGGAGAGAGAGAGAGAGAGAGAGACAGAGAGAGAGAGAGTGAGAGAGATATTCTCTCTCTCTTATTCTCTCTCTCTTATTCTCTCTCTCTTATTCTCTCTCTCTTTCTCTCTATCTTTCATTCTCTCTCTCTCTCTCTCTCTCTCTCTCTCTCTCTCTCTCTCTCTCTCTCTCTCTCTCTCTCTATCTCTCATTCTCTCTCTCTATCTGTCTGCCTATCTCTTCCTCTCACTGTCTCTCTCACGCCAAGATAATGTTTGTCGGACGGACGGACGGACGGCCGGACATTGTAATTTATCGGTTTTTTTTTTTATATCACTTAGTAATTATAATAATAATTTTTTTGTCAGTAATATGATGCATTAACTTATGTTACACATATTTATCATAAAATATATATGTATTAAGTATTTTTCGCAAGAATAGGAGAGTTTTTACAAAATCGCTCAAAAAGATAACTTTAATATAATGTAAAATTTAAGCTTGATCAATTTTCATGTTTTATTTAATTCCCAATGTTATCTAAAGCATTCATTAGAATTTGAAAATACTTGGAAGAAAACGTGCTAGTCTTCGCGGAGAGAAAACGTGCTAGTCTTCGCGGAGAGCAAACATGCTAGTTTTCGCGGAGAAAAGGTCATACATGCTAGTTTTCGCGGAGCAAACCATAGACGTGTTAGTCTTCGCGGTAAAAACCCTAAACGTGCTGTTCTTCCATAAAGAAACTGATAACATACTACTTTTCGCGGAAGACGTAAAATGCGTGCTAGTCTCCGTAAGAGGCGACGATATATTCTTGTCGGCACTATTCAAGCTATACTTTGCAGCAGTTTAAACAATTTTTAGACCGTTTGCAATCGCCGATTCAGTCGAAATTCACAATCAGAACACTACGAGGCACGTTCCCCCGTTTACTCATTCGCGGGAGCGTGCCGCGCGGTCTCGAATATACTTTTTACGGTAAAAAGGAAATATTTTAATATACTAAAATGGGGGTATTAACATATGTATATAGTTGCATTGCTCAAGTTTTTATTCCTAACAAAGAAAATTTTGTAAATCGTTTATAATTCTGATCTAGCCCAAATACGGGAACACTACGATGCACGCTCCTCCGTTGACTCATTCACGAGAGTGTGTCGATTGTCATATATATATGTATATGTGGCTCTCTGTGACATCGAAGATGAAAAAAATAAATATTACTATAACTGTGGGAATATGTTTTAGAGGTATCCAGTAGTTCTTCTGAATTTTTTCAGATTTTTTCGGGGCCATTATTTTAAGTTACAGAGAGTCAAAGTTGACATTTTAGCACTTTTTTGCATTATATTCCTATTTTCATGAATTTTTAGCTCCCAGGGGATGCATTTTTCACTAAAAACATAACTATGACTTTTTTTTGTAAAATTTTCCGAACTTTTCATTAAAAATACTTTTAAAGACATAAATGTATGCTGTCACACTCTTGTAAGCCATTTAAACCTTAAATAGTGAAAATCAGCAATTCTGCTCCGGGCGCTGGTAACCTAATACTGTCTAAAAGATGTCTTTTTATAGTCAGAAACTGCCTAAAAATTTCCAGAGTGGGTCTAAATCATTAAGATCACTTATGGTCAAAATATCCGGGAAAAGTGCCCGAAATATTAATATAAATGTAAATTATAATTATAATTTATTAATATATATTTGTTGCCTTATAACGATGAATCTATTAGCATGATCATTGCAAAAAATATATGCACTTACCTTAGAGTGGTAGAAAAGTATCTTCACTTGTTTCAGTATCCATCTAATCTCCAGTAAGCTGCTAAAAATACAAATATTATTATACAAATGTAAAAAATTAATTTTTAAACATTTATAATGCTGGATTTTTAGTTTTACATCCCTTACAAGAATTATAATACTAATCTGAAGGATTACTATAAATATATAAACATCATTATAATAATATCTGAATATACGTATTTAATACAAAAAATATATAAATAAATCGGATCTATAATTATATTGAGTAATATGATTAATTGATAATGACAAGTTTGTGAAATTCGTACAATGTATTGCTTAATTATAATAATAATAATGTTGATACTTTTATAGAATTAAGTCAAATACTTAATTTAAATAAGTTTAAAAAATTGATATTATTTTAAAGTGAAAAACAGCTTGAAATGAAAATTAGGCGGTGTGCGCCACAATATTTTTTTTTAATCCAAAAATCTACTTCATCGTTGGTTTATTACCTTTAAAATGATGCTCAACTGGATTTTGCGGACAATTCTGGCCCAAGTTATGAGGATTTTTTGTAAAATTTGTGCACATACTCAAAAAATGCATAATTTTACATATTATACATTATCTACAATCAAGCAACGTATCATTGGGCTACCTCCAGTATACTTAACTACACTATATATTGTATTTTACTTTTATATTATATATATCTTTCCGACACAAATTCACAAAAAGCAAATTAAATAGTGAATAATAAAATATATGATGATTGAGCGTTAAGAACAATTCCAACAAAATCCTATTTTAATTCTTTTACTCTTATTATCCTTCTGATATCAGGACATGTTATTTTAAAAACAAACTTGTAATTTTTATTCTAAAACAAACTATTAATGAGATTCGAGTTCACACTCTCATTAATCTTTTCAATTTATAAGGTGTATCTGTCATACGTATTAAGAATTCTGTGAAATAATTAAATACTTAGTCTAAACAATGATTATGTTATACAACATTCATTATATGTTAAATTATATTGGTCCAAAAAGTTTGCGCTATTTTATACTTTATTTCAGTTTGAAATCATAGCTTTTGACTAGCATTGTGTATTGCATTCCTTTCTATAAACTTAAACTTAATAGTCTTATCAACTAATAACTTTCTATATTTATAACCTAAAAATTTCATGAAAATCAATATGTTTCTATGAATTTAAACTTGTATTTTAAATTGTTTTAAACTTTTTTTTAACACTTCAATCAACTTATTATTTAAAGATTATTTAAACTTCATACACTCCAATTATAAATTATATTAACTTGTTAGAAAATGATTTAAAATACTACACCATATAAAAGTTATAAATGCATTAATTCTACTGAAAGTTTTATAATTACTATATTAAAAAATATAAAAATATTTACCATTTTAGAGAGATAAGTGTAAATTCCAGCAGTACATTCAAAAAGTAAATATTTATTAAAGGAAATGTAAATATCTTTATTTTTGTTGACAATACGTGAGCATGACGATTGTACATGTAGACGCTGATTGGCTACTCACGGCCGAGCTATTCTATACTAATGGTTATTAAACCTGCGACTCGGCCAATCAAAAGTTCGATCCCAGAATTTAGGTCAACAGAAATATGTGGCGGGGTTTTTCCAAAAATTCAAAATTTGTGGAGTAGTCTACATTATGTAACACTCACTGGGTGTGATTGTAGCGTTGTAGTTATCAGAGTTATTTGCCTATGTGTGTATGTATTGGTAGTGCAATTATAAATAATAGTGTTTAAAAAAATGTCTTCAGTGCGTCCAAACAATTTTACGAGAAAGCTTTTTTGATGAAAATAAAAAGTGTGTTAAACTTGGTAAAATAAACAAAAGCAGAATGCAGTTAATTAATGTTTTTGCAATGAAAATTTATACATTTTATAACATAACTACGAATAAACAACCAAAATAAAAAAGTATTATAAATTTTGTTTTATAAATGTTTCATAAATTTTGTAAATTTAATTAAAACTTTCTATTATTGTTGAAAAAGAATTAATAAAATTACTAAGAATGTTGGGTTTTTTTCAGATTGTAGTAATCCTAGTTCAATTTTATCTACGCCTACTATTACCGCCAGTAATTACGACAATGAACTAATACATGATGTTTTGATGTTTTAATTAATGCAAGAGAAAATGAAAGTGATATGGCTGATTACAGTATACCTGTTAGTTTCACAGTGGATGCGCTCGATTTTTTATCAGAACTTAAACTTAATTTTAACAAAGAATCGTGCACCCGAATACAAAAAATGCAAATTTTATCTCTTTTGCCAAAATCATGGGGTGTTAGTAAAATTCAGAAACATTTTAACGCGACCAAAAGAATGATTTATACGGCAAAGTCTCTAAGAGATTTTGAAGGAATATTGGCGATTTCTCCCAGTAAAAAAGGTATGAGTAATTATTGATTTATTAAATATAATAAAAGATTATAATAAGAAATAGTGTAGAAATAGATATATACTATATTGAATAAAATTGTACGATAAAATTAAAATATTAAAAATATAGTTATAAAGGATTGCGAAAATTTTATATAATATGAATTTTTTAATGTTACTTATATGTTATTCTTTAAATATTGATTTATTGTTTTTAATTTGTTTCATTAATTAAAACTTGCAAATTGTAGGTAATATTTTATCTGAGGAAACAGCAATCACTGTAAATCGTTTTTTTTAAATATTGATGTTAGTTGTATAATGTCTGGCATGAAGGACTTTGTAATTATTAAAAATGAAAAAAATAAAAAAACAAAACATTAAACACGCCTTCTTTTGTTAAATTTAAAGGAAATTTATCAAGCTTTTGAAAATGAGAATCAAACTTTGAAATTAGGCTTTGCTAAATTTTGCACACTGAGACCTCCTAATTGCATATTAGCAGGAAGTAGTGGCATTCATAGCATGTGTGTGTGTGCATTTTTTCATCAGAATGTGAAATTAATGATTATTGGTGAGCTCTTCGATCATAGAATAAGTAATTTATTATATAATTTATATAATAAAATAATATATAAATTTTTTTTTTCAGAATCTTCTTTACCTCTTCTTACAAGAGATAAATTAATAAAAATTAATTCTTACAAAGATTGCCTTAATCAGTTGATTTGTGAAGACACCACTAAAGTTTGCTATTTCAACAAATGTAATAATTGCCCAGGTTTAATCTATCTTAAATCATATTTGGAAACAATAGTTGAAGATGAAGGCAATGAAACAATAACCTTCAAACAGTGGATTTCAAATTCACGAACTATTTTGGAAACCATTACAAAAACGACCGAAGAATTTATAATTTATTTTAATGATAAGATTGTAGAACTATTGCCACATTCTTTTATTGTACAACAGCAATCTCAATTTTCTAGAAAATTGAAAAAGAATTTGAAACATGGAGAGTTTCAAATAATAGTAGATTTTGCCGATCATTATGTATTTACGGTACAAAATGCAACTCCGGGTTTTCACTGGAACAACGACCAAGCGACAATATATAACGTAGTTATATATTACAAAGAAACAGAAATTGAAATGAAATGTTGTTTAGTTATAGTGTCGGATTGTTTAGTACATGATGCTATATCTGTTTATATATCATAAACATATTATTAATTATTTAAAATCTAAATTTTTGCTTGTCAATAAAATTTATTATTTCTCGGATGGAGCAAGACAGCAGTATACCGCATCAATCCGCAGTATTTGCTGCCCCGGAGCCCTCGTCAACAAGCCCACAGCTCGTCGGTTTCATTCGTCGGCGATGGTGCCTAGAGTTTCCCCATCGAAAAGTGAGACTCTCATGAGAGCCCCAACGGCATCGATTAACCTCGATGAGAGGCACTAAGTGTACCAAAACTCCTTACTACAGCCCGCCGCATTACACGGCTAGTCTAGAGTCGTAATTCTTGGTAAGAATTCGGCGGTGTTTAGCTCCCCGCCGTCTTCTGCTTTCGAACATAAGCAGCATCCGGGTCAAATCGCTTCACCCGTCAAGCCTGCTTGCAACCACACACCCCGCAGAGTCCAACCCAATACTGGGGACACGCTGGCGTTTCACTTTTGACTCAGAGGTACGCCAACGTGGGGCTCGGATCCCAGTCCCCTGCGTACCAGAGTAAAGTCATCCTGGTCCAACTGTCGACATGCCGAAGCACGCCCTCCCTATTACTCCCCGGATCCCCGAGGAGTTTTTGCGGTAGGTAGCCTAACGTTCGACTGTTCGTGAAGGGTAAAGCATTTGTCACTCCCTTCACGAGCTCTCCAAGGGATACCGTTCAAAATCCCCTGAAAGAGAAAAAAGCGTACAAACCAAAAGGCTTGTACGCTATTGCTTATGAAAGGTAAAACATTCGACAATCCTTCCATAAGCCTTCCAAGGGATACCGTTCGAAAATCCCCTGAAAGAGAAAAAAGCGTACAAACCAAAAGGCTTGTACGCTATTGCTTATGAAAGGTAAAACATTCGACAATCCTTCCATAAGCCTTCCAAGGGATACCGTTCGAAAAATCCCTTGAAAGAGAGAAAAATTGCGTACAAGCAAAAGCTTGTACGCAACGGTGTTTTTAACATCTCACTCAACGCAAAGCCTTCAGTTCGGATGTGTATCACATCTCGACTTACTGACTTTATACGAAGAGAATTTTGATGAAAGGGACACCCTTCTATGAGACATCCCAGCGACTCGTCAAATCTTCTGTACTTAACAAGAGAATAAATTAATAAAATTAATTCTTACAAAGATTGCCTTAATCAGTTGATTTGTGAAGACACCACTAAGTTTGCTATTTCAACAAATGTAATAATTGCCCAGGTTTAATCTATCTTAAAATCATATTTGGAAACAATAGTTGAAGATGAAGGCAATGAAACAATAACCTTCAAACAGTGGATTTCAAATTCACGAACTATTTTGGAAACCATTACAAAAACGACCGAAGAATTTATAATTTATTTTAATGATAAGATTGTAGAACTATTGCCACATTCTTTTATTGTACAACAGCAATCTCAATTTTCTAGAAAATTGAAAAGAATTTGAAACATGGAGAGTTTCAAATAATAGTAGATTTTGCCGATCATTATGTATTTACGGTACAAAATGCAACTCCGGGTTTTCACTGGAACAACGACCAAGCGACAATATATAACGTAGTTATATATTACAAAGAAACAGAAATTGAAATGAAATGTTGTTTAGTTATAGTGTCGGATTGTTTAGTACATGATGCTATATCTGTTATATATCATAAACATATTATTAATTATTTAAAATCTAAATTTTTGCTTGTCAATAAAATTTATTATTTCTCGGATGGAGCAAGACAGCAGTGCAGTATTTGCTGCCCCGGAGCCCTCGTCAACAAGCCCCACAGCTCGTCGGTTTCATTCGTCGGCGATGGTGCCTAGAGTTTCCCCATCGAAAGTGAGACTCTCATGAGAGCCCTCAACGGCATCGATTAACCTCGATGAGAGGCCACTAAGTGTACCAAACTCCTTACTACAGCCCGCCGCATTACACGGCTAGTCTAGAGTCGTAATTCTTGGTAAGAATTCGGCGGTGTTTAGCTCCCCGCCGTCTTCTGCTTTCGAACATAAGCAGCATCCGGGTCAAATCGCTTCAACCCGTCAAGCCTGCTTGCAACCACACACCCGCAGAGTCCAACCCAATACTGGGGACACGCTGGCGTTTCACTTTTGACTCAGAGGTACGCCAACGTGGGGCTCGGATCCCAGTCCCTGCGTACCAGAGTAAAGTCATCCTGGTCCAACTGTCGACATGCCGAAGCACGCCTCCCTATTACTCCCCGGATCCCCGAGGAGTTTTTGCGGTAGGTAGCCTAACGTTCGACTGTTCGTGAAGGGTAAAGCATTTGTCACTCCCTTCACGAGCTCTCCAAGGGATACCGTTCAAAAATCCCCTGAAAGAGAAAAAAGCGTACAAACCAAAAGGCTTGTACGCTATTGCTTATGAAAGGTAAAACATTCGACAATCCTTCCATAAGCCTTCCAAGGGATACCGTTCGAAAATCCCCTGAAAGAGAAAAAAGCGTACAAACCAAAAGGCTTGTACGCTATTGCTTATGAAAGGTAAAACATTCGACAATCCTTCCATAAGCCTTCCAAGGGATACCGTTCGAAAAATCCCTTGAAAGAGAGAAAAATTGCGTACAAGCAAAAGCTTGTACGCAACGGTGTTTTTAACATCTCACTCAACGCAAAGCCTTCAGTTCGGATGTGTATCACATCTCGACTTACTGACTTTATACGAAGAGAATTTTGATGAAAGGGACACCCTTCTATGAGACATCCCAGCGACTCGTCTGGATGAGAAATAAAAATTATAAAAATGTTATAAATTTATCATTCATAAAAGAGAATTTGAAATCGATGCAGAATGGCATTATTATGCAACTGCACATGGAAAAGGCCCATGTCATGGATTGGGAGCAGTAGTGAAACGAGGTGCAGTGAGAGCTAGTCTCCAGTCGACAGGAAATACAGAGATTTTAAATTGTTTAGATTTATATTTATGGTTAAGTCAACCTGGTCGAATGCCAAACATAGATTTTATTTATTCGCCTAAAGAAGAATACGAATTGTCCAAAACATATTTAAAAAGTCGATTTTTAATAAAAGCTCGAGTGAAAAATTTACATAACAAGCATTGTTTATGATTAATGGAAAATAATGTGTTGCAAATTAAATTGTACTCCTTGTCAAGTAATTTTGTGAACTTAGAACTTAAATAAAAATTTTTGTCCCAGTAGTACTACTCGAATACTTAGCCTTTCCTTGCAATAATATTATATATTCATGTTATATACTATTTATTTACTTTTTGACTTAATGTTGATGCAATTGTCATTACTTCTAAGCTGTCAATATTCATTTATCGATGAAGATCTGGATTTTCTCCAGGAAAATAACCAATTCACTATTATCTGATTTTATCGCAAATTTAAAGTTACAATTTAATGATTTTTTTAGCCCAAAATTTCGTCTAATTCTTATTTCTCCCATAACTTTTGACCATATTAAAATATTTGAGCTTCCTTTTTTTTAAAACGTATCTATTCGATCTCAGCTTTCTTTCAAAATTTAGTTTATACGTACATCTTTAATTGTTTCTGAGTTATAAGCATTCAAACTCAATGGTATTTTCGGCGAGATTTTTCATTATTTGCTTATATCTATCGTAAAAATGGCCATTGGACACTAAAACTCCGGCTTTCTCCATGATTTTATAGTAGAAATTATATCCTAGACTTTGGTAAGGATCCGTTTCCCAGAGGGTGTGACCTCTCCTTGTCAGTGAAAGTTCCATGTTGTTAATAAAGTATTTTCCATCCAGATTGTTGGCTGTGATTACAGAAGTATTTTTGTAGAGTGGTATCTACTGTAAAAAAATATAATTGTGTATATAATGCACTCCAATATTAACACTAAATAAATAATTAGGAATGAATCAACTGTTTTATACAGTTTTCTAGAAATATAAAATAATAATTTGAAAAGAAACTCATGTCGACAACAATGAAATATATACTTTGTTTATTCTAAAGAATTAATGAAACAAAAAATACGTATCTATAAGATCAGTAAAATATTGAGAACAATCATATTAATGTTTTTATAAAAACAATTAAAAAAATAATTAATATCATCAAATATACTCTTATGTGAAAAATTTATTTAATACTTTCTTTCAATGTGCACTAAAAATTATTATTATTACTGGAAGTATAAAATATACCTCAATGTATTTTCTTTTATTTACTTTATGTCTATTTTAATATTTTAATATTGTCAGTTTTTAAAATAATTTTGATAGGTATATTCATTGTTTTTAATTTAAATATTTACTTACATCAAGATAAACCACTATTTATTTTATATTAACTACGATAAACTATTGATATTTAATAATAAAAAGTTTTTTCTTCTACTAAAATTATTTATTTTAGAGACTTACCATATTCAATAGTATAATAATTATTAGATAGTATAATTTCAAAAATAATATTTACAATATACCTGTTGCATATCTATATCCAGTTCGATTACTTATACAATTAATGTCTCCAGCGTAGAAAAAATACAATTGAATACTATGTATCATTTTAAAGACTACGCATTTAAGTGTTTTTTAAAATACGTTATGCCATCCTGAACCTATTAGCTATCTATTACTAAAAGAATGACACTTACTTTCATTTAACAATAAAATTGAAACTATTATTCTTCTCAAATTTTCCTGCTGCAGGAACTTCACTAGGTCCTTTAACTTCTTCTAATTTCATATGTTGCTAAACATTAGTACTGTACGTAGCTACACATTAGTCAACAAAAATAATCAACTCCATGTTTCTTTTAACTAAAGGAACGACAGCTCCACCTACCACGTAAATACATAGTATTTATAATATACACATAGATAGCTTTACAATCGTTCCGAATCATGGAATTGAAATTTATTATTTCGTTATTTTTAGTAATTTGTAAAATATAAACAAATAGGTATTGTACGTACATAAATTAAATAGTAGGATTAAATACTTTCAACGTACTTTTAAATTAAATACGAATATAGAATAATGATAAATAATGCGTTCCAATTCCGTTTACGCCTCCGTCTGATTGGATTTGGACCATTTGCAATATTGGTTCATATTTCATAGTTCTATCCGATCTTGTTGTCTGCTATTATTACTTTATTATTAGAGTACTAGCAATTTTTGACATATTATGAAATAATACTTTAACAGATAAAAATATTATATTCTTATTGGTTATTTTTAAATTTTCAATTCTAACTGCATACAGCCGTAAGTGAATATCATATCCATTTTCATCGAAGTTTACAAAGTATCTTTATTATTACATACTTTCTATGGACTCTATGGTTAATTAGATAATCAAGATTGTAATATGTGAAAACTTACCAAAGAAAATTAAAGTTCAAAGTAAGTCTATGCAATTGTCTATATAATTATAAGACTAAAGTAAAATTAAAGTATAAGACTATTAATTTTTAAATTTATAGATTGTTTAGACTAAGTAATTAATTATTTCACAGAATTTTTAATACGTATAACTTATACACCTTTAAATTGAAAAGATTAATGAGAATGTGAACTCGAATCTCATTAATAGTTTGTTTTAAAATAAAACTTACAAGTTTGTTTTTAAAATAACATGTCCTGATATCAGAAGGATAATAAGAGTCAAAGAATTAAAATAGGATTTTGTTGGAATTGTTCTTAACGCTCAATGATCATATATTTTATTATTTACTATTTAATTTGCTTTTTGTGATTTTGTGTCAGAAAGATATATATATAAAAAAGTAAAATACAATATATAATGTAGTTAAGTATACTGGAGGTAGCCCAATGATACGTTGCTTGATTGCAGATAATGTATAATATGAAAAATTATGCATTATTCAAGTATGTGCACAAATTTTACAAAAAACCTCATAACTTGGGCCAGAATTGTCCGCCAAAATCCAGTTGGGCATTATTTTAAAGGTAATAAACCAACGATGAAGTAGATTTTTGGATTAAAAAATATATTTTGATATTACATATTTTGATATAATAATAATATTAAATAGCGTAATTTTGATGATTTTAAAATATTATTTTACACCTTCTTTTAAATCTGTATATATAATAAACTACAACTTGCGTTCACCACAAAAAGTAAAGCTTATTAGTCGACTGTTTCCAAACCGACCAATCAGGGACATATAGTCTATGACTAGCACTTGTTTGTACAGGAACATATACCTAAATAACAACTTATTGTTTTTCTAATTTATATCCTGATCTGGGTTCGTAGTTTAGTAAAAATTATTTTGCAGTTGCGCTACTTTTCCTTTGGATTTGTAAGTATAAATACATTTTTTCTATAGTGTTCCGTACTGTTAATAAAACACGTATACATAATAAAATAGTACAATGAGATTGCATATAAATTTACTTAACCTATAATTAGCTTACACTTTCCATTATATACAAATTGTTTTACCAACCACCTATAAGATTATTGTTCTTTTTACTTCATTTAATATTCATTAATACATCCATTTGTTTACATTAACTATTTGATAAAATTATATAAATTTTTAATAAATAGTTAAGTGAAACATTTACTGTCAAACTTACTATTAAAAAGTTGTTTAATAAAAGAAGCGCATAGCAGTATATTAGGTTCACTATATTTGACGAGTTTATGAAGATAAAATAATGAAGATAATTGTTTTATTGGTGACAAGGGTTGCTTAAATAATGATAGATATGGTTTATGTTAGTAGTTTATTGTTTTCTATGTACTTGTTTTACTTTTTTGTATTTAAAAATTTTTTTACTTATATTATATACTTGTATAATACATACTTTGATAAATTCTAATATTCTATTATGTTTTTAAAATGTATTTAATGGTATAAAACTGTAATTATATCATCTCCCAAATGCTTCGTTTGCTAATGCTTGCTAGGTTAGATTTTTAAATATATATATTGCTCATATTAAATATGTCAAATTGTACACGGAAAAAAAATCTAATCTCTGTAGTACGTAGCATCTTCCTCGTAATCTCTAGTAATCTTAGGTATTCCTTAGAAATCTTAAGGAAATCTCAGTAGTCCTTAAGAATTACAGCAAAAATTAGAAATCTTTGAAATCAGGGATTCCGGCAAGAGTTTTGATAATTTGTATAGAAATATTAGAGATTATTATAGAAACATTAGAGATTCCTATAGGAATATTAAAGATTACTAACGATTACTAGATATTACTAAAGATTACTAGAGACAATTAAAGATTACTCGAGATTACTGAAGATTATTGGAGTTTAATGAAGATTACTGTTGATTTCTTGACGTTCTATAAGTGCTTTAAACAAAAATCTGAGAATTTTAAGATCAAGATAATTTTTTCATCTCGTTTTTCATAGTCATACAACGTACAATAATTAAACGAGGGAAAAAATTATCATCGATGGGCCATCATTACAAGAGCCAAACTTTATTTAATAACAAAATGGTTAAATAACTATTTTGTTATTAAATACTGCGGTGCATCGGGTAGGTGGGTTTATGCATTTTGGTTTCAGATTTATCCTCGCTTTCGCTCGCCTTCCTCCGATGTGCCGACGTATTTTTCAAATAACCATTTTGTTATTAAATAACGTGGCGCATGGTGTAGGTGGATTGAGCATTTTGGTTTTAGATTTTATCCTCGCTTTCGCTCGCCTTCCTTCGATGTGCCGGCGTATTTTTTAATGATCAAACTCTACAAGGAATCAACTAAAAAATTCTTGAGCAATCTATAAATCTCTAGAGATCTCTTAGGGATCCTTTGTAATCTTTAAAAATCTATTAGGAATCCTTAGTAATCTGTGATAATCCGAAGTACTCTGCGGCAATCAAGCAGCGCGTGGAATGATTAGTAATCTTAAGAATTCCATTAATAATCTTTAGTAATCTTTATAAATCCTTAAAAATCTTAAGAATTTTGAGAAAAAGATTACTGCGCACGTAGCCTCTCTGTAGGTATGCTATTACTTTCGCAGTATGTCAATTTAAACCGTGCGCGTATGAATTTGTGACGTAAAAGTATATTACTGTTCTGGTTAGGGTGATATAAGTATAGAAATAACAAAAAATGCACATATTTTTGGGTAAAATCTTTTTATAAATATAAATAAAATTTAAAAGAACAGAAACTGAATACAATAACAGATAGATAATAAACGTATAGTGTAAATAAGACAATATCTCTCACACGGAGGAAAAAAGCCGAGCTGTATACGTCAAGAGACGGAAAGCAAGTAAGTGAAAAGGTTGTCGTTTTTATTATATTGTATTAACCAGACAGGCTTGTCCCTCCCGCCTTGCAGTTATGAAAGCCGCTTGGGGCGGACCTCACCCACACTTTCTCACCTACAGGACAGGCGATGCAGAGGGCTGTATCGGGTCCACCATTTATAGCAGCCTACCCGCCCTCACGTCTCTCGTCCCTCCAGGGTAGCCTAATGAGACCTCGGTTTGGCCATATGGGCCTCCCCTAGACACTGAGTGATCTTCAGCCCGGGTGTCACCTCCTAATCGAGATCAAAAAGAACCTGGTGCGGTCGACGACCGCCCCTACTCGAGGTTGGCTTCTTGGTCACGGGTGCCCCGTTCGGGCCCGTGCACAAACAGGGAGGGTTTAGCGTTCATCGTTATTGAACAGCTATTTAATTAATTAATCCGGTTGCTACTAGTTGCTCATTCAATACAATGATAATAATCAATATTAATCTTGTCAATACTGATTTTGATAACGTATAAGTAAATTATAAAAAACACACGTAAAATACTGCAAAATTTGCATATAATAATAAATCTTTATTAATGGCTTTTCTCGACCGTGTAGAGAGATATTGTTTACGTAGTTTTAACAATATATTTTCTTATCTACATATGCATATTTAGCGTCTGGCTTATACGTTCGTTACAAATGCGGTAAAGACCGACTTGCATACCTACGAGCGTCGGCGTCAACGGATGAACGGGCGTTATTTTATGATCTTTTGGGACGAGGTTTACGTGCATTTCCCCAGTTTTCGGTCCCCCTTAAATAATATATACTCGTTGAAACAAATAACTATTTCTTCTATAATATTTTTATTGTCCGTTCAAAACTGCCACATGCATACCAAACTAGATTTATTGTTCCCCCTTTTTTTGTATGTTTAAAATCGTGCATGTGTTTGAACGAAAAAAACGGATGCGGGATGTATATTATTTATGATTCTGCCTTTTTGTTTGTTAAATTTTCTATGTTTGTACTTTTGCCCTCCCGTCGCGTTATAATGAACATACGTTGACCGGAATAATTACATTGTTTACCGCTTTGAAACAGTCATTGTATAAAAACGATACCGCTGTTGGAGAAACGCCGCACGTTTAAAGTAAACATTAGCAGTACCTTCAATTGAAAAAGAACCTATACTCTATAGGTATACGAATTGTGCAATTCAAATAATTCCGTTCCATTGTAAGCGACCTATACCTAAGCGGGAGACGAGCTTTACTACTTACTTTAACTGTAGGTAGTGCGAGTGCGTACCACCGGTCTATAGCGGCGCTACCGCAAGAGTTCAGCATCTATAAGCATATTTGTAGAAGGTCATACTCTGATATTATATAGTAATAAATACTTTAAAAGTTTGTATATAATCTGTAGCGGGATACGAAACACTAACTGCAGTAGTATGAAGCATTTCGCACTACAAAGATTAGATTTTTTTCCGTGTAGTTAGCATTTTTTTTGGTCATTTAACTTTTGGTCATTTCTACCCAAGATTAGTTATTTAATAATTGGAAAATTCAGTGAGACAGTTTTATACATTTTGGTTTTACATGGCACTTGATACATAATCCCTCAGTGTGCATTTCAATATATCTGCACAGTTTGATAATGTTTGGAAAAGCAGAAGCTGTATTTTGTTTTGAAGTTAGAGGCATCGAAGCTATAATCTTAGAATAGAGAGAGTAAAATATATCTTTCATACTTGTAAAATTAATTTTTACTATAAAATTAGTAAGAATTATGTAATCAGGGATCTTATATACAGTTTTATGTCTGAACAGTGCTCAGTTTGAACATATTGAACTACATAAATATTTCTAAAGTTAAAAACTGATTATCATTTAAAATAAGCACTGTTCAGACATAAAACTTGGTGTAAGATCCCTCGTTACATAATTCTAACAAATTTTATGTTTAAAATCAATTTTACAAGTACGAAAGATGTATTTTATCTTAAAATTATAGCTTTGTCGCCTCTGGCTTCAAAACAGCTTCTGCTTTTCTAAACATTATCAAACTGTGCATTTATTTTGAAATGCACACTGACATATCATGTACCAAGTGCTATGTATCGGTAATGCATTAGTCTAAAGATATTCAGCATAATGTTTATTTGAAAAATTGAAAGGTGACTATTTCTCAACTTATTCTCTTCCCATAGACATAAGACTTCCTAGTGCTCTGTTAGTAAGTATTTGAATATGCCTGCTCAATTTGATAAGGTTTAGAACAGCAGAAGTTGTATTTTGTTCTAAAGTAGGAAACGCACATACCATAATTTAGAAATAAAATATATATTTGTGTCATATAAACTTAAATTCAAGTAATAAATTAGTTAGAATGGTGTATTGTGGGTTTAAGAGGGCCATGTTTTACAACATAAATATAGTTTTTCTCACTAAAATGTTTTCAACTGTGTTACTGAATTTTCCAATTATTAAACAACATTAATAATAGATGTTATCTAAATTTTTTAACTATGTACTCAAAATATTACAACGTAACCAAAATTTATGTTTGCTTCTTATAAAAAAAATCCAAAGTTTAAAGAACGTTTTCTTTGTTATATTTCGAAAAGTATGAATAATATATTAAAAAAATATATAATTATCGGTCTTTCCGAACTAAATGCTTTATTTTTAGAATAAAGCAGGCCCATTATATACCCTTTGTCCACTATGGTTGGTGGAATTTCCCAGAGTAACGGCCTTTTTCAAAAATTAAAACAAAAATTAAAGGCGTTTCGTCCTCGATCCCCAGTTTGGACTCCTCAGTAAGAAACTGGAGATCATACCTTAGACGCCTGTCGTAAGATGAACTGCGACGCCAGCAAGATGTTATGCGGCTATGTATATAGAGGGAGACGACAATCTCTCCAACGAGTAAAGTCGTCTCCATCTAGCGGTGGGAAAGACCACCAGCTACAGTGCGACGTAATAGACCGAGTCGCAGGTTTATTAAAACAAATTTAAAACCTTTAATTTTTGTTTTAATTTTTGAAAAAGACCATTACTCTGGGAAATTCCATCAATCATAGTGGACAAAGGGTATAATGGGCCTGCTTTATTCTAAAAATAAAGCATTTAGTTCGGAAATACCAATAATTACATATAAATTATCACCGAACGTTTAAATTCATTTTGTTTTAATATATTTAAAAGTTTTAAATACTTTTTATAAGCCTTAAAAATATCTATGAAGTGAAATAAAGTTTGTCAAGATCGTGTAATTTGTTGAATAACAAATTGAGTTTGAAGCGCTAAAATCGACGTTTTGATATGTTGTAGTACTAAGATTCTACCGGTACCAGATCAAAAGTTGAAAATTTAGTTCAAATTTAGAGGCATGTAAATAAAGATGAAACTAATCTACAGTTAAATTTTTGCAAAGCTACATGTTTTATCTACGTATTTTTTAGTTTACCGAATATTAACATTGTGTGTTATGGAAAATTACATTTGAATAATTATAAGAAAGTAACAAAAATTAAGATTATGATAATAAAATTTATAATGGTAGAAAAATTAATAAACTATTTATTGCATTTTAAAAAGTTATGATATACGGCTTGTAAGATTTAAAAAAAATAATGGTTTTCAAAAATCTTTATACACAAACGAAGTTGTGAGATTTGACGACGCTATATTATAGGCGCACGTGTACACATATATACTCCTTCTCTCTTTTATTGTCTGCTTGTTTATTTCGTGCCAATAGATTAGGTTGTCAATTGAAAAAAGAATCTATTTACAAGATATTTATAACAATACATATTCTTATTTTGTGGAAATATAAACACAATGATTAGTAAATTGTTTTATTTACTTTATAAGTACATGAGCTTGCTGTAGCTTAGTGAGTTGAAGTGAACGTAAATTTTAACACGGATTCCGCGTTATAAAAAAGTTGATCATTGACATCGTTGATGACAGTAAACGAGGTGGGCGGTGCACAGAGATAGCGTACTCACTAAGAATCACAAATTATGCAGCAAATCCTTATCAAATACTTAATTTTTACTTTTTAATTATAATTTCTTAATCTTATAGATTCATTCTTACAAATAAAAAAGGTTTTATAAAAAATACCAAATACTTCAAATAATAATTGTAATGCCGGCATGCTCAAATTACCACATTTTAAAACAAAACCTTCAATCATCAAAATAAATTATATATTATATGTTATTCAGTAAATGTAAATGTCTTACCATCGTTTTTAAATTTTCGTATATTAAACGCTTTTCACCAAATTGAAAAAAACATTAAAAAAATTATTTTTTCGGTAAAATAAAAAATTTTGGATTAAAATACAATTATTCTCTTCACCTTTCATTATATTTCAAGTATAGATTATTTACAATAACATTCTGAAAAAATCGAGATAAAAATTGTTTTCTTAAATTTTGGTGTTTATTGTGATTAACTTGGTTTTATCATTTTTTTCTTAAATGTAATTAAAATTTTGTTCAAGAATTATGAAGAGCACAAAAATGGGACGTTAATATGTGTGCAAGTAAAAATTTTTAACGCTATGAACATAAATAATTGCGTTGAAAAATCGGTAAAAATGTGTATACTTGGTCGTTAATCAATTAAAGTAAATTGAAGTTTAGGTAACAATAATACAAATACGAATCTTGGAAGAGTTCTTAGCTGTTTTCTCTTCGATCTCTTAAAGTCGTATTTTTTAGATCTATAGTGGGTACCTTTTTTGAACAAATTGGTTTTTATAAAAAATTTAAAAAATATCGATTTTACATTTCGTGGACTTCCTATCTATGCCAAATGCGATGTTTTACCATTGGTATTTATAAGAGTTCTTACATTAGATTTAATGCTATAGGCAGGTTGAATAACGATATATCGTGTTGCTAAATTGATATTCGGTGCATTGAAAAATGTATACGTACTTAATGTTTTCAAATAGTACATTTTATACAAGATTCCAATTAAAATAATTTTTGTGGTAGAAGTTGTGTTACAAAATGTCACCAAGTTGACTCCTCTCTCTTTAGTTAAGAGTTGACCTTTTCTATATTAAGGTTACGATTTCTTCTAAAACAAATGTAAATTTAATGGCAAATAAATAAAGACTTTTGTTTTAAAAAATGTAATATTTGTTGCACTAATACAAGTATTTATTTTTTTTTATAGGAAATAGGAAAATTTTTTTATAGGTTGCTGAAAGAAGTAGCTACAGATAAAGATAAAGTTGAAGAAATTGTACAAGTAAGATTAGGAAGAGGGGAGGAAGATAAGAGATTGGAAGGAGAAAGAAGAGTGGACGTAAGAGAAAGAGACAAAGATAGGCGGTGGTAAGGAGAAGAGAAAGAGACAAAGATAGGCGGTGGTAAGGAGAAAGAAGAGTGGACTTAATAGAAAGTGACGAAGATAGACGGTGAGAAAGAGAAAGAAGAGTGGATGTAATAAACAGAGTGGAAGATAGGTGGGCAGGAGAAAAAAGAAGGGAGGAAGTGAAATATGATAGAGAGGAAAGAAAAAGAAGGGACGTACAGGAAAGAGAAGAAGATAAGAATTGGGAAGGGGAAAGAAAATGAGACATAGAGAGAAGAGATAAAGAAGAAATGGGAAGAGGTGTTAATAAAAGAAGGGATACAAATAGAAAATTTAAGGATGAAGAATGAGAGAATCAAGTTAAAAAAAGCAGAAAAGGTAAACTAATTTATACTATTAAAGATAGTAGGTAATAAGATAGATTACTTTGTACATAATTATTAAAATTGTAGTTTTACAAAATATAGATGATTTGTTGGAGTAGTCGATGCGACTACGGATAAGAAAAACTGAAGTCGATCGACAAATCCAACACTACAAAAACGTCGAAGCTGTGCCAAGGGAAATGACAACTCGATTTGAGTAGCGGTTGAAACAGTTAGAAGGTAAACAAATTATTTATGTATTAACGGGATGTCGGGCCCAAATTGCAGGAATCTGCACCTTCTAACCCAAAAATTGTTTCTAAAATATTGAACTAAAAATCATAAAAATTCATACGTATAGCATACACATATGGAAGGGCTTGACTGTTTAATTTTTTTTAACAATTTTTTGTCGGTAATTTTTAGTAAAAATTCATTTGAATTAAAAAAAATTAAAAAAAATTTTTTTTTAAGTTTATTTTACATTTATTGTGGCAATGTGCTTTGCACATGTCAAGTAACGAGCTATCGAACCCATATATATTTCCCTACACCTACCTACTGGCACTGTAAATAAGCCCTACCTAACCTCAAAAACCCTATCCCAAGCACAGCATACATAAGCAGCCGAAGCACTAAGGTGGTCCTGGCGTTGAAGGCCCTGGATGAGCTCGGTCGGCATCAGGTAGGCTCCTCCTGGTTTAAAACCGCCAAGCAGGTGAAGCAAGGAGGCTATAAATAAGGAAGCCTCGAGGACCCTCCTTAGCTCCACAGGACAGCAGAATAGGCGAAGAGGCACCATCCAGGCGGAAGGCTATAGAACCTCCAACGCCAACCAATATACAGCTGTAAAAGAGCAACGTAATCAATACAAGTACGCCTTAAGAAGACGAGGAGCAAGGAAGAGGATATACAGTTGTATGTAAACATTACAGCTGCAAAAGAAACAGTATAGGACAGAATGAGGTTAGGTTGCTATACATATATAACGTGTACAGCAAACATCTTAAACTATAAACTAAAGGCATACGCTTACTAGCGTAGTCCCCTTAACTAGACAATTATCTGGAGCTGTGTGAGGAGCAGCTATCGGTTGCCGTGGTTCGACGTCATCAGGAGAAGAGAATTAAGTCGGCTCCGGGCAGCGATGCAGCGTAGGGTAAGCTTCGAGCCTGAAACTCACACCGTACTAATTAGCTGAAGAATATAGATGGAACGAGTTAATAGTTACATGGGAGGGCGTTATCCCCCATCGCCGAGATATAAACCGCACCAGGTCACCATACACTATACAGCCAATTCGTGACGCCATCGCCTGAATATAGCGGTAATCGACTCGCTCGCTCGATGCGAGATCGATGTACCGCGTGCACGGGACGTAACGCGCAGGCGCGCGCGGGACGATCGCAGCTCTCGCGAGCTACGAGAGACAGAGCTCTACGGTCGGTCGACAGGAGTACACCGAAGTCAGCGAAAAAACCTATAGAAGCAATATCGAGTGCGAGTGAGATAAAGAGTGAGAGAGCCGACCAAGCGTCCCGGATTCTTCCGTAAAGGTTGGTGAATTAATTATCTCTCTCTGCTGACGGTACCGCCGTATACCGTAAATTGTGAATGCGAGTATCTCTTTTCCTTCACGTCCTTCCCCTTCCATCCCTACAGCGTATCCGGGTATACCCCGTAATCCGGCCACGTATCGGGCCAGCGATTATATTGCAGGTATAATATTTTCCGTTACGATAACCCGCGCGTTATCGTTATTTCGTCGTGAATCAGCGCGACTGGCGCCCACCCCCGGCAAATTAGATTGTACGTGTTTTTTTAATAAATCTTTATTTTTAATTTGCTTAAATTAATTAAAAACCTGGACCCTGGTCTCCAGTGCAGTGTTGCATGATAAATATAAATTTATTTGTTTTTAGCATATATTCCTCCAGATGTCTACACGCTACAAAGTGCACTAAGAGCAGGTAAAATTTTTTTTCATAATTAACTGTATCAGTAGTAAAGTAAATAAGTAAATATATTTAACATTTTTTCAGCTAATGAGAGGAATGAACTGCTAAAGGAGGTAATGAAAACTTTATAATTAATGAATGACAAACTACATAATTTAACGATAATAATAAATATGATTTTGCAGCGAATTATTAGAGACCATGAAAATAACATGGAACTCAAAAAAAATTAAAACAACGAACATTTGAGCTCTTAAAAGCTCGTGATATAATAAATTTAGTAAGAATTAGTTTATAGATTTTATATTATTCATTTAATATTTAAACAATACATTAAAACTATTTTTTTACAGAAATATCCAATGCACGATGACGAGTGTAATTATTTGTGCAACTGCTATCTGCGAAAGCCGCTTATATAATATTATATTATAATATTCTATACGTATTTCCAGGTTTAATATTACATTATAATAATTATAATACTTTACATTATCATATAATATTCTTTAATAATATATTACAAATGTAATTTAAAATAATTATATTAATTAAGGGGGGTTAAAGCCACATTAGAAATTCAAATTTCGCACCAAAAAGGTAATTCTTATTTCGTGATTATTATAAAACTAATTGATTATTATAAAAAAATTATGCCTTCTAGCTAACATAAAAAGCAACATTTCTGCCAAGTGAGAGTAAATAATATTGTTTTGTTTTTCTGAAAACTTTGACCTACTACGAATAGGTTATTTTTTACCAGTTTTTAGTTGGTCAAAGTTTTCAGAAAATCAAAACAATATTATTTATTCTCACTTGGCAGAAATGTTGCTTTAGTAAATTTGAACTACTAAAGTGGCTTTGGCGTCCCCTTAAAGATTTAAATTATTTTAATCCGTTTACATTGTATAACCATTCATCCTCGTATTTGATAAAATTCTGAATTTATTATATTTATAGATTATAAAAAGTTTCACCACCGCTGCCGCCCTTTCACAAATTAGCTTCCCTCTCATTTATTCGAGAATTTTTAAGGTACTCCGGGATAGCTGCACTAATGACGAGCTTTTTAAGGCATTTTACGGATTTATAAGGTATTATGGGATTTTTAAGGTATTTCGCGAATTGTTATAGTACTCCGGGATTTTCGCACCTATTATGGATTTTCTACTGAGGCTTTCTACTGGAAGTGGTCGCGTAATGTCAAATATATTTATAAAAATGAAATAATTTAAATAAATAAAATTAGTAAATGGACATTATATACGACAGCACTACTCAAGATTTTGTTCCTAGCATAAGAAACAAATTATAATCTATCTATAATTGCCGATCCAATCAAAATCCACAAACAGAACCAGCTACTTCATAACAGTATAAACAATTTATAGACCGTTTGCCAACCAGATTCCCAACCAAAACACTACGAGACACGCTCCCCCGTTTGCTCATTCACGGGAGCATACCCCGCGGTGTCGTATATATTTTCTACGGTAAAAAGAAAATATTTTGAATCACTAAAAAAAGCAAATAAGCACATGCGTCTGGTGATACTGATTTTAATTTTGACTATAATTCAAACTTGGTTTCACGCGTATATTCGAAATAAGATACATATGCGATAGGAGTTATATTCACAACTATACTAATTTTTCGTAGAATAATCTGAACAAACCCCCATATTTATAATAAAGATCAAATCACTCTGTAAGTGTATTTTTAAAATAAAACTCGTTAGATAGCTTTGTAGTTATTTGAGATAATGTTTACAAGTCTCTTTTTACTGAGCAACATTGGTAAACCTTTAACGGGAATCACAAGCGCGTACATGCTCTTGTTGAGAGAGATAGATAGGTAGATAGATATTTATTTGTAACCTTGGGGTATAACCCTATCTAATTGGTTTGATTTACAATATGATTACAAATAATAAAATAAAAGTAATTGTAAATGCAAGAGCAATTAACATTGATTGTGGCACAGTAGTAACAGTCTATAATCAGATTTATACATTTGATCGAATTGGTGAGTGACGTATGAATAAGTTTGTTAAATTATTAATATTTATGATTTAAAGAACAATAGAGATACATTGACTTATAAAACTAGTGAAACATTAATTTAAAAATATAGTGTAGAAGGGTGCATGTATCCCATCAACCCAATGTTATTCATTACCTTCAGTTAGTTTACGAAATTGCAGTATTTATTTAATAATTGTCATTTAAGGTAGTATTTATATTACTGTAACTAACCTATCGTTTTTTTATTGCATAAAATACAATAGTGACAAATATTGCGAAAAATACTTAATAAGCGGATTGTAATTTGGTATGTATTTTTCTTTTACTCTATTATTCACAGTATGAGAATTATATTCATCATTGTGGTTTGAGGATAAATAGACTGCAGCAATTGCAGAATTTTCATTATCAAAAAATTTGTTTCTTTGATTAGTAGAAGAGGTCGATAATGAAATCTTTTTAATACTATCTCATATTACCGGTAATTAGTTTAACTCTACTTCGTTTTTAATAAGTATTAGAGGAGATCGATTTGTTTTTCGTATGCAAACAATAAGGTTTCTGACTATGGGTTTTGCAGGTATGGTATTGCACTAAGACTATGGTATTGCAGTTAAGTAAACTTTACTTGTACCTCCTAAACCAAAAGTCGATTGGGCTATATGGTTCTTAAGCATAGATGCTTTTGTTAATATGAAGTTGCAAACTAGAGGTGAGGATAGTTTAATTACCAGTATCGGTTGAACTAAGTTTGTACAAATAGTAGCACTTGCCATGTTATGTTTTGATACCAATTCACGAGCAAAAATTATTTGATTGCTTAGTCCTGCTAGACCAAGGCTACCAAGCAACGAATTCAATACTCCTCCTGGATTTTTCCTTAATTCAGATGGTACACCATTAATTCTAATTTCGCAGGGATCCGAAACTATTAAGGTACTGGACATACTTGTCAAATCAATTTTAATACGATTTATATCTTCTTTGAATTGAGCTACTATAGTTTCAACCTTATTTTCTAAGGCAATAAGACGGGCATTAATACCTTGCGTGAAATTATTAAATTGAATTAAATAATCTTTGAACCATTTAGGTGCTTCTTCGTTGACCATTTTTGAAGCTGGTAAGATAATTATTAAGTCTTACACTAGAGCTACTACTATTCGATACGTCAATAGATACGTCTAATTTATGTAATTTATTTACTGTTGAAGAAATCTTTATTTACAGGCGCGACTATATATTCACACGAAGTACAGGGCGTACTAGAAAGAAATGCACTACTAAAGTTTGATAAGGACTGAACTCAAACAGTACAATTTTCCTTGACAAGTTAATTCGCTATAATATTGTAAGCATTAAAAATGGTAATATATTTTAAATAAATACACAAGTATTTCAATATACGTAGGGTTGCCCGATACGATATCGATTATCAAAAATATCGTTATATCGAACGGTATATATCGATATTTTACATCGATATTTTAAATATTGATATATCGGTATATCAATATTTATAGAGTAGTATCGATTTTCGATACGCACCGATCCGGTAATTGAAATTTGTGATTAACAAAATTATTACGCATAAACTAATACTCCCGCATTTAATCTCAAATAACCCACGATAAAGCGCAAAGCATAAATAATTGGTAGGCGTATACAGTTATTAGATATACCTACGACTTTAGTACGAAAATTTCACTTAGAAAATAAGACCCCGGTGGCGCCACATGGTCTCATACTATACTGGCTCATGGCTCACGCTCACAGACCGTTACGTTTTTGTTTACATCTACAATATTAGATGAGTAGTCGGTATAATGCTCATCTGATTAAAGTAATCGGTTCTATTTTGCAGTATTTATTAACACAATACGGTAAGAAATTATATCTGTAAATTATGAACTATATATAGACATTTTTATATGGATACTTGTTATTTCAGTGTAGAACATTTCCCTGGCTGTTTTGCGTGAGACGTAAAATTGAGTAACTTAAAATCAAATTATAAATTGTCTGCATGGAATTTTTTGTGTTGAGGACTGTATTGGATGCACCATAAAAATTAACTTATTTTAAAATTAATAAAATTAAATGTGAGTTAAATTCAAAAATCGCGCTCTAACACGTGTATAGTTAGTGTCATGCTATACATTACTATAGCTGTGTATATTAGCTGCGAGTAAATTTAGTTTACAGTCTGTGATAAATTGCTCTAGTCCTCTGACTGCTTTTGCTTTCTGTTCGTGTATTACATTTTTTTGTGTTGTCTTAATTTATTTATTTATTTAATTTATTTATTTATTGAATAATGTTGAATTATCGAGCTGTTGATGAGATGAAGGTAGTCATCGTAATCACTTAACTTCTGTGCATATGATAAAGTAAATTTCATTGTTTTTAAATATCCTTGTTTTCATTATTTTAGTGCGACGACTCAGTGATACTACGATCAAAATTTAAACGTTAATGATTTATATTGACAAGTAGTAAGTAAAATGTTATTAATCATTAGGCTTAAAACAAAACCTACAATTATTTATGTTATATTTAATACACAGTATTCCACAAGTATTTCAATATACGTAGGGTTGCCCGATACGATATCGATTATCAAAAATATCGTTATATCGAACGGTATATATCGATATTTTACATCGATATTTTAAATATTGATATATCGGTATATCAATATTTATAGAGTAGTATCGATTTTCGATACGCACCGATCCGGTAATTGAAATTTGTGATTAACAAAATTATTACGCATAAACTAATACTCCCGCATTTAATCTCAAATAACCCACGATAAAGCGCAAAGCATAAATAATTGGTAGGCGTATACAGTTATTAGATATACCTACGACTTTAGTACGAAAATTTCACTTAGAAAATAAGACCCCGGTGGCGCCACATGGTCTCATACTATACTGGCTCATGGCTCACGCTCACAGACCGTTACGTTTTTGTTTACATCTACAATATTAGATGAGTAGTCGGTATAATGCTCATCTGATTAAAGTAATCGGTTCTATTTTGCAGTATTTATTAACACAATACGGTAAGAAATTATATCTGTAAATTATGAACTATATATAGACATTTTTTATATGGATACTTGTTATTTTCAGTGTAGAACATTTCCCTGGCTGTTTTGCGTGAGACGTAAAATTGAGTAACTTAAAATCAAATTATAAATTGTCTGCATGGAATTTTTTTGTGTTTGAGACTGTGCAGTGTATGAGAGATTTTATCTATAATTGGTATATATAAATACATTTACCAAATTTTCTAATCTATGAAAATGAGTTGATGAATTTTCTATCGAGTTTTCTAACCTATTAACCTGACTAATATTGCATTTACAGAGTTGTTTGCTTTTATCTTTTGTTTTGAATTAAGAATGTTAATACGAGTGCAGTGTTAATTGACACATTTATTTTAACGCCTTTTCTTTTCACTTTGTGTGTATCACTGTTATTCTAAAACAGCAGTAATAATTATTCGTTAATTTATTGCAATTATTTACTTTTATTTTTGTTTATATTTATATATACACACACACACACATATATATATATGTATATAAATTGTTTATTTTTACAGTGGATAAGAAAAGTGAAGTTTGGAAACACTTTACAGAGCTTGATTCAAAAAAGGCTAGATGTAAAGTATGTCAAAAGCAGGTAGAAGGATCTGGCAACACAACTAATTATATATAAGTTCTTGGTTCACAGAAGAAATCTGTTATTAGTCGAAAGAGAGTAAATAGTGATACAATGGTATTATTAACGATTTTAAATGTGTCTGCACTATATTATTTTTTAATTTCTTTAATGAAATGAATCTTTTAACTGTAAGGTATTATCTGATACAGAGGCCCAATTATCCGAGCATGTATCGATTCAGGTTAATTTAGCTTCTAATTTAAGGGGATGTCGGAGCTATAGCCTCCATCAAAAGCCACTCGATCTCACGGCTTCGAATGGCGCTGTAGTCAGGTGTTGATTTCTACGATAAACGTACTTAAAGCATAAATTATAAATTTTACAGCTACATAGAGCTGTTGAAAGATACTTTCCCCCCTAGCTATGACTAAACTTAAGGTAATTATAATATTACTCTCGGCAGCAAATGTTTATTTTTTTAAAGAAATGTGAAATACGTCTCATATTCAATGAATCTATATCTGCCGTAATGCTACACGGAACTTATTTCACATTTCTTTAAAAAAATAAACATTTGCTGCCAAGGGTAATATTATAATTACCTTAAGTTTAGTCATAGCTAGGGGGGAAAGTATCTTTCAACAGCTCTATGTAGCTGTAAAATTTATAATTTATGTTTTAAGTACGTTTATCGTAGAAATCGACACCTGACTACAGCGCCATTCGAAGCCGTGAGATCGAGTGGCTTTTGATGGAGGCTATAGCTCCGACATCCCCTTAAGTGCAGAACATGTCGTTGGCGCAACGAAACATAAACAACTACGCGTCGATGAAACTTTTTCTAAATAAATGTCTAATAATAAAACTAATAATTTGATGTAAAATGCTACTTCAGTTTTTTTTAATTTATTTTACAGTTTAAAAATAAATTAATACAATTACATAATTTATAATGAAGATGTAATTAAAAAGTTATTTTATTTTAAACTAATATAATTATATATAACTTAAAATTTACATCAAATTAAAAAAATATTTTATTTTAGATGGACCAAAAGCAACAGAAGTAAATAGCAAACTTGTGTATATGATAGCAAAAGACAATATGCCATTCAGAACGATGGAAAAAGAAGGTTTCCAAGAATTTGTAAAAGCTCTCAATCCTCACTATAAAATCCCAACTCGAAATTCTATAACTGCGTTTACGGAAGAAAAATATGAATATTTATCAAAAATTATCAAAGAGAGATTATTAAAAGTAGAAAATTTATGTCTTACAACGGATATATGGACTGACACTTCTAATTCCAAAAGTTACTTGGACTTGACTGCGCATTATATTTTTGAAAATGAATATAAACTAATTACTATTGGCGTTAAAGAATTGGACAAAAATCATACTTCTGCTAATATAGAAAAATGGTTATTAGAAACATGTGCAGAATGGAATATAAAATCTGAAAGTGTCTCTGCTCTAGTATCAGATAATGCGGCGAATATTAAAAAAAAAATTTGGAGCAGGAAAACACCTGCCATGTTTTGCCCACACTTTAAACTTAGTGCCTTCAAAAATTATTGATTTAGATCCACTTATAAGTCCATTGATACACAAGGTAAAAAATCTGGTCAGATATTTCAAACAGTCAATCACGGCTGCAGATGAATTAAGGAAACATGCAAGTTTAAAATTAATACAAAGTGTGGATACACGCTGGAATTCGATATACAATATGTTACAAAGGTTTGTTGATTTGGCTGATCCAATTAGTCCTACTGTTTTAAAGCTCCCAACATCACCACCTATGCTTTCGGCTTCAGAATTACAAACAGTAAAGGAATTTCTTACTATATTAAAACTGTTTGAAGAAGCCACCAAAATCTTATGCGGTGATTCCTATGTAACTGTCAGTAAAATCATACCGGTCGTAAACATCTTAAGGTAGGCGCTAGATAAGTAGAACAAATGTCCATGATAGCTGTGGCAACTTTACTTGACCCCAGTTTTAAAAAAATCCATTTCATGGATCGAATAGCACGCAGCTAAGCAATAGATAAAATATCTAAACAACATATAGAGATAGAGATATTATTAACTAAAATTCTAACAAATGAGGCGCCCATTGGTAACAGTATTTCTAATAATTGTGTTCAAAATAAGGAAGACAACTTTTGGTCTTATCATGAAGAATTGGTAAAGGGTACAAATGCATCCAGGATTGCTAAAAATGAAGGTGATTTATTCGATGAACTCAAGTATTACTTGAATCAACCTACTTTGTCGATGAAAGAAAATCCCATTAGATTTTGGAATAATAACGCTTTTACATTTTTATCAAAAATAGCCAAGCAATACTTATGTATTGTAACCACATATGTGCCTTCAGAAAGGCTATTCTCTAAAGCCGGCCGCATTCTATCTCAAGACAGGAGTCGTCTAAGCGGAAAACACCTACATCAACTTCTATTTTTAGCATCTTTGGGCAAAGAAGATTGGTTATTTTAAAGTATTTACAAACTTATATTACTTAACTTTTTTAAAATGTATAGTTCATATATTTTAGTGCAATTGAAAGTAACTAATTATAATTTAATATTTGACATTATGTACAATACTTATTCTAAATTAAATATTTTAATACCAAACTGCTATTTTTTATTTGTTATTTTTTTTTATATATTATATTATTATTATTTTCCTATATTTCAATATAAAAAAAAATTTGTTAAAATTAATCAATATTATCCCTGGTGGAAATACAAAAATTTTAAATGGCTACCAGAGTAAAAAATAGGAATTAAAAATAGATTGAGATGATTACATTTTAGTTAGCAAGAATATACTGAAGAATTAGATAGCTTTATTATTTCAGATGTCTAAATTGTTTAGAATCATAATGTATCTAAAAAATAGACAATTGTTAGTTTTAAAAATCAAATTAAAGTTGTATAACAATATTTTTTTTATGTGTATGAATTAGGTAGGAAATGGATAATAATTATACAATAGTATAAAGAAATAAGACAAGTAAAAAGAAATTCATTTTCTGAAATATTGTTTAAATTATTATAAATATAAAAAATTATTATTTAATATACAGTACAGTAGTACTCCAAAACCAACCGTTTTATATACCTATATACGTAATAATCCTCAAAGAATGCATTAGAAATATGTTACTCCAAATTCAAAATGATGGAGGGTTAGAGGTTATTCTCTGCAAAATTTTTTTTTTTTTATTTATGTAAATAAAAAAATCTCTAAAGTGAATAAAAGTACAAAAAGAGTCCGTAAGCATCGTTTACGTGCAAGTGTTTTAAAACAAATTAGATTGTCAGAAGAAAAGTGTGTAGCATGTAGCACCAGTCCAGATGCCAATACAGATTCTTTTGAAAAAGAAAGCGATTTAGACAATTTTTCTAGTGATGTCAGTGATGATGATAAATATAATTTTAATATTGCTAATTGGGAAGAATTTTTATATAATAACAGTGACAGTGATAGTGATGATAATAGTGAAGTATTGCAAGGGTTACCAGTGGATAGAAATGAACATTTAAATGAGAATGCTAATGAACGGACTGAAGTGGATGATTTAAGAGTATGGGCTGTCAAGTCCAGAATTCCACACAAGCATTTGGATAGTTTGTTAAAAATTTTAGCAAGAAGAGTTTTACCAAACATTCCAACTTCTTCGAAAACATTCTTAGGTACTTCTACGGCTTCATATACTATTCAAAGAATAACAGATATCGATGGATTACAAGCTGAAGCTATTTAGCTATTTAGGATTGAAGCGAGGACTTGTTTCTTGTGTCAATACACTTTTGCACGAAGACCACTTATTACAACTAGATTTCAACATAGACGGAGTCAAAATTAAGAAATTTAGTCCAAAGACTATGTGGCCCATTCTGGTTAAAGTATATTATAAGCCATATCCACAAGCATATAAGCCATTTACTGTTTGTGTTTTTTATGGTAATGGAAAACCAAAGGACAATAATCAATTTTTTGAACAGTTTATTTGTGAAGCAAATAATCTTCTAAGTGATGGAGTCGACATAGGTTCAAACCACTTTCAAATTCAAGTTAGGAGTTTTATTTGTGATACGCCAGCCAGATCTCAAATAAAAGGTACTAAAGGACACAATAGTTTTAATGGTTGTGAAAGATGCGATACTGTTGCTGAAAAAATTGACAATACAATAGTGTACTTGACATTTGGAAATAAAAGGACAGACCTAGACTTTAGATTATTCAGTGACGTCAATCACCACAAAGAAGCATCACCATTATTAGCTGTTGAACCTAAGATTGACATGGTTAATCATTTTATTCTTGACTCCATGCATTTACTCTATCTGGGTGTAATGCTTAGATTATTTGAAAACTGGATGTTGGGAGAATTACAAGTAAGAATTAGTATAAATCAAAAACTTGAATTAAATAGACGTACTGAAATGTTGAAAAATGACATACCAAAAGAATTTAAAAGAAAGATGAGATCGACCAATTTCTATGACAAATACAAAGCAGTGGAGCACAGATTTTTCCTCTTATATTGTGGCCCGATAGTATTGAAGAAAATCCTTCCTCAGAATTTGTACTATCATTTTCTACTATTTCATGTGGCATGTAGATTGCTGACCTGTAAAGATGCAGTATCGCAGGTAAATCTGTCAAAAAATCTTTTAACAGAATTTGTTAATAAAGGAAAAACATTATATGGACACACATTTATGTCGATGAATGTGCACAATCTGCTCCACATTGCAGATGATGTAAATAATATGAAATGTAATAAAAGTGACATATCAGCTTGCCCTTATGAAAGTGAACTGGGAAAGATTAAAAATATTCTTTTATCCCCTCATAGAACAGTTGCCCAATACTGTCGACGAGTTCATGAAGAGAGACAAATTCTGGATCTAAAAGCAAAAATTCCTGAAGAAATATCAATATGTAAAATTAATATTAGAAAAGAAATTACTGAATTAAGTTATAAACAGCAACTATTTTCTGCAGCGCATCCAGACAATTCAGCTTTATTAATAACTGGAGAAATAGTTAAAATAATAAAAATCTATAAACAAGAAAATGATGTTTATTTAAAAGTAATAAATTATAAAATAAAGAAAACAGTTTATGAAGCACCTTACCAATCATCGATGCTAAATATTTATGAAATTACTAATAGAAATAATGCAATAGCCAGAAACGTATCTATAAATAAAGTATTATCTAAATTAGTTATGATTTCAATAAATTTTAGTGAACAAGACAATAAGAGAAATTTTGTGATGCCACTGCTCCATTAAGATTTACATTTCATAAGATAAATCTATGTAAATGTAAGTAAATTAATATATATTAATATTTTTAGTTGATACACAATCTTTTCAATTGCATTTAAATATTTGTTATTGCACTCTTCATGTAAATAATCCCAAATAATCTTTCAATCACTATTTTAATTTCAATCCTATTAAATATTTCATTGATATTTATTGTACACTTAACACTATTTTATTTATTAAAATTATATAATTAATGATTATTAATTATTTATTTACAGATAATATAAATAGATAAACTATACAAATATAGTTATAGTATGTAAATATAAATTGAATTATTTTTTAAACTAAGATGTCATAAATGTTGGATTAGTGACTGTCAATTACTGTCAATGACCACTTTGTGACGAATTTACGTATGTAAGTTTCAGAAAATTCAAATGCAACTAAGAAAGACCTATTTTTAATGTTTCTTAAGAATAAATAGGAATAAGTGAAAGTGCTGCAACAAAAAACGGTTTTATAAAATAGAGTAGTGATAAAATCAGGCATATTGAAGGAAAATCTAATTATTAACATATAAACAAGTGTTTATCTAAATTACAGTATCAATTGATATAATTATATATTATCAATATTTTTGATATTAATAATATTATTATTATTGGTTAGTTTACTTGTTTTCTAACCTCATTTTTCCTGCATATAAATATTTTAGTAAATTATTAAAATGCAATTATTAAATATAACATTAAAGTTTGAATAATTTTTATGTATTTTAATTTAAATACTAGATAATTTCTATTTATAATTGTAATGAGATACACATATAATTTACACTTATAATTATGTTTATTTTTTCAGAGATGGAGAGTAAATTTGTAAAGGATGTATATCTTTATCATCTGGTCCAATTTGTGACGGTAGGAAGGAAGCCAAAAGTAAGAAAAGTGGATATTGTGGCTACGAAGTGGCTCAGATACGATACAGTTAAAAGAAAGTGTTTGGCCAAGTATCCGCCACCACCATATGATGCAAAATCACTGCAGGAATATGATTCTGCACTGGCAGACCAACTCGATGCTTCTTCAACTTGGTTGGATTATACCGTAACCATAAGAGGGAAAGCCCGTAAGCATATTGAAATAAATATTGTTATTGTTTTAAATGTAAATAATAATTTATATTCATAATATACGTTTTAGGTACTTTAGATGAAGCTCTAATAAAATTAAACGAACTGAAAATTAAAGAAACAGTTTTGACAATGGAGTCAGATGATAGTGAAAGTGAAATAGGAAAAAAAGCAGAAGAGGAAATTAGAAGAAATCAATTGACAAGTTCTGCTAACTCCTTCAAGAAGACTTTGGAAAGAAATTTATGATTCACAAACAATATTCAAAGTAAGCTTCAATTTATATATTAATAGAGAGTTCAATTCTGTAATTATTTAATAAACATTTACTTTAATATTATTTATTAAGAAAGTGTTAACAGCTTACATAAATTGTAACTTGTTTTTTAATTTATGAGATAAGACCTTACCAAATTTTTAATACTTTCTTTAAAAGTTATATAGAAAAATTCAAAATACAAATTAAATTTCACATAAATGATGAAGTAATCAAAAATTTACAATTGTACTTACTTTTTAAATTATTTTTGTGTATATATATATATATATATATATATATATATATATATATATATATATATATATATATATATATATATATATATATATTATATATTCATTAACATTTTATGATACATGTACACGTAAATAATTTAAAAGATAAGTACAATTGCAAACTTTTGATTACTTAATCATTTATGTGGAATTTAATTTGTATTTTGAATTTTTCTATATAGCATTATTAAAGAAAACATTAAAAATTCGGTAATGTCTTATCTTATAAATTAAAAAACAAGTTACAATTTATATAAGCTGTTAACACTTTCTTAAAAAATAATATGAAAGTAAATGCCTATTAAATAATTAGTGAATAATGCTTATTTTAATTTTTTATCACTTAATCTTTGGGTTACTAGTTTTGATTATCTGTTAAAATTTAATTATTATCTGATAATTATGTTAATGTTGGAAATTTTTTTTTAGATTCTCAACCAGAAATGGAAGCTGTTACATTGAGTCCGGAACCAAGAAGTTGCTTAAGCGATATTACAAAGATTAACCGATTCAACGTATCAGAAATTAATTCAATTTCTTCTTCGCAAGAAGCTAAATGTAAATATACATAATTATATACTATTATATATATATATATATATATATTATAAATTCAATTTTTATAGTGAGAGACCATACCGAAGTTAAACGGAAGGAGCGTATCCATCAAGTACGGACTACTAGTAATTTTGAAGAAGTGATGTTAGGTAACCAACGTTAATGTATACATTTTTAATTATTAATTATTATATAGTACAAAGTTTTAATTAATGTTACAAATATTTTAGGATGTTGGGTCAACATGTCGAATGAAGTTAAGGAAATAAACAAACGTTTACAAGATATGCAGCTGGACATGAATTATTTAAAAACTTTCATAGAAAAAAATAATGGGATTAAAAAACAATTCATTTGCTCGGTAAAACAAATATGTGACACTTTTAATTATAATATACCGTTTAAAACAATCCAAGAATTTCAAAAATTTAATGAACATTTGTCACAAAATGATTCATTAAATGAGGCAGTTGTAAGTATGCATAAATGTTGATATATCATGCATTGTAATTTAATTTTATAATTGATGTAAAATATCTTTTTTTTCAGTGTAACGTATTGCAAACAGGTATAGACTCCGAATTATCAATTTCGAAGTCAATTGTCAGCATGCTAAAAATGTTTTTAGCAAAAGAAGTTGCTTCACAGTATGTAGCTGTTAAAAATGTAAAGGATAAGTACACAATGAAGAGCACGCCATTCTTCACTTGTATTGAATGTAATTTCAATTTCAATTCTTAATTTACAACATATATATAATATAAATTAAACTCTAAATAATATTTTTATTTCTTTTTCAGTATTAATAAAAGAAAAACGACAAATTTCTAATTTAAATACGACCGAAAAAGATTTGCAGACCAGTTTAAGTACCGTTTTAAGTAATTCTAATTCTTGGTATGCAAGCAAAAAATTGAAATCAAGTAATAAAAGTTTTACTCTTGAAGAGCAGAAAGAAAATATGCAAATAGGTGAATATGTAGTTGATGAAACAAATCCTATAAACGAAATAGTCATTGAAACTGGTGAACGGCCATCTAAAATTAGAAAATATCAAGATGTTGATGCAACTTTAATTGATAAAAACACTCTTGTTGAAACTGATAATACGCAGCTTATTGCAGAAGAAGAAGACATCGAACAAAGAAACTCGAAATTTTTTTTAAAATTTAAATGGGAATTACCATGTTAATTTTTGTGAATTTTATGTCTTTCTTTAAATTATCATAACTTTTTACAGAATTGAAGGCCCCAAAAATGCTACAGACCATTCAAAAGGTATTGCTTCAAGCTTTTTTTTAGACTTTTGGATAAAAAAATCAATTGTGGCGCACTTACACTATTTTTAAGTTGAATATTGACATGTAGTTTATGTAACATTAACCTTGAGATTAGAAATTCTAACCCAGAAGGATAAATTCTAGACATAGTTAGCAACGAATGTTATATATAATGTTTTATAGTAAAAGTTGATAGATTTTGAGTTAAATAGCGGTAAACCAAGCTGGTGGAAAATTTTTTTCTGTTTTCTGAAAAACATTTGCAATGTGTACCCAAAATTTGGTGCATTTTAAAATTTTGATCGGACCACTTCACGTGGAATACCCCATATATATATATATATATATATATATATATATATATATATATATACTAGGGGGGCCTTGCCCCCCTGCGCGCTTCGCGCGCCAACCCCCTATTTTTAATTTCGCAAAAGGTTTTTCGTAATAAATTTATTTTAAATAATGTTTTGATATAATAATGATTTTTGAATGATGTTTTGATTAATAATTTGATTAATAATGTTTTAATAATTGTATTACTTTTTCACTACCATGGACACCTTAGAAATTAAACCGATTCACACAACACCTTGGAGGTACTGTTATAATGCATTGGGTTTTATACCAAAAATTTAATTTTTTTTTAAATACGATTATAATTTATAAATAAAAGTTTATACAAAAATTTAATATTCTGAAATCAGAATAATAGTAATAAAAAAAATAAAGACATTAAATGTTAACTGTAAATTTTAAACTATATGAATTCCTATAAAGCTTAAATTTATATTTTAATAATTATAAATGTTAATGAAAAATTAACTTACCAAAAATAGTAAAGTGCATATACTTACTAAATAGTAGTATTTAGTAACTACTTATGAAAATTTTGGAATATTTTAAACAGATCTAAATAGAACTTCACCTCCTAAAATTAATTTATTTAATGACGAAGGATCATCGCCAAAAGTTCTATGGCATTAATATTTTGTACTTTTAGAGTAATAAAACTTTCTTCATAAATAAATAAATTTTTTTATTAATTTTTATTAATTTTATAGAACTATTTATATAATTTTAGTGGCATATAAAAAAAACCTGTTTCTTCCATTTCTCCCGTAAATCGTAATTTGCACCCTCTTTCAAAATTTGCGTTTTAATCCATAATTATATCCAATTTATTTTTTCCTTTAGTTACAGAGCCCTATAATTTATCTTGATTATTATATAACAAAATAAATACCTTTAGAGACCACGTAGTATAATTAACAAAACGGAAGCAGCCGCTTTCATAAACAAGTACAACCACTTGCATGTTCAAACTAATATTATTTCACAACTACAAATGAGATTTGGACATCATGAAATAATAGAAGAGACTCTGTAAATACTCATAATCAAATAGCAGTAGTAGTAGTACCATAAACCTAAGACTTTCTCCGTAATTAAAAAAATCACTGCAGGAATATGATTCTGCACTGGCAGACCAACTCGATGCTTCTTCAACTTGGTTGGATTATACCGTAACGATAAGAGGGAAAGCCCGTAAGCATATTGAAATAAATATTGTTATTGTTTTAAATGTAATAATAATTTATATTCATAATATACGTTTTAGGTACTTTAGATGAAGCTCTAATAAAATTAAACGAACTGAAAATTAAAGAAACAGTTTTGACAATGGAGTCAGATGATAGTGAAAGTGAAATAGGAAAAAAAGCAGAAGAGGAAATTAGAAGAAATCAATTGACAAGTTCTGCTAACTCCTTCAAGAAGACTTTGGAAAGAAATTTATCATTCGCAAACAATATTCAAGTAAGCTTCAATTTATATATTAATAGAGAGTTCAATTCTGTAATTATTTAATAAACATTTACTTTAATATTATTTATTAAGAAAGTGTTAACAGCTTACATAAATTGTAACTTGTTTTTTAATTTATGAGATAAGACCTTACCAAATTTTAATACTTTCTTTAAAAGTTATATAGAAAATTCAAAATACAAATTAAATTTCACATAAATGATGAAGTAATCAAAAATTTACAATTGTACTTACTTTTTAAATTATTTTTGTATATATTATATATATATATATGGGGTATTCCACGTGAAGTGGTCCGATCAAAATTTTAAAATGCACCAAATTTTGGGTACACTTTGCAAATGTTTTTCAGAATACAGAAAAAAATTTTTAGGTACTGGAATCTATTTGCTCAAAAGTTATTCTAACCTCAAAAAGTGAATTTTTCCATATTTTTTTCAACACCAGCTGGGTTTACCGCTATATAACTCAAAATCTATCAACTTTTACTATAGAACATTATATGTAACATTCGTTGCTAATTATATGTAGAATTTATTCTTCTGGGTTAGAATTTCTAATCTCAAGGTCAATGTTACATAAACTACATGTCAATATTCAACTTAAAAAAAGTGCAAGTGCGCCACCTTTGATTTTTTCATGCAACAGTCTAAAAGAAAGCTTGGAGCAATACCTTTCAAATGGTCTGTAGCATTTTTATGGCCTCCAATTCTGTAAAAAGTTATGACAATTTAAAGAAACACGAAATTTTTTTAAAAATTTAAATGGAAATTACCATGTTAATTTTTGTGAATTTTTTGTCTTTCTTTAAATTGTCATAACTTTTTACAGAATTACAGGCCATAAAAATGCTGCAGACCATTTGAAAGGTATTGCTCCAAGCTTTCTTTTAGACTTTTGGATGAAAAATCAAAGGTGGCGCACTTGCACTTTTTCAAGTTGAATATTGACATGTAGTTTATGTAACATTGACCTTGAGATTAGAAATTCTAACCCAGAAAAATAAATTCTAGATATAATTAGCAACGAATGTTACATATAATGTTCTATAGTAAAAGTTGATAGATTTGGAGTTATATAGCGGTAAACCCAGCTGGTGTTGAAAAAAATATGGAAAAATTCACTTTTTGAGGTTAGAATAACTTTTGAGCAAATAGATTCCAGTACCTAAAAATTTTTTTCTGTATTCTGAAAAACATTTGCAAAGTGTACCCAAAATTTGGTGCATTTTAAAATTTTGATCGGACCACTTCACGTGGAATACCCCATATATATTATATATTCATTAACATTTTATGATACATGTACACGTAAATAATTTAAAAGATAAGTACAATTGCAATCTTTTGATTACTTAATCATTTATGTGGAATTTAATTTGTATTTTGAATTTTTCTATATAGCATTATTAAAGAAAACATTAAAAATTCGGTAAGGTCTTATCTTAAAAATTAAAAAACAAGTTACAATTTATGTAAGCTGTTAACACTTTCTTAAAAAATAATATGAAAGTAAATGTTTATTAAATAATTAGTGAATAATGCTTATTTTAATTTTTTATCACTTAATCTTTGGGTTACTAGTTTTGATTATCTGTTAAAATTTAATTATTATCTGAAGTTATTGTTGGAAATTTTTTTTTAGATTCTCACCAGAAATGGAAGCTGTTACATTGAGTCCGGAACCAAGAAGTTGCTTAAGCGATATTACAAAGATTAACCGATTCAACGCATCAGAAATTAATTCAATTTCTTCTTCGCAAGAAGCTAAATGTAAATATACATAATTATATACTATTATATATATATATGGGTGGTTCTCTGTGACATCGAAGATGAAAAAAAATAAATATTGCTATAACTGTGGGAATATGTTTTAGAGATATGCAGTAGTTCTCCTGAATTTTTTCAGATTATTTTTGGGCCCTTAATTTAAGTTACAGAGAGTCAAAGTTGACATTTTAGCACTTTTTTACATTACTTATATGCCCATTTTCATGAATTTTTAGCTCCCAGGGGATGCATTTTCACTAAAAACATAAGTATGACTTTTTTTGTAAAATTTTCCGAACTTTTCATTAAAAATACTTTTAAAGACATAAATGTATGCTGTCACACTCTTGTAAGCCATTGAAACCTTAAATAGTGAAATCAGCAATTCTGCTCCGGACTCTGGTAACCTAATACTGTCTAAAAGATGTCTTTTTATAGTCAGAAACTGCCTAAAAATTTCCAGAGTGGGTCTAAATCATTAAGATCACTTATGGTCAAAATATCCGGGAAAAGTGCCCGAAATATTAATAGAAATGTATATTTGTTGCCTTATAACGATGAATCTAGTAGCATGATCATTGCAAAAAAATTTGTGCACTTACCTTGGAGTGGTAGAAAAGTATCTTCACTTGTTTCAGTATCCATCTAATCCCCTGTAAGCTGCTAAAAATACAATATTATTATATAAATGTAAAAAATTAATTTTTAAACATTTATAATGCTGGATTTTTAGTTTTACATTCCTCACAAGAATTATAATACTAATCTGAAGGATTACTATAAATATATAAACATCATTATTACAATAACTGAATATACGTATTTAATACAAAAGATATATAAATAAATCGGATATATAATTATAATGAATAATATGATAACGTGACAGTGACAAGTTTGTGAAATCTAAACAATGTATTGCTGACTAATATTAATAATAATGTTGATACTTTTATAGTAATCCTTCAGATTAGTATTATAATTCTTGTAAGGGATGTAAAACTAAAAATCCAGCAATATAAATGTTTAAAAATAATTTTTTACATTTGTATAATAATATTTGTATTTTAGCAGCTTACAAGGGATTATATGGATACCGAAACAAGTGGAGATACTTCTCTACCATTCCAAGGTAAGTGCACAAATTTTTTTGCAATGATCATGCTACTAGATTCATCGTTATAAGGCAACAAATATACATTTCTATTAATATTTCGGGCACTTTTCCCGGATATTTTGACCATAAGTGATCTTAATGATTTAGACCCACTCTGGAAATTTTAGGCAGTTTCTGACTATAAAAGACATCTTTTAGACAGTACTAGGTTACCAGAGTCCGGAGCAGAATTGCTGATTTTCACTATTTAAGGTTTCAATGGCTTACAAGAGTGTGACAGCATACATTTATGTCTTTAAAAGTATTTTTAATGAATTTTAGCTCCCAGGGGATGCATTTTTCACTAAAAACATAAGTATGACTTTTTTTGTAAAATTTTCCGAACTTTCATTAAAAATACTTTTAAAGACATAAATGTATGCTGTCACACTCTTGTAAGCCATTGAAACCTTAAATAGTGAAAATCAGCAATTCTGCTCCGGACTCTGGTAACCTAATACTGTCTAAAAGATGTCTTTTTATAGTCAGAAACTGCCTAAAAATTTCCAGAGTGGGTCTAAATCATTAAGATCACTTATGGTCAAAATATCCGGGAAAAGTGCCCGAAATATTAATAGAAATGTATATTTGTTGCCTTATAACGATGAATCTAGTAGCATGATCATTGCAAAAAAATTTGTGCACTTACCTTGGAGTGGTAGAAAAGTATCTTCACTTGTTTCAGTATCCATCTAATCCCCTGTAAGCTGCTAAAAATACAATATTATTATATAAATGTAAAAAATTAATTTTTAAACATTTATAATGCTGGATTTTTAGTTTTACATTCCTCACAAGAATTATAATACTAATCTGAAGGATTACTATAAATATATAAACATCATTATTACAATAACTGAATATACGTATTTAATACAAAAGATATATAAATAAATCGGATATATAATTATAATGAATAATATGATAACGTGACAGTGACAAGTTTGTGAAATCTAAACAATGTATTGCTGACTAATATTAATAATAATGTTGATACTTTTATAGTAATCCTTCAGATTAGTATTATAATTCTTGTAAGGGATGTAAAACTAAAAATCCAGCAATATAAATGTTTAAAAATAATTTTTTACATTTGTATAATAATATTTGTATTTTAGCAGCTTACAAGGGATTATATGGATACCGAAACAAGTGGAGATACTTCTCTACCATTCCAAGGTAAGTGCACAAATTTTTTTGCAATGATCATGCTACTAGATTCATCGTTATAAGGCAACAAATATACATTTCTATTAATATTTCGGGCACTTTTCCCGGATATTTTGACCATAAGTGATCTTAATGATTTAGACCCACTCTGGAAATTTTTAGGCAGTTTCTGACTATAAAAAGACATCTTTTAGACAGTACTAGGTTACCAGAGTCCGGAGCAGAATTGCTGATTTTCACTATTTAAGGTTTCAATGGCTTACAAGAGTGTGACAGCATACATTTATGTCTTTAAAAGTATTTTTAATGAAAAGTTCGGAAAATTTTACAAAAAAAGTCATACTTATGTTTTTAGTGAAAAATGCATCCCCTGGGAGCTAAAAATTCATGAAAATGGGCATATAATGCAAAAAAGTGCTAAAATGTCAACTTTGACTCTCTGTAACTTAAAATAATGGCCCATAAAAAATCTGAAAAAATTCAGGAGAACTACTGGATACCTCTAAAACATATTCCCACAGTTATAGCAATATATATTTTTTCATCTTCGATGTCACAGAGAACCACCCATATATATATATATATATATTAATAATATATATAATAATATATTAATAATATAATATTATAAATTCAATTTTTATAGTGAGAGACCATACCGAAGTTAAACGGAAGGAGCGTATCCATCAAGTACGGACTACTAGTAATTTTGAAGAAGTGATGTTAGGTAACCAACGTTAATGTATACATTTTTAATTATTAATTATTATATAGTACAAAGGTTTTAATTAATGTTACAAATATTTTAGGATGTTGGGTCAATATGTCGAATGAAGTTAAGGTAATAAACAAACGTTTACAAGATATGCAGCTGGACATGAATTATTTAAAAACTTTCATAGAAAAAAATAATGGAATTAAAAAACAATTCATTTGCTCGGTAAAACAAATATGTGACACTTTTAATTATAATATACCGTTTAAAACAATCCAAGAATTTCAAAAATTTAATGAACATTTGTCACAAAATTATTCATTAAATGAGGCAGTTGTAAGTATGCATAAATGTTGATATATCATGCATTGTAATTTAATTTTATAATTGATGTAAAATATCTCTTTTTCAGTGTAACGTATTGCAAACAGGTATAGACTCCGAATTATCAATTTCGAAGTCAATTGTCAGCATGCTAAAATGTTTTTAGCAAAAGAAGTTGCTTCACAGTATGTAGCTGTTAAAAATGTAAAGGATAAGTACACAATGAGAGCACGCCATTCTCACTTGTATTGAATGTAATTTCAATTTCAATTCTTAATTTACAACATATATAAATATAAATTAAACTCTAAATAATATTTTTATTTCTTTTTCAGTATTAATAAAAGAAAAACAACAAATTTCTAATTTAATACGACCGAAAACGATTTGCATACCAGTTCAAGTACCGTTTTAAGTAATTCTAATACTTGGTATGCAAGCAAAAAATTGAAATCAAGTAATAAAAGTTTTACTCTTGAAGAGCAGAAAGAAAATACAAATAGGTGAATATGTAGTTGATGAAACAAATCCTATAAACGAAATATATTGGTGTTTTGCAACCATAATTAAATAATATTAACAATTTTAAATTTATACAATTTTTTTAATTACGAGAAAGTCTTAGGTTTCTGGTACTACTACTACTGCTATTATGATTATTGGTATTTACAGATTCTCTTCTACTTATTTCACTGATGTCCAAATTATCATTTGTAGTTGGTTGAAATAATTTATTAGTTTGCACATGAAGTGGTGTACTTGTTATGATAGGTTGCTTGATTCGTTTGTTAATTATACTATGTGGTCTTCTAAAGGTATTTATTTTTGTTATTGATTTCCTTTTCATGTCAATAGTCTTATTTAAATTAACTAGCTTGCTAGCTAATTGCTGTTTTTGTGGTTTACCTTTTGAATTAACTTTATTAATTTTATCTGTTTTATCCATTTCACTATTTGATTCTCCTTTGGATGTGTTGACTTGCTTTAATTGTTCTACCCTTTTTTTATTCACAATATGAATAGCAGCGCTTATTGCACTATTATCACCAGTAACATTTTTTTCATTTGCATTCTTCTCTAATGTAAAGTTTAGTTTTGTTTGTCTTATTGTATCTTGAAGTTTTTTTTTCTTTTTCTTGTTAGTTTTCTGTGTTTGTTTAACATTCAATTTGTTTGAGAATTTCCTTGACTATACTGTTCAGTCGAGCCATCATTTTTACCTTGTGACTTTTTGTTAGTTTGTAATTTATTAACAGTTGTTTTTTTAATTTTAGTATATGAAAGCTTCTTCACCACTTGTTTTGTTTGTTTCTTTTTTGGAGTGCTCATCTGGCTAATATCATCATCTGAGCTTTCAAAATCTGATAAATCCTAAAAGAGAAGTAAATGAATAATGTTTTTTCAGTTTTAAAGTCTTTAGTTTAAAAATACTTACACTTAAATTTAATATTGTATCATATTTTTCCAACTTCCATTCCATAGGTACATTATCTTGTTCAATTATTTGAATAACTGCTTCTTTTAATGTTAAAGTTTTAAAACATTCGAAAAAGATTCTAAATGCTGCTTCATATTAGTATTGTCAATATCATCAAAGCTATTTAAGTCAAATTTTACTTTAATAGGATTTTCTTTTGTTAAGTCATAAAATACATAAACAATTATGTTAAAGTAGATATTAGTTTCAAAATCTTTGCATTTCAGAAACGTTATAAAACAAAAGTATAAGAATAATGCACATCCACAGAACAATTACAAACATCTTCCAAATAAGATTTCAAATCATAATATTGTTTTTTTCGTTTGTGATACGTGTCTAAGTGCAACTTAAGATTTCTTACAAATATTGGAGTATTTACAATATTATCCAAAAAGGTGTTTCTTTAATTACTTGATGCAAATCTATGGCCAATGGAATATCCAAAACTCGAAATGTTCCCTTATTATTTTCATTAAAAAATTTGAACAGTATATGTTTTTATATGTTCGTCATCATCATATATTGCAAACTGAAAAATACATTCATCCTTATTAAACTTAATGCAATGAATTCCATTATTACGTTTCTTAACATCTGAGTTTTGTTTGCTAGTTTTTATTTGTTTCCTTTGTTCATTGTAATTAAGTTCCATTTCATTAAATATTCTATCTCTCTTCGGACTTTTTCCTTTTTATCGTTTATTTACTCATCTTATTAGTAAGATGCTATTTTTCTTTACACAGAAATACTTGTTTTATCTGTAACACTTTTTGCACGCTGTAATGTACACGCAGGTTGACGTTTGACTTGATTATCTCTCACTTCACTCTATCTCTCTTTCTCTCCCGTGTAAGTAAATCTGATCCCCTGCATCTATGTGTTAGGTTAGGTGACATTTTTGATGAAGATACGGGAATGTCATAATATTATATATATATATATATATATATATATATATATATATATATATATATATATATATATATCCAAAGGCCCCCCGATTAATTTTAGATTTGAAAATTTAAAATAACAGTTAAATTTAAGAGTTAAATTAGCTGTCTATATAAAATATAAATATATAGTGTTGGAGAACACGAAGAAACAGAAAAATTTTCCTCTTATTCCGAAAGTAAAGAATTTCGACCGGTAGGCGGCGCTGCTTCAACATCTCTATATAGTCTCTAGTCTCTCATCGCCTATTATTTATTATGAGTATATCTATATATATAATGTTGGAGAACACGAAGAAAAAGAAAAATTTTTCTCTCATTCCGAAAGTAAAGAATTCGACATCCGAAATCTTGATATCGTTTTATTGTAAAAATGCGATAATGAATGAATCCAACATTTTGTCGAAACTATAAAATATGACTAAGAATTATTGGGGGTTAATGTTGATACGTATAAAAAAAGATGTACATTAAAAAATTAAGAAAGTAAAAATTAAAGGTTTGTTTTAGCTGTATATAGGGCTAGTGCCGCGTACCCATACTTGCCTCGGGTGCGCGACACGCGCCCCTTGATCAAATTCATTCCTTAGAAAACTTTCTGTTTCTAATAAATACATACTTGTTTATTTAAAATATTGTTTTCTATAAATATACATAATCTACTCACTTATATATCCATACAATTTTGAAATACTAATTTAAAAAATATTTAAATTAAATGCTCCTAAATTAATAGTTTTTGAAAATCTATTCAAATATAATTCGTATTTTATATTGCCACTATTAAAATTTGAATTTTCTTTTGCCATTACTGTTTATAATAGAATTATCTTAAAAATGCAATAATTAATGTATTTAATTTTTAACTTATTGTATATTTCACATATAGATATTTGGAAAAATGTATGTTATACTTGATTAATATTTATTTTATCTTCGAAAAATTGTGCATTTTTTTAAAACATTACATTAAATTTTAAGTCCGTTATTATTTTATGAGTTTTATCAAGAATAAGTAAACTAATAGATATTCTTTCAAGTTATAATCACAAAAAAAAAATTTTAAGTGTTAAAAATAATTTGCCTAAGAGTTATTCCACCATGATAAATGGAAAGTTTTCAATTTTTTTTAGAAAAATTACTATACTTATTTAAAAGCCATTTATCTCAAAATCTATTGATTTTTTTGAAAAAACATAATAAACAACTTTTGTTCAAAATAATCTTTAGAACTTATCGACCTGGGTTACAATTGTTAATTTTAAAATCTCGAAGAGATAGAATGCCCAGAAATATTGAATACACACACACACGCACACACACACACACACACACACACACGCACACACACTTACACACACACACACACACACACACACACACACACGCACGCACGCACGCACGCACGCACGCACGCACGCACGCACGCACGCACGCACGCACGCACGCACGCACGCACGCACGCACGCACGCACGCACGCACGCACGCACGCACGCACGCACGCACGCACGCACGCACGCACGCACGCACGCACGCACGCACGCACGCACGCACGCACGCACGCACGCACGCACGCACGCACGCACGCACGCACGCACGCACGCACGCACGCACGCACGCACGCACGCACGCACGCACGCACGCACGCACGCACGCACGCACGCACGCACGCACGCACGCACGCACGCACGCACGCACGCACGCACGCACGCACGCACGCACGCACGCACGCACGCACGCACGCACGCACGCACGCACGCACGCACGCACGCACGCACACACACACACACACACACACACACACGCGCGCACGCACAGAAAGACACACACTTTTATATATATATTACATATATATGACATATATATATATATACATATATATAACATATATATGACATATATATATATAACATATATATAACATATATATGACATATATATATAACATATATATAACATATATATATGACATATATATAACATATATATGACATATATATATAACATATATTTTTTTTTTATTCTTGATTTTGTGCCCTCTTTTTTCCTGGCACTTCCTACCGTTTATCCCCTGGGGACTTGAACGGTGTCCACCTACCACCTATGTGTGGGTGCTTTATCCCTCCCTTAAAAACCCCACCATCTCGCATTCGCCCGGGGTTATGCCCGTGGATGAGGGAAACCTGTGAAGCAGGGAAAACCTCACCCGAGATGGCCGGTGTATTCGAAGCATTCTTTTTGGGTGTCAAAGTCACATTGCGTAGGCCTTGACACCGAAAGCGAATGTTTCACACCTCCCGCTCACGTTGTGAAGTGTGGAAAAACACCTAACCCGCCACGAAAGCCAAGCGACCGAGAACGTCACCCATCCACTTGGGTACCGCGCTCAATACTGCTTAACTTCCATGACCGGCCGAGGTGCGTCTCCGCCACTCCGCCACCGCGTCGGTATATATAACATATATATAACATATATATGACATATAGGTATATATATAAAACATATATATGTATGTTGAATTCTGATTTCTTAGACACGGCGGCGGCGGCGGCGAAATATTTATATATTATAGATATATATATATATATATATATGTATATAAATTGTTTATTTTTACAGTGGATAAGAAAAGTGAAGTTTGGAAACACTTTACAGAGCTTGATTCAAAAAAGGCTAGATGTAAAGTATGTCAAAAGCAGGTAGAAGGATCTGGCAACACAACTAATTATATATAAGTTCTTGGTTCACAGAAGAAATCTGTTATTAGTCGAAAGAGAGTAAATAGTGATATAATGGTATTATTAACGATTTTAAATGTGTCTGCACTATATTATTTTTTAATTTCTTTAATGAAATGAATCTTTTAACTGTAAGGTATTATCTGATACAGAGGCCCAATTATCCGAGCATGTATCGATTCAGGTTAATTTAGCTTCTAATTTAAGTGCAGAACATGTCGTTGGTGCAACGAAACATAAACAATTACGCGTCGATGAAACTTTTTCTAAACAAATGTCTAATAATAGAACTAATAATCTGATGTAAAATGCTATTCCTTTATTTAATAATTAAAATTAATAATGCAAGTCTTTTATAGAATTATGCGAGAAGGAGGAATTAGAATCAATATTTGAGGTCTGCAATGGCTCGGTCGGTAGGGCGTCGGGCTCGTAATCTGGAGGTCCCACGTTCGATTCCCGGCCCCGGACGATTGATACAAGCGCCACTGGGGAATGTATTTTCAACGAGTAATTTCTTCGCCAAGACATCGTACGATCTCCGTCGCTGATTAGCACCGATTTGGGAGCATACAAAGAGCGACGTTAAAATAATAAGAAAAAAAAATCAATATTTATTCTTTTAAGATATGTTATGCATTTTAATACTTACAGCTCTATTCTGATTCCAAGCTTAGTGCTCTGGCGCATTTCTGCACATTTATGTTTATTTCTGTAAGTTCTTATTGGATTATTCAAATAAAAGTGTACAGAAATGTACAGGAATGTACAAAAATGCAGTGCAAAACTGTAAAATTTGAAAATTTTTGAATAAATTATATACTTGAAAGGAACGGAAACTAAAAAAAAAACTAGCAATATTTACGCTTTTTGTAAAAGTTACAAATAACAATATTTAATTTTACTATGTTACATAATAATAATTAAGATACGTGTACTTTTTCCTATGATAATTTGATTTTTTACTCGTCGCTCTTTCCTTCCGTGAATCCGTTTCTTCGAAATGCCCGTACTCAATGACACACAAATAAAACAATTGCGACACTTACAAAATAGTTGTTAAATTAAGTTTTTCTTTACATAGTAGTTCTAGAAAAATTACTAAATGTAACAGCCAAATTTGCTGTTGTCGTAACATTAAACTTTATAGTTACATTTACTACAAAATGTAGTAAATTAAGCCCTAAATATTTGTAACACTCAAAAATTTTTCTTCGTGTATCAAAATCTATCGCAACGAACGTCATCGAATAAAGTATTCATTACTATTAATAATTATGTGTTCTAACCTGGTTAAATTGCAAGCTATAATACAAACAGAAGATAATTAATAAATTCAACGCACAAAATAAACAAAGAATAAATATCGTCGTAGAAGGAATACTTATTCTGCAAACCTAATCTATAGTAAGGAATGTGATACGATCATGGTATACCAAACATAAACTAATAATACTTTACTTATTTTAAATACAGTAAAAAGATATATTATGCCAAACATCCTGCGTAGGAAGGATTTCATCGGAAAATCATGGCAAAATTTTGCTTTTAAAATATTTGCTAAATCGTGGTTAATGACAGCAAGCCATAATTTTACTATATATCTGCCATAAACATTATTCAATTGTAATACAAAAATTATTAATTTTTATTGCAAAAATTTAATTTAATTCAATTTAAAAAATGTTCCTTCGGAAATCCGAATTTCTATTTTATACTCTGAAGTATTTGGTTCTATTATCGAATGAACCATTTTTATTTTTTAATTATTTATTATGTTTGCGATAGAACAAAATACTTGGGAATAAAAAATCACAAGTTTCAATTTCCGAAGAATAAATTTTTTTAAATTTTAATCAAATTAACTTTTTTCAATGAAATATAAGAATTCTTTTTATCACAATTTAAATAATTTTTATGTCAGAAATATAGAAACAGTGTGTTATTTGCCATTGCTCACGTTTTGCGAAGATATTACAAGTAAGTATTTTGCCACAATTATCGCATGAAATTCTTTCGTCGAGGGATTTTATCCAAAAAAACGATATTCAAATATAACGCGAAATTTATTTTTTGGTAACACTTGTTTAAACGTTTGTTGTATACAATGTAATCATGACTGTTCATTTCATATAGGTAAACAAGGAAAATTTACAAGTGCGTTTATCAGTATATAATCGAGTAGTGTTGAATCAAAATCAATCAAATGAATTATAATTACATTATTTATAGATTGATCTAAAGCCTGAGAGTAACTTATATGACAATTTAAAATCTACCATTGAATTGTGGAAGTATTTAATAGTACATTACGATACAAGTGCGCAAAATAGGTGATTCCCACACGAGTCGGGTTTGATAATAATAATAATTTTGCGCATGCAATGTGGGAATAATCGATTTTCGTACTAGTGCGGGAATTTATTATTTTGCGCTCTCATTTGCGTGGTAATGCAGTGCACAAAATCGAATTTTGCGAGGTGAATTATAGGAAATAAACTATATTTTTCAACTCATAATCCAATGTATATGAATTTACTCTACTCCTATAAACGATTTACAAAAACATTTTTAACTACAGCTAAAATCTCAATCTATGCTTCTTTTACTATTTATTTTATATTCATCAAATTGTTTTATGCATACCTGCAGCATTTAATAAAAATGATTAGAATTTCTTATAATTTCAATATCTAAGGAGAATTGATAAATAAGAAATGTTGCGTAGGCAAAATGTTTCCCTAATTCTGGATGAGAAAAAGTGAGAGACTACGTAAAAAGTTACATGAGTCAAAGTGAAGTGTGAACATTTATGTTGTTGCTTATTACACACTGTCTGATAAAGGCTCGTCGCTTATAATGGCATGAGCTTATATACTTGATAATGCATCAATTCTATAGACATCGTATAAGATAGATACGGATCATTTCATGACGTTTCGTACACTAATATGTGTACGTGACAATCAATACAAAAATTTACGATTAGTTTTAGTTATGCATACAAAGATCATCATTGATATTCCAGTATTCAATAATAGATACTCGGGATGATGTGCAAGAATTTTTTAGGACTTCTAAATTCAAGTTTCAATGAAAGCAACATTACTGCCAACAATTTTTATACATAAGATAGTAAATAAAGCTCTAAAAGAAAAAATGCAAGCGTACATAGTTTTATGTTTTAAAACTCTTTTCACTGTAGCATCAACATAATTATTTATTAAAAATAATTCAAGTATGTTTGATTTTTAGCAAATTATATCTAAAATAAGGAATTTATCATTCACAAACAGCATCAAAGAAAAAAAATATTAGAAATTGAATTTAGATTTTTGCAAATAATTAAATAATATTTTAACAACACGCCAATTTTTAATAACTTTTTATGTATAAACTTTGATTTTTATTTCTACTAGTACCGTCTAATACCGAATTTCTGATCAGAATTCAAATATTGATGATTTTTTAAGATAAATAGTAACAATAAATAATGTTTTTTAATTAAAAAGACGGATAACATAAAGAAATATTTTTATTATTATTATTAATATTTATTAATAAGTTTTTTATAACTATAGGTGGAATCAGAAATTGGATACGGTATTATGTTATTGTATTCTTATGACATTGACTTGATTAAATTGCTTTAAATATTTTCTTTAAGTTATCATCAGAAGATAAATACGGTTACCGTGTACATTCACTTACATTATCAATTTTGTATCAGACAGATTAGTATTGTATTAATAACTTGGGTAATACATATTATAAATAATTAAGTTATTTTCAAGTGAAATTTGTTATATATAAACTTTTTCTTTATGGAAAGGTAATCTAAAAATATAATCTTTGTAAAATCAATTCCTTATAATTCATGTTTACGAAATTCCACTTTAGTATTTTGCAGTTTTACGTGTTTTCAGGTTTCTAAATCTATCGCACTTTCCGGTGCATGATGGAAGGACAAACTGACTAAACTATTTACGTAATATTTACTAAACCATTAATAGGCAAGAAAAAAACTAATACAAAAACATTGTATATATATTATAAATAACTATACGTTCACAATTTTATCAACAAATATATATGTTGATAAAATTGTGAACGTATAGTTATTTATGATATTTTGACGTCACTTCATCATGGTTTGTACATTAAAATAGTATCGTGAGATATTTGCAAGTCATACCCACGTTCAAATATTTCCGCATTAATTTAGTTGGTGAGTTATACTTATGATTTGTCTTGAATAAAACAAGATATTTGCTTCAAATATACATTATATAAGAGACTTTTGGTGTAATCACAAACACGCAGATTACAATTAAAAGTTATAATATTATAAGTTACAAATATATGGAATGTTGCGGTATGTTGAGTGGTATAACTGAGTTTTATCATAAGAATAATCTTATGAAACTGTAGTTTCTTTAATTTAACATTATTTTAAAAATTATTTCAGCAATCACCATTTGTTATATTCTATGTTAGAGTGGCAGTAAAATTGATATTAGTTATGAATGTACAGTTAATAAAATAATTTTTGGTAGTTTCAAACTACTTATTTGTGCTTTACTTTACGTTGCAATGCATATTTTCTAATGACATTGTCCATTGTTGAGCATTTAATAATTAATGACACATAGATTTTTAAAATATTGCAAAACAAATTATGAAATTTATACTAATTAAATTGATAAATTGTTGTCTGTCAATTTATTTAATTAGTCACACACAGAAATATTAATAATAAAAGTTGCATATATATTAATGAATTAGACATGCTTGTTATTCAAATTTAAATAATTTTATGTTATGTTTTGAATAGTATAATTTTTATTTACAATTTAAAAATTAAGTAGTTATTTGGAAGAAGGTAGTAAGTGTAAAATATAATTTTTAATTATAAAATAATATAAAATAATATATCAGAAAGTAAAACCAGAAATTGTTATAACATTATGTTAATTTTTATATAAATTTCGATGACAGTACGGTAAACATTGTAGGGATTTTCATAGGAATTAACGGATGACTTTTAATATGCGCCAAGCTTTTCGATGTGTTAAAAATATAATACGTGCAGCATGAGCGCAATATAATTTACTCACTCATACTTCATGCATTATCCAAAAACTTACCTTGTGCTCTTGTATCGTAATAATATACTATTTTATTAATTTGTCTTTTATAATTTAATGTTATTATAATGAGTGTAGAAGAAGATAATTTAATTTACGTCACCTTGTATTAATCGGGTTTCATATACCTAACTTTGTGTATCCTATTTTAATGACATAAAAATGGCAATTAAATCAAGAAATATCAAAAATTGATATTAGATTAATTTGAAATTAGGTTGATAATAAATGACAATGTTTGTCCTAAAAAATAATTAATATTTTTTACTTAATTATTATTTATAATATTATTAATAACTTTTACTATCCGACTTTAACTATCCAATTTCATATCATTTTTAGATCAGTAAGGTAGGGAAGGTAAATCTTGAGTTTATGGTTCAAAATTACTCTGCTAAAGTTTAATAGAAAGTTAATAATGTTCTTCCATATACTTTCCGTTGTTTAACAATGGATATTATATCATCTCATTAAATTTCTATGCAATCCATTTTTAGCAAAATAAATCATTTTATGTTAAGAAAAAGTCAGTTAATTACAATTGTAAAAAAATCTACTTGATTGAAGTGGAAATTTAATAGAAAGAAAGTTGTTACACTAATGCATAAAACAGAAGCATGTAATATTTATATAAATTATAATAATTTTAAATATAAAAAGGACGAAGATGTACAGATACGTCCAATTTTTATAAAACACTGTGGGTATTTAAAAAAATACTTATAGTGGATTAAATATAAGTTTACTTTATATAATATAAGTTTATCAGAGGTATAAAACTACCTGTTTATAGGACTGGTATTTAACATCTTAAATGTAGCAGAAATAAGAATAATAATATATAGTAATACTTATATCTATCTTTAGTAAAGATAAGGAGGCCCATACTTCATACAGTTCTCTGAGTATATTAAACACGGTTGAAAAGCTGTACGAGTTGATGCTGAGATCAAGCCTGTCCGACCGACAATACAGATTTTGGGAGCGTCATTCAACCATCGGAACGGTGCTTGCGATACTGGATGTCAGAAACGTCTTCAAGTCAGTGAGTTGAGTGAATATTTTAGATGAGCTGGAAACAAACATTCGGGTTCCTGCTTATCTTCTCCAAGTCTTGAGAGATTATCTTAGAAACCGAAAAATCGAACAAAGGACGAGAAACATGAATAACCGATGAGGTTGCACAGGGCTCAATTTTGGGTCTCGATTTCTGAAATATACTGTATGACCTACTACGACTACATGTACCGACTATCACGTTCCTCATCACCTACGACGATGATGTGGCGGATGTAGTTGCCAGGAATAGTTGCCTGCTTCAGTTAAAATTAAACCAAGGTAATAAAACAGACAAGCGGGTGGATGGCTAAGCACGGATTATAATTTGCTTTGCGAAAAGGTAGCACGTGTAGCGACCGTCAAGGATTGCGTGCATGTATCGAACGGTATCTGCAGATGCTGTTATCGTGATTCCGATCGACCTACTAGCGACCGAACGAAAACGTGTATAAATAAGTGATGACAGACGCAAAGACATAGGAAGCATTGACTCCGTGATAGAAAAATAGACGATGCTAGGCAGGGTCAGTGGACTTGTTAACTCATCCTCAAGGTTGGTTGGTGGAAGGGGATAAATCACGAGAGAATTCAGTTTCTCTGCAGACACGGACACTATCGGTCCTTTCTGCACACCACTTCTGGGTAGACTTCACAAGTCCATTGGGTCGACTTACGCCGACGTGGATAAAAATTTTTCGAATGTGCTCACTGGAATGAACAAGAGAGATTTGAAGCGGACATGAAAAAGATCCAGCCGGAAAATGTGACAAAACTGATAACGGCGAACGCAGACAACTGACGACTGATCGCTGAAACAGGCGGATTGACGATAATGAAGATGGAGAATGAATGGTGATGAAGAATATATTTTGGAACAGAGAAGCAAACAGAGAGATATGTATTTTAATGAGTATGGGCGAAGTTTCCGTCGAGTCCCACTCTCGGAGAGCTTTTTTCTAGTGCTTTATTGTAATTCTTGTAGTCAAATTTGAAATGTGTGTTTAGTGAATCATTTCTCTATATTTAATTTAACTTTCTTTTTACAATAAACCCATGAATAATCTTAATGATCTATCCTTCCCTAAGTATTTTTTTATTAATTTATTCATTTGTGCAATACAGAGTTGAGCATTATTCGAATTAAAAATTATCTATTTATTTATCTAAATAAAATTTTATTCTTATTCGTATTATTCGTTATTTGCGTTATTCGTATTTAATAGAAACCGTTATTCGTTTTTCTTTCTATTCGTTATTGGGGATATTCGTTATTCGCGATATCTACTATCTGCAATATTCGTTATTCGTCATATTACCTAGATGATTATTCAAAATTCAAACAAATATTAAATAGGTGTATAAGAATAAGCGCTCATAATAGTCGTTTTCGATACAACTGTGAAAGCGTTGGTTTTATCAGAACAGGGGTACGTAGGTAACACACGCATGAGTCAAGTATCAGCTTTCACACTCGTAATATTTTTTGATACCATGGATGAAAATACAATTTTAAGTGGATGTCGGACTCAAAAAACGGCCATTTTTTATATTTTTTTATAAACAAAAGAAAATTATTTTTTTAAAAATCCTGAATGCCATCCCTTTAGTTTATAATTTAATTATGATATTTACGTTGAAAATTTATGCTTTTTTTTTACTAATAATTACAGACAAAAACTTGGTTATTTAATTATTATTGAAAAAAATCATTTTTTTTAATCGAAATGCCATGCCCTCGCTTTTGTTTATGCTGCCCTTATGAATGTTTTGAGATTTTTAATTTAATATTTTCAGATTATTTGCAGATTGCACTCGAGGCGAAAAACTCCATTTTACGCACTAACGAAATGTACTATTATTATCTAAGTATATAAGTAAAATATGTAAATAAAATATCTAAATAAAATTCTGATACAAAAAGATAAATATCTATGTTAGAAACGAATATTTGAATATCGAATATAGAATTACGAATAAATAGATATAAATAACGAATAACTATTCGAATAAGATTTTAGTTGAATAAATTTATTCGTAGAAAATATTTAGATAATTATTCGTTTCATTTTATTCGTTATTCGTATTCGAATAATTTATGCTCAACTCTGGTGCAATATTAAGTTGCAATATTATATTATTGTAAAATATTACTATTTTCAGGTTTTAACAGAAGATATAATTATCTTTCGCAATCATTCAAAAAAGGTTCCACAATGGAATTGGGAATCATTGAAATACTAGCTGGGTTAACAGCCCTCTTCTTAGCTATTTACTATTACTACGCTTCGGGACTAAACTTTTGGAGTAGACGTGGCGTTCCAAATCCGAAACCTCTTCCGCTTATAGGAAACTTCAACCCAATCATCAAAGGAGAATTTTCGATAGGAGGTTTGGTATCTGAACTGTATAAAAACTACAAGGATGATCCTATGTTTGGCATTCATGCTATGGGCAGACAAAAACCAGTCCTCGTCGTCAAAGATCCTGAGTATATCAAGGATGTCTTGATTAAGAATTTTTCCACATTCTCTGAACGTGGAATAACAGTTCATGAAAAGATCGATCCATTATTACAACACCTGTTTACTCTTGAAACTGCTCGTTGGAGACCACTTCGTAACAAGTTGTCGCCGGTTTTTACTTACGGAAAGTTGAAAAAGATATTTTGTCTCCTGATCGAATGTTCCAAAGACTTCGAAGACTATTTAGAAACATATGTAAAAAAAAATCCGGTAAAATATCAATTTACTATAAATTCTAAATCGCTCGTAAATTATGTACAGTTTGAATAACAAATGTTTTTACTTTCAGATAATCGAATGTCGCGAATTAACTGCTAAATTTACTACAGACGTGATTGGAGCTTGCGCATTTGGCTTGAAAATGAATTCATTATCCGACGAAGATAGCGAATTTAGGAAGTACGGGAGGAAAATTTTTGAATATTCCAAAATAAGGACGTTAAAGCAACGAGTAAAAGACATTTGTCCTTGGCTGTACCAATTGCTTGGACCGTTGATGTACGATTATAAAATGAACAACTTCTTTATTAATTCAATAAAGGAGATAATGGATTATAGAAAAAAAAACAATATTAAAAGAAACGATTTTGTTGACTTGTTGATGGAGATTCAAAAGAATCCTAGCATAGTTGGAGATATTGGTATGCTAACATTTGAGTATTCATAAATTTGTTTATTAATGATATATCCGCAAAAAAAATTTGAGAAATAATATGATTATAAATATTTATTATTTACAAAATGATCGATGATCATTTAATATTAATAAGTGCAAAGAGAAGTTGTACCATACATATCAAAAGATTTGTATTGATAAATAATTTTCAATCGGATCTACAGATAGAAATTGATACTTTTTCGTATAGACTGTTTTTATCTTACTAGAAGAGTGTCATATTTCGGATAACGGATCTTGACCAAACTTTAGGTTATGTTTTCTAATACAAAAATATGATTTTTATCTAAATTATGGGCTACTAAACCAAATTATAAAAAGGTTACGTCCACTTTAATTGCTTGTAACACCTAATTAGTAGAAAATTATCTAGTTATAAAGCAATCTACACTATATAATTGGGATGGTTTAGAATACGGAAACATGTCACAATTATGTTCATAAAATCATAAGAATAAAATAATCAGATTGTTATATGTAGTATGTGTAGTTTGTTTTATAATTTTGTAGTAAGGTAATATGTATCATCTTTTGAAATTATTACAGTGCTTTAAACCATATTTATTTTATATATTTTTTTTCTAGAAATAACGAACACACTTATAGCTGCTCAAGCTTTTGTATTCTTTGCTGCTGGATTCGAAACTTCATCCACAACTATGAGCAATGCTTTGTATGAAATGGCAATAAATTCTTCAATACAAGATAAACTACGAGAGGAAATTACCGACGTATGTGAAGAAAATGATGGAGATTTAACATATGAAAACATTAAATCTATGAAATATTTGGAGAAAGTATTTTGTGGTGAGATGATGTATATAAAATATTAATAGGATATTAAATTCAAACAATGATTCAAATATTCCGCGCATAAAATTGCAAAAATTAATGTTTCATATTAAAAATTGAGAAGAACTATGAGAATATTGCTCTTTATTGAATTGTCACGGCGATTGGTATAATAATTAATAGTATCACATTTTCTGTATCAACATCTAAAAATTTTTAAGTTTAAAACCAATTATCTCATAAACTATAGAACGAATTGGCTTTAAACGTTGCACAATTGTATATTACAATTTTGATAAAAATAGTACATCGCTATCAAAAATACAGTAAATTTAAATTCTTTGTTATGGTTTGAGATCATTATTTGTTATCATCGCAAATATTTAATTATGCATGAGTGTGAATTATAAAATGTAGTCTATTTATTAATCGCTTAATTGTTAAATTCACGATATATTTTTAGAAACATTGAGAAAATATCCACCAATAATGGTATTAATGAGAAGTGCAGCGGAAGATTATACATTTTCGGGATCAAAAGTAACAATTTGTAAAGGAACGAAAGTATGGATTCCAGCTTATGCTATTCAACATGATCCACAAATTTATCCAGATCCTGAGACTTTCGATCCAGAAAGATTTGATGAGAATAATGTGAAACAAAGACATCCATCGTTCTACTTGCCTTTCGGAGGTGGACCTAGAAGTTGCATAGGTATTAATACATAGATAATATTTTATAATATTTTTGTTTGCAGAACTTGGAAATAAGTAATTTGTTTTTATATAGTCAATTAATTGGTTTTATATTTTAAGTTTTGGCCAATTTTTTTGCAAATAAATATTTTTAAAATACTTTAAATTGTAATCACATGACAATTTAATTTTATTGTACTGATTTAGCATTTTTATAAGAAAAAATTACACAAGTTCTTTCTTAAAATTTAAATGATACAAATTTGAACCATAATTCAATATTAAAAATTGATCTGTCGGAATAAAATGAGAAACAATTATATATGTTGCAATTTTTAATTCGTAAAATGTACAATTAATACAATTAATACGTATTATTATGTTGGATATTGTATTTGTGTTGATGAACAAACCATAAATATTTATTAATACAGACCCACATTTGAAAACAATCTAAATGGACGATTAATATTTTTATTTTAATGCATGTTTCTAGGTTTTCGTTTCGCCAATTATCAATCAAAAATCGGTCTGATTAAAATACTCAAAAACTATAAAGTCGACACTTGCGCAGAAACACGTATCCCGTATGAACAAGATCCAAAAGTATTTTTATTAAAACCATTAGGAGGTATTAAATTAAAGTTTACAAAATTAAATAAATAGTAAATTAATTCTATTTGTTAAGTTTACAAAAGTAAAAGTATAGTTATGCTTTCAGACTACACAAATGTACATATTTATAATATATTATTTTAGGTTTTTATAAAATTTATAATCTATTATGTATATATCTATTTTTTATACTGTATCGAATAATATTTTGTATGTATAATATGGTTGTGTTTTATGTGATAAAAATGAAAGTTTGTTTTGTATATAAGTGTTTTATTTTGTTTTAACATCATATCATATCCAAATTTTGAGCAGTATTCAATTAATGATACTGATTCTACGTACAGGAATTGTAAGATTAAAATTTTTCGATTTGCTAAAAATAAGTTGGAAGTTTGGTATGACGTATCTAGAGTCTAAAGCACGTGTTTTTAGAAAATGTCCGTGTGGATGTGTGTGTTTGTTTATTTGTTTATACGTATACCGATATTTTTTTCAAACTACTAAATCGATATTGCTCGGATTAAGCATGTAGTTTTTTCTTGATTTCCGAATTTGGGAAAAAAATGTTTTTAGAACTACAGATTTGCTTTTTTGTATACCCATACTTCAATTTTTCAAAAATTTATTTTTTAAAATGTTGTTATGCTGCAGATGCTTTTTTTAATCAAACAATATATGTACTTTATAGAAAGTTATAGTGTACGAATTCGATGCCTGTATGAAATCGAGCAAAAAGTATACAAGTAACGAGAGGCTAGAGAGAATAACAAGGCGCAGTCTATATTTATAATAACGCGTAATTGGACATTAATTTGGATGAGTGAAAGAAAACAGTAGTAATCCGAATAAGGTAGCCTACCTCGTGCATTACGACATATTATTCCAGCAATCACACATATTTTGACCACAATGAACTGCATTATCTTGTTAATAACTTACCTTTTGTTTGTAAAATTTAATCAAAACCATACAATAGTTGGTCTAATCATTAGCAACTATCATCGTTGCACTCCGTCTAAAGCCTGTATGCAATGAACTTCCTGAATTTGCAATCCCTCCTATATCACTAACAACTGCGCCGAAAGACCGGTCCAACCATCCATATCATCGAAGAAGGAAGATTGAGATATATTCATATCAGAATATAGATTTTCAAGAATTTTCGTATAGTTAATATATAGACAATTATAATTCAATTATTGTTACTTATTATTATTGTTCACTATTTAGTAATATTACTTACTGTGCTGTAATTTATACTTATATTAAATAAATAAATCAATGAATTTCCCTTTTATTTAATTGATCTTATCATTCATTATTTATGCGTATAAAAAACTGTTTTTTTTTCAATTTTTATAACTCTGAAACTAATCAGCCAAATGTACTGGAATGAATCGTAAACTGAGAAAAATATTTAATAATTTTTACCCTGCAAGTATGGTAAAGTGGAACCGAATAGTTTTAACATACAAATTACATACATGCCAGGATAAATTTTATTATGCAGCAGGGTAAAAATTTATCAGAAAAACATTAGATGGTCAAAATTATTAGAAATTTTTCATCGTGTTGTAATATTATATAATTTCTATGTATACTGTAATAATTTTAGAACATTTCACCAAAAAAATTAATCTAACATGTCGATTTTTTTTAAGATCTTGTTTTTTGTGCTTAAACATGGCTTGAAATAATAACATTTATAAATTTATTAAAGCTTATTAGAAACATGTTTTGAGGTATTTGCAATACCTAAATGTTGTACATTCTGGTGCAAAAAACTTGCAAAATGAAGAACGTCATGTATGTAATAAAATAATTAGTATTTATCTATTGTTTAAACTCGTACTATTCAAATTCAGATCATCTTTTTTATTTGTAATTATCATTCGAATTAAATTAGTGCAAACATAAACAATTTTAAAAACGTCAGATAATTTTATTAGGTAAATTAAATTTTATATACATATAGAAACGATATTAATTTTGAGAAAGTTACGTGCCAATGAACTGGCAGCCGTTTTTTAATATAAATAATATAATAACAATAAATAATTTTGGATATAAAATTTTTGGGATGGCCTTATATAATAATAGTTAAAGTTACAAATACATGTATCATGTAGAGTATTAAATTTGCGTTTAACTTTTTAATAGGTATATATGATACACGGTATATTTTAAACAATTTTTGTAAAATAAACTTTTAACTTACTTGAAATAATTTGAAATACGCTTACTTTTATATTCAATCCGTTACTTAGTATCTAAAATTATAGTAACTACGACAGTTGATTTGAAAATTAAAAGTTTATAGTATTATGCGAACTATTTTATTTAGTGAAAAAATACTCAGGTATCGTTAAATCTTTTAGAATAATATAATATAGTTTTTGCCATTTTGTTAAAACAAAAGAAATAAAAATTTATTAAATAAATAATAATTAATAAAAATTATTTTCAATTATTAGTTTTCTCTTTTATATACATTTATAATAATACATCAGTAGCTATTATTTTTCTGTAGAAGGAAGGAGTCTCTAGCTGTTTTTACCAAGAACTTCGAATTCGGAATCTCCTCTAATCCCTTGGTCCCCTTTTCTATTAGCACAGTATTTCAAAGGTATACTCCAACTTATGCGAAACACAACATTTAACTTGCTAACAGAACTAGGTATAAGATTACTGGCTCAAGGGGCGTCGATTTAAATACGTTTTATGAATATTAGGTTAACCTTCCAAATAATTGGAACAAATTTTCTTAAAGTCAGTATATACTATTATATCCAGTCAAGCTTTCAGGAAATATTTATAATTATATATTAGTAAATGTTAATTCGTTAAATAAGTGAATGACAAATTTAGTAAAATGTTCATAAATTATATTAATTAAATTAAATTAAATTGATTCATTTATTTATAAAAATATATAGGAATAATCTTTTATTTAAAAGTTTTATTACAGAAAAGCATATTATTTTGCAATATTCAAGAGAATTTAGAATATTTACTTGTCAAAAAGAATATTTTGTAAAAACAAATTTAATAATGATTATAGAATATTTCATAAAATAAAATTAAGTTAATTAAACTGTTAGAAAAATGTGGATATTTTATCTTATAATCTAAATTGATAGAAGTCAATGGTATTGAACATTACTAACAATTAACGTGGACTTATATATACTATATAATGTAAACTATTCAAAAGTAATGTAAAGTATATTAGTAATTCTACGTGTAATGATAAATAAAAATCATTAAAAAAGTGGTTTTCATCGTCTCTTATTCATCAATAATTGCTGTAAGTGAGATAGGAAAATTTATTAGACATCATCATCAACGTGATAAAGCAGTGTTGATCTTTAAAAAACTACTTGTTACATTGGCCATATAAACGAATGATACACACATTCTGTATCATACGTATTATATTAAACTACAGAGAGTTAACGAATAGTAAATATATTTATTAAGGAGATGTCGGACCCAGAAAATGGTCGTTTTGTACTTTGTTTTTATAAACAAATGAATAAAGTTTTTAAAAAACGCCGAACGTCAAGCCCTTAGGCATGTTTTAAATAATATACCCAAATTTTTCCAGATTTTTAAATCCATAATTTGATCACGATATTTGGGTTGAAAGATTATGCTTTTTTTGACTAATAATTACCGACCAAACATTATTTACTTAAGTTTATTTATGTAATGTTTTTTCATTAAAAAATCAAAACGTCAAGCCCTTCCTTATGATTTCAGCTATCCGTATGAATTTTTTTAGATTTTTAATGCAATATTTTAAATATAATTTTTGGGTTGAAAGGTGCAGATTCCTGTAATTTAGGTCCGATATCCCGTTAAGAATGTTAAACATAACTTACAATATATAAATATTAAGTATTTCAAATTTTATTTGCATCAAATAACTGATAATAGCAATTAGCTAATAATTGTATTATTAAACATATTTTCTGTAGAAATTTGTATACACGGATACGCATGCACGCAGGTATATACATATGTACAATGATGGTCAGGTACAGGCTCCTGGAATCATATTCAGCATGACTTGGAAAAAAGCCGTGAAATTTACGAGTCATGTCAACAAGTAGCACACGATGATTCGTCCCTTCGTTTTCTTTCGTGCAGATAAAGTAAGATCACTCCGCTTCATTAGTTCAGTATACGGATGGCTTTCATTACAAACGTGTCTAGAAGACTTGCCTAACGTGCGGCATTGACTATCTAATTTTACGGTATGTATATAGTGTTATATATAGTGCTGTGCTTATGAACAACATCTCATTTATTTCAAGTTCTCATTGTGCTTTTATTAAGATACTTGATGTCTTTACTTTGATTAATTAATTCGGTTGCATAATAATACTTTGTGTTTCAAAGATGTGCAAATATTTTGTTTTTAATTTGATGCTGCTAATCAAGTGCAATCAATATTAATCGATTCACACAAACATTAGTACCAATTAATACAATAATAATTTTTTTTTAATTTGCATCGTCTTGAAGTGTATATAAATAGAACAAAAAATTGATTAGATCTTTTATAAACTCGATTGCGTAATTGCGTTATTGATTATCTTGCAGTTTTATTATAGAAGTAGATTTTTATTAAGATTAAATAGTCAAACTGTTAACTTTGTTGATTTAAGTACTGTAAGATAATAAAATCAAACTTGCTAAAACGTCCACAACAGTATTTACTTTGTATAACAGTTAGTCATCGTGACTGAATGAATGTATGTATTTTTTATGTGAATTCGACAAACATTAATACGTACCTAAATCGTTAACTATAATTGAAGTCAACGACGTTATTTAAATGTTTTATTAATCAAATTAATATTATTTTAAATTCTGTTATTTTACAATATATACATTTAAAAACATTTCAAATTTTTATTAAGATTGTGTATCGATTCTTTAATAATATTCGTAATTAATAATTACGTGCAATAAACTATATCTAGACTTGAATTTTCTAAACTTCTCTTATCGCGTTTTTTTATTTTTTACGATTCATCAAGGTTATGTCGTAAATAAGCAAATATAGGCTATAAGAAAACTGATTGTCATTCTTGTTTATAAAAGATTTTATATTTCGATTACATTGATCAATTTTTTTTTTATTTTTACTATTTTGTAATCTTGTAATGAACAAAGATGTGATAAAATGAAACATGAATATTATACCCTCAGAAAATAAAACGTATGCAAGTACTATTTTATCGTTCTATGAAAATTATAACATTTCTAATACGTTTAAACTTATTCGCATCAACATTAACGTGTGCAATTGAATTTATATAAGTATTAATGAGATTAATAATAAATTAATAAAATCTGTGAGTTGTGTGTAAAAAATGTTTAATATATTCTATAGTATAGTTACCATATAATGTAGGCAATTTATCGTACGGTAACAAGACTATTCAAATAGTACAATTTGCTACATCATTAATTTAAATTTTTCTTTATTTTTTATTATTTTCAATATTTTACATGTACTTAAAGGTATAATAAATGCATATTGATCCTTATTCGAAATTTTACCATTATTTTGCCAATTTAAGGTAATAAATATCACATTTCGCTAACTTTTGGCCAAAATATGGTAAAATTTTTAGCAGAGATAAAAATAAAATTGTATACAATTTATTCTGTTAACAATGTTAAATTTTGGTTTACATTTCCTCGTGCACGTTAACTTGACATTATTATTACTGTTACATAATGCAGTTCGATTACTCTACTTTGTAAAATGGAGTGGGGTATCTTCGAGCTTCTTTCCGGATTCGCTGTCCTCTTCTTAGCGCTTTACTACTATTTCACATCGACCTATGATTTTTGGAGCAGTCGTGGTATTCCATCCTCTAAACCTAAACCACCGTTTGGAAATTTCAAGGATGTTATGTTTGGAAAAATTTCCTTGGGAGATTTCTTAACCGAAGAATATAACCACTTCCAGAACGAGCCTATGTTTGGTATCTATGCCAGACGTAGCCCAATCCTTATTCTCAAAGATCCTGAATACATCAAGGATGTACTGATAAAAGACTTTTCGATTTTTGCTGATCGAGGTACAGCTGTTCATGAAAAAGCTGAACCGCTTTCTCAACATTTGTTTGGTCTTGAACCAGCTCGTTGGAGACCGCTAAGGATTAAATTGTCACCAGTATTCACTTCTGGGAAATTAAAAGAAATGTTTTATCTTTTAAACGAGTGTGCTGATCTTTTCGAGGACTATTTGGAAACATCTATTAAGAAAAACCCGGTAATTATTATTTATTTTATTTTTCTTTCGACTTAGCACTTTTTCCTTATTCTTTTAAATTTCATTATTATTAGCTAGCGACTAAGAAATTTGTTAAATATGACGATGAGTAAAACAATTGTAAATTATAAAAAAAAATAAATTATATAAATTAGCTAATATTATTCAACAGTATATTACTGTCGTATAAAAGTGCAGTACCCGTTACAAATATTTATAATTATTTTTAGCCAATATATATATAATATTTTTATTTAAACATTGCAAAACTTTTATCAAAAATTCTAAAATAGTATACAAAACTTAATGATTTTTTCCCGAACAACATATTTCATATGAATAATTCATTTGAGAATTAGTAGTTTAATCTAACGTAATATCTTATGACCTCTCATTTGCGAAAACAATAAAAATTTAATTGGGTATATACTATAGTTACCAAGAAAAGCTTTATTGAAGTTAATGAAAAATGCAATTACTAAAATGTAATTTTCTTCTCCAAGATCATGGAATGCCGCGAGCTCACGGCAAAATTTACAACTGATGTTATTGGAGTCTGTGCGTTTGGATTGAAAACAAACTCATTGTCTGACGAGGATAGTGAATTTCGAAGAATTGGAAGACGAGTTTTTGAAACATCCAGAAAGAGGTTAATCAAGATGAGAATCAGGGAATCTGCTCCTTGGCTTTTTGAATTACTTTGGCCAATTATGTATGACTATGAAATGAACAACTTCTTCATCCGAACGATCAAGGAAACGATGGAATACAGAAAGAAAAACAATATCAGGAGGAATGATTTTGTTGATTTGTTGATGGACATTAAGGATAATCCTAGTAAAGTTAACGATATAGGTAAATTAAAACATCCACTATAAAATAATTTTAATATTGTTATTTTAAATGAACGATTCATCGAAAGATCTCTTTATTTTACAGAAATGACGGATACCCTTGTAGCTGCTCAAGCTTTCGTATTCTTCGCTGCTGGATTTGAAACTTCGTCCACAACCGTGAGCAATGCTCTTTACGAATTAGCCTTAAATCCTTCAATTCAAAATAAACTTCGAGATGAAATAAACGATGCATATAGTAACAATGAAGGACAGTTAAAATATGAAAATATCAAGAGCATGAAGTATTTGGACAAAATATTTTGTGGTAAGTTGATTTAAATTAATTATTTTAGTAGTGTATTCCGGAAATGAAAAAAAATTAAAATTGTTGATGAAATATCTTACTACCTGCCATAAATGTCGATATGAAATTAGGTATATCCATGGTTTTTGTGAGTCAAAGATAGAATAATTTACAATTTATTTTTAGACTTATTTTCATAAAAGTTCATACAACTTATTCATAAAAGTTACGTGTGCAATATGCATGGTAAATAATTTATTTTATTGGAGATTCTGTTGTTTGTTATATATATTTTTCGCATACAATTTTTACATGTAAAATATTGATAGTCGATAATAGACCAAAATTATAGCAATAAACGTAATCATAGCGTAACTAAACTATACCGTAATAATTAACTATGCCGTGTATCGACATACTGGGACAGAAGTACAAGAATGTTTCTATTGTAATTAATCTCTAATATATTGAGCTGTTGAATACATATTTTATTAATTTAATTAACCTATTAATTTAATATATTTGATTGTATTATTTATAAAACGTTATTTTTATTAACCATTAAGTTTTTTTAACACTATTGTTACGAATTATCTTAGTATGAGAATATTGAAATTATCGAAGAATTTATATTATAACAAATGGTTGCATCTTAAATAAATGTTTTATTCAAACTTTAAATTAAAATATTTTAAGATTTTGTGTCGCTACAAAACTTTGATAGTTCTAGACAACTATTCTTTTTGTGTATATATATACATTTTCTATTATTTGATTTACATTTCAAAAATCGAATTTATACATCAAAAATATTAATAATTAATTATAAAAATTATTATAAAATAATATGTGTATATTGCAGAAACTCTCAGAAAATATCCACCTGTGACGGTGTTAATGAGAAAAGCCATGGAAGATTATACATTTTCGGGATCAAAAGTAACAATTCCTAAAGGAATGAAAGTATGGATTCCATGTTATGCAATTCAACATGATCCGCAAATTTATCCAGATCCTGAGACTTTCGATCCAGAAAGATTCGATGTGGATAATGCGAAACAAAGACACCCATCATTCTACTTGCCTTTCGGAGATGGACCTAGAAATTGCATAGGTAATTAATAAATTTTAAACATTAAAGTAAATAATTGTAATTAAATATATATTTCTTCAATATAACTTATAAATATAAATTGTAACTTATTTTAGGTATGCGTTTTGCCAATTACCAATCGAAAGTTGGACTAATTAGAATAATTAAGAATTGCAAAGTTGAGACCTGCGACGAAACGTGCATTCCGTACGTAAACAATCCGAAATCATTTTTATTGCAACCTGTTGGAGGTATCAAGTTGAAGTTTACAAAAATAAAATAATACTCATTTGTAAACATACACAAATATGTCTAGTATTATATCTTCGTAGTTTCGTTAAAAATTGAGTAATCAATTTTACACATTTAAACATCAATGCGAGTATTATGTCGTAATATTATGATAAATAAAGTATAATAATATTGTGATTGCTAGTAAGCAATGTCGAAATAGACTGGTTAGTAATTCTATATGTTAAGATATGTTATTAAGAATTTTTACTTAATTATACAACAAAATACCTATTTTGTTGTACATTGTTAACAAGTTTATGACTGTGAAGTACGTATACTATTTTTTTAATTATCAGTGTAAATAAAGTCGTACACATAAATGTATATTCAAAAAATAAAATGTTTTCAATTAGTGATGAAACTGATCTATAGTATTGTATTTTTAATATAATAATACAGTGTAATAATTGAAATAAAATTAACATTGAAATAGAATTTACTTACGCGTTCAAATTAAGCAGGCGATCATATCAAGTTTCATTCAACACGATTTTATCTTGTAATATCTGTCGCGATAAAACCATTTTAAGAATACGATGATATAAGTAACAAACTACACATCAATTATATTCTTTATTTGCAAATGAAAACAATGTTAATATTGTTACTGTGAATTACTATACTTTGGAAACATGAAACTCTTATATTTAAAACGTACTATAGAGCGAAAAGATTACCTACCCCTAATATGATGTGACCCATCGTACACTTGGATTGAAAATCGCAATTAAGAGATTAGCTATAAGATCTTCGGTAACGAAATCAGTTAACGCAACAGTCCGTTGTTTTTTAAGATTTTTTTTTCTGTTATTGTTACCCGATTCCGAGATACCGGATTGGCATACATGCAAAGAGTTACAATGCATCGGAAACGGTTTGTCAAATAAAACATTAAAAACTAATATGTTTGAGTCTGAAGGAATAGAGTGAGGAATCGTACTAAGGTAAATTAATAAATAATAAACAGTGATTAAAGTTAATATAAAATGAATATAATATTTATTTAAGCAAATACCAGCGTTAAAAAGCCCCAGTTGAAGTGGGGAAAAAGCTTTAGTATAAAGGAAAATTTACAATAAATAAAAAAAGCGCTTGTAAGCGCGAACGGAAACAGCAAACCAACTCGTACATCAAAAATATTAATATTTGTTTATTAATTACGAATAATTATAAATACTATTTAATACCTTAACATTTGAGTTAACGGAATGATTTAAAATTTTCAATTAAGACTAGTACAATAAATAATTATTAAGGAGCTGGATGCAAAAACACGTGAAGCGCGGCGAAAGGATAGAGAAAGCGGAGAGAAATTAAAAAACCGCTGCCAATTAATTGGCACGTATAGCTTCCTTAAATTATCACGACGATCCTATATGTAATATATTACTCCAATATGGTATTATTTAATTATTCAAAATGTTATAACATTTCGAAAAATATTATTCTTTTCTGATTGAAACTTATATAGCTCGTTATATCATCCAAAATTGCGATAACAAGAACAGTATGAGTGACCACAAACAGGGTATAAGTGTTGAATTTCAGTTTCCAGTTTTTTAGAAAGCCAAGATAAAAAAGTAAAAACCAAATAATTTTTGTTTTGACCTTCATATTCGTGGAAAATGTGTAAATTTTATTGTAGTAATCTAATTTCATTTCTCGCTGTAATGAGATTGCAAATAAGATTGCACACCGTACTAGCTCCTTTCTCTATATTTCCATTCTCTAAATTTTCAGTGTGTATCTTTACTTGCTTCAGAGTTATCAGCAATTAAATTGAAGCATAAGTTTTTTACAATTTTCCGTTAAGGGGGTGCCATAGTAAAAAACTATCGACGAAGCGTCGGTATTGTAGTAAGCTGTAATGTACTAGTAGCGCCATCATCCGTTGAAAAATTATATTAACCTATAACCTCACAGTAGATGGCGCCAATAGTACATTCCAGCTTTCATTCTTAACCAAAAAATTTGTCTACACTACACTATTTGGCTGTAACCCATTAACCCACACAATCATTTCCTGCATTTTGATACACAGACGAAGTAAACATTATAACATTAACATATTTTACAAAACTATCGTTTTCTACATATTGAAATGCAGACGATGCAGGAATTATTAAAACCATTTAATTTTTTACAAATACATTTTAACCACAATTTATACGCTTTCCATGTATCGTTATCTACATATTGAAATGCAGACGATGCAGGAATTATTAAAACCATTTAATTTTTTACAATTACACTTTAACCACAATTTATACGCTTTCCACGTATCGTTATCTACATATTGAAATGCAGACGATGCAGGAATTATTAAAACCATTTAATTTTTTACAATTACATTTTAACCACAATTTCTACGCTTTCCATGCTATCGTTTTCTACATATTGAAATGCAGACGATGCAGGAATTATTAAAACCATTTAATTTTTCACTATTATATTTTACCAATTTCTACGCTTTCCATGCAATCGTTTTCTACATATTGAAATGCAGACGATGCAGGAATTATTCAAACCATTCAATTTTTCACTATTATATTTTAATAATTTCTACACTTTCCATGCAATCGTTTTCTATATATTGAAATGCAGACGATGCAGGAATTATTAAAACTTTTAATTTTTCACTATTATATTTTAACAATTTCTACGCTTTCCATGCAATCGTTTTCTACATATTGAAATGCAGACGATGCAGGATTTATTAAAACCATTTAATTTTTCACTATTATATATTAATAATTTCTACACTTTCCATGCTATCGTTTTCTACATATTGAAATACAGACGATGCGGGAATTATTAAAACCATTTAATTTTTTACAATTACATTTTAACCACAATTTCTACGCTTTCCATGCTATCGTTTTCTACATATTGAAATGCAGACGATGCAGGAATTATTAAAACTATTTAATTTTTCACTATTATATTTTACCAATTTCTACGCTTTCCATGCAATCGTTTTCTACATATTAAAATGCAGACGATGCAGGAATTATTAAAACCATTTAATTTTTCACTATTATATTTTAACAATTTCTACGCTTTCCATGCAATCGTTTTCTACATATTGAAATGCAGACGATGCAGGAATTCTTATAACCATTTAATTTTTCACTATTATTTTTTAACAATTTCTACACTTTCCATGCTATCGGTTTCTACATATTGAAATGCAGACGATGCAGGAATTATTAAAACTATTTAATTTTTTACAATTACATTTTAACCACAATTTCTACGCTTTCCATGCTATCGTTTTCTACATATTGCAATACAGACGATGCAGGAATTATTCAAACCATTCAATTTTTCACTATTATATTTTAATAATTTCTACACTTTCCATGCAATCGTTTTCTACATATTGAAATGCAGACGATGCAGGAATTATTAAAATTTTTAATTTTTCACTATTATATTTTAACAATTTCTACGCTTTCCATGCAATCGTTATCTACATATTGAAATGCAGACGATGCAGGATTTATTAAAACCATTTAATTTTTCACTATTATATATTAATAATTTCTACACTTTCCATGCTATCGTTTTCTACATATTGAAATACAGACGATGCGGGAATTATTAAAACCATTTAATTTTTTACAATTACATTTTAACCACAATTTCTACGCTTTCCATGCTATCGTTTTCTACATATTGAAATGCAAACGATGCAGGAATTATTAAAACCATTTAATTTTTCACTATTATATTTTACCAATTTCTACGCTTTCCATGCAATCGTTTTCTACATATTGAAATGCAGACGATGCAGGAATTATTAAAATCTTTTAATTTTTCACTATTATATTTTAACAATTTCTACACTTTCCATGCTAGCGGTTTCTACATATTGAAATGCAGACGATGCAGGAATTATTAAAACCATTTAATTTTTCACAATTACATTTTAACCACAATTTCTACGCTTTCCATGCTATCGTTTTCTACATATGGAAATACAGACGATGCAGGAATTATTAAAACCTTTTAATTTTTTTCAATTACATTTTAACCACAATTTCTACGCTTTCCATGCTATCGTTTTCTACATATTGAAATGCAGACGATGCAGGAATTATTAAAATCTTTTAGTTTTTCACTATTATATTTTAACAATTTCTACGCTGTCCATGCAATCGTTTTCTACATATTGAAATGCAGACGATGCAGGAATTATTAAAACCTTTTAATTTTTCACTATTATATTTTACCAATTTCTACGCTTTCCATGCAATCGTTTTCTACATATTGAAATGCAGACGATGCAGGAATTATTAAAACCTTTTAATTTTTCACTATTATATTTTAACAATTTCTACGCTTTCCATGCTATCGTTTTCTACATATTGAAATGCAGACGATGCAGGAATTCTTAAAACCATTTAATTTTTTACAATTATATTTTAACCACTATTTCTACACTTTCCATGCTATCGTTTTCTACATATTGAAATGCAGACGATGCAGGAATTCTAAAAACCATTTAAATTTTTACAATTAAATTTTAACCACAATTTCTACGCTTTCCATGCTATCGTTTTCTACATATTGAAATGCATACGATGCAGGAATTCTTAAAACCATTTAATTTTTTACAATTATATTTTAACAATTTCTACGCTTTCCATGCTATCGTTTCCTACATATTGAAATGCAGACGATGCAGGAATTATTAAAACCATTTAATTTTTCACTATTATATTTTACCAATTTCTACGCTCTTCATGCAATCGTTTTCTACATATTAAAATGTAGACGATGCAGAAATTCTTAAAACCATTTAATTTTTTACAATTATATTTTAACCACTATTTCTACACTTTCCATGCTGTCGTATTCCACATATTGAAATGCAGACGATGCATGAATTATTAAAACCATTTAATTTTTCACTATTATATATTAATAATTTCTACACTTTCCATGCTATCGTTTTCTACATATTGAAATGCAGACGATACAGGAATTATTAAAACCATTTAATTTTTTACAATTACATTTTAACCACAATTTCTACGCTTTCCATGCTATCGTTTTCTACATATTGAAATGCAGACGATGCAGGAATTATTAAAACCATTTAATTTTTCACTATTATATATTAATAATTTCTACACTTTCCATGCTAGCGGTTTCTACATATTGAAATGCAGACGATGCAGGAATTATCAAAACCATTTAATTTTTCACAATTACATTTTAACCACAATTTCTACGCTTTCCATGCTATCGTTTTCTACATATTAAAATGCAGACGATGCAGGAATTATTAAAACCATTTAATTTTTCACTATTATATTTTAACAATTTCTACGCTTTCCATGCAATCGTTTTCTACATATTGAAATGCAGACGATGCAGGAATTCTTATAACCATTTAATTTTTCACTATTATTTTTTAACAATTTCTACACTTTCCATGCTATCGGTTTCTACATATTGAAATGCAGACGATGCAGGAATTATTAAAACCATTTAATTTTTTACAATTACATTTTAACCACAATTTCTACGCTTTCCATGCTATCGTTTTCTACATATTGCAATACAGACGATGCAGGAATTCTTAAAACCATTTAATTTTTTACAATTATATTTTAACCACTATTTCTACACTTTCCATGCTGTCGTATTCTACATATTGAAATGCAGACGATGCAGGAATTATTAAAACCATTTAATTTTTCACTATTATATATTAATAATTTCTACACTTTCCATGCTATCGTTTTCTACATATTGAAATGCAGACGATATAGGAATTATTAAAACCATTTAATTTTTTACAATTACATTTTAACCACAATTTCTACGCTTTCCATGCTATCGTTTTCTACATATTGAAATGCAGACGATGCAGGAATTATTAAAACCATTTAATTTTTCACTATTATATATTAATAATTTCTACACTTTCCATGCTATCGTTTTCTACATATTGAAATGCAAACGATGCAGGAATTATTAAAACCATTTAATTTTTCACTATTATATTTTACCAATTTCTACGCTTTCCATGCAATCGTTTTCTACATATTGAAATGCAGACGATGCAGGAATTATTAAAACCTTTTAATTTTTCACTATTATATTTTAACAATTTCTACACTTTCCATGCTAGTGGTTTCTACATATTAAAATGCAGACGATGCAGGAATTATTAAAACCATTTAATTTTTCACAATTACATTTTAACCACAATTTCTACGCTTTCCATGCTATCGTTTTTTACATATGGAAATACAGACGATGCAGGAATTATTAAAACCTTTTAATTTTTTTCAATTACATTTTAACCACAATTACTACGCTTTCCATGCAATCGTTTTCTACATATTGAAATACAGACGATGCAGGAATTATTAAAACCATTTAATTTTTTACAATTACATTTTAACCTCAATTTCTACACTTTCCATGCTATCGTTTTCTACATATTGAAATGCAGACGATGCAGGAATTATTAAAATCTTTAAGTTTTTCACTATTATATTTTAACAATTTCTACGCTGTCCATGTAATCGTTTTCTACATATTGAAATGCAGACGATGCAGGAATTATTAAAACCTTTTAATTTTTCACTATTATATTTTACCAATTTCTACGCTTTCCATGCAATCGTTTTCTACATATTAAAATGCAGACGATGCAGGAATTATTTAAACCTTTTAATTTTTCACTATTATATTTTAACAATTTCTACGCTTTTCCATGCTATCGTTTTCTACATATTGAAATGCAGACGATGCAGAATTCTTAAAACCATTTAATTTTTCACAATTACTATTTAACCACATTTCTACGCTTTCCATGCTATCGTTTTCTACATATGAAATACAGACGATGCAGGAATTATTAAAACCTTTTAATTTTTTACAATTACATTTTAACCACAATTTCTACGCTTTCCATGCAATCGTTTCTACATATTGAAATAGCAGACGATGCAGGAATTATTAAAACCATTTAATTTTTTACAATTACATTTTAACCCAATTTCTACGCTTTCCATGCTATCGTTTTCTACATATTGAAATGCAGACGATGCAGGAATTATTAAAACCATTTAATTTTTTCACATATTACATTTTAACACAATTTCTACGCTTTCCATGCTATCGTTTTCTACATATTAAATGCAGACGATGCAGGAATTATTAAAACCATTTTAATTTTTCACTATTATATTTTACCAATTTCTACGCTTTCCATGCAATCGTTTTCTACATATTGAAATGCAGACGATGCAGGAATTCTTATAACCATTTAATTTTTCACTATTATTTTTAACAATTTCTACACTTTCCATGCTATCGGTTTCTACATATTGAAATGCAGACGATGCAGGAATTATTAAAACCATTTAATTTTTTACAATTACATTTAACCACAATTTCTACGCTTTCCATGCTATCGTTTTCTACATATTGCAATACAGACGATGCAGGAATTCTTAAAACCATTTAATTTTTTACAATTATATTTTAACCACTATTTCTACACTTTCCATGCTGTCGTATTCTACATATTGAAATGCAGACGATGCAGGAATTATTAAAACCATTTAATTTTTCACTATTAATTTATACACAATTTCTACGCTTTCCATGCTATCGTTTTCTACATATTGAAATGCAGACGATGCAGGAATTATTAAAACCATTTAATTTTTCACTATTATATATTAATAATTTCTACACTTTCCATGCTATCGTTTTCTACATATTGAAATGCAGACGATGCAGGAATTATTAAAACCATTTAATTTTTCACTATTATATTTTACCAATTTCTACGCTTTCCATGCAATCGTTTTCTACATATTGAAATGCAGACGATGCAGGAATTATTAAAACCTTTTAATTTTTCACTATTATATTTTAACAATTTCTACACTTTCCATGCTAGCGGTTTCTACATATTGAAATGCAGACGATGCAGGAATTATTAAAACCATTTAATTTTTTACAATTATATTTTAACCACTATTTCTACACTTTCCATGCTGTCGTTTTCTACATATTGAAATGCAGACGATGCAGGAATTATTAAAACCATTTAATTTTTCACTATTATATATTTATAATTTCTACACTTTCCATGCTATCGTTTTCTACATATTGAAAAACAGACGATGCAGGAATTATTAAAACCATTTAATTTTTTACAATTACATTTTAACCACAATTTCTACGCTTTCCATGCTATCGTTTTCTACATATTGAAATGCAGACGATGCAGGAATTATTAAAACCTTTTAATTTTTCACTATTATATTTTAACAATTTCTACACTTTCCATGCTATCGTTTTCTACATATTGAAATGCAGACGATGCAGGAATTATTAAAACCATTTAATTTTTCACTATTATATTTTACCAATTTCTACGCTTTCCATGCAATCGTTTTCTACATATTGAAATGCAGACGATGCAGGAATTATTAAACCTTTTAATTTTTCACTATTATATTTTAACAATTTCTACGCTTTCCATGCTATCGTTTTCTACATATTGAAATGCAGACGATGCAGGAATTCTTAAAACCATTTAATTTTTCACAATTACATTTTAACCACAATTTCTACGCTTTCCATGCTATCGTTTTCTACATATGGAAATACAGACGATGCAGGAATTATTAAAACCTTTTAATTTTTTTCAATTACATTTTAACCACAATTTCTACGCTTTCCATGCAATCGTTTTCTACATATTGAAATACAGACGATGCAGGAATTATTAAAACCATTTAATTTTTTACAATTACATTTTAACCACAATTTCTACGCTTTCCATGCTATCGTTTTCTACATATTGAAATGCAGACGATGCAGGAATTATTAAAATCTTTTAGTTTTTCACTATTATATTTTAACAATTTCTACGCTGTCCATGCAATCGTTTTCTACATATTGAAATGCAGACGATGCAGGAATTATTAAAACCTTTTAATTTTTCACTATTATATTTTACCAATTTCTACGCTTTCCATGCAATCGTTTTCTACATATTGAAATGCAGACGATGCAGGAATTATTAAAACCTTTTAATTTTTCACTATTATATTTTAACAATTTCTACGCTTTCCATGCTATCGTTTTCTACATATTGAAATGCAGACGATGCAGGAATTCTTAAAACCATTTAATTTTTTACAATTATATTTTAACCACTATTTCTACACTTTCCATGCTATCGTTTTCTACATATTGAAATGCAGACGATGCAGGAATTCTAAAAACCATTTAAATTTTTACAATTAAATTTTAACCACAATTTCTACGCTTTCCATGCTATCGTTTTCTACATATTGAAATGCAGACGATGCAGGAATTTTTTACACCGTGAAATTTTATATAATCATATATACATAATCATAATTTTTTACACATATCCATTTTAAGTATATTAGGTTAGCAGAATCGATACTTTTTGCATGCAGTTTCGATGTGCATTTTATTATTGAGGGGAATGCTGTGGGTGGCGACATGGGTATTGTAGAGACTTAGTTTGTGGTCGAATTGCTCATTGTAAGCTGTTAGATGGTGGTCACAGTAGGTTAAACTTTATTCTTGATCTGAGTTGTGATAGTTAAATGCAGCGTGCTTTTTGTCATTGTCAGCAAAGGAGAATCTGGTAGGTTTCTTGTATATCAGCTGGTCAAACATATGAATAGAGAAAACCAATTGTCTGATTGAAAGATTTCGTAATTGGTGGTCGATTGAAAAGTGTGAGCATTTTCACTAACTATGAGTGTGACCACCGTAGCCAGTAGTTTGATGAACGTTCCATTAGCCAGCAGTTACTTGGATCTAATTGGCCATTGGAGGTAGCTGTTAGGAGAAGATCACATTTTATTGTAACATTTAATTTCAGATAAAATTTTTTTTTATTTGTCCAATAAATTTAGTAATAATGATAAATAATTTAATATTGGGATGTGCATATAATTAAACATTGATTATTACACTTTATTTTCACTTGAATATTAATAATTAATATACATAATATTTTGAATTGCTTACCAACATCTTAATTAAAATTTATTTTTCGTTACAAATAATTTAATATTTAATGATAATTTGAAATTTGAAAAACATATTACAACTTTAAAAATTGAAAAAGAATGATTCATTATTGATATTAAGTCGCTGTTCATTTAATTTGTATTGTAAATTTATACATATAAATAAAACGTGTTACCTATGTTGCAGGAGCGATATCAGCACCATGTTTATTATTCGTCTAGCATTTATTTGAAATACTGCACTTGATTGTGACGAGATGCTGTTGGTACTTGTCTGTCTACTTATTCTCACATTATTAATAACTAGAAACAGTTTAAACACTTCATCATAAGTCTCCACAATCTTTTCAGTCAATCACGCAATTTGAACCTCTTTGCAAATGGAAAAATATATTAGTAAAAAAGGAAGAGAAAGTGTTACAATTTGTATTGTAATTATTGTATTAAAATCACTATTTACTGTGTGAGTTTTACTATTACTTGTACATAAACTATCAACTTTCTGCTATACAAAAGTCTGATATTGGCCATGATAACATGTTTCTTTGAATACCCATAACTCTGTTATGGCATAATTGATTTTTAGGCACGATCGTTATTAGGCACGATCGTTACACGGAAGTGCCTTATATTTTCATCATCGCAAAATATGTGACACCTCAAAAAAGTATATATTTTGACATAAAAATAAAATTTATGTAACTTAGAACCGATCCAAACCTCTCCCTAAAATGTATGTATGGATGTGTGTATGTATGAAATCATGTGACCAAAATAACTCTGCTAATTTTTAATCGATTGAGCTGAAATTTACAGGGTATATTTGTTATAATTATAGAACTCTGTGGTCCTATTTTCAGAAGTATCGCTCATAAATTATGGTAGTTATGGAGCGTTTTACAATTTCGTAAAATTGGTTTATGCATATTATGTCCAAAAATACTGTTCTTACGTACATAATGAGTTGAGATAAAATTTTCGTCTTAAAATTATAAAACTTTTTTCTGTACAACAGTTTCTGATTCGAGCAATATTTTTAAAGGTGCGTACATAAAAACAATGAAAATCATTAAAAATCTACAAAAAAGCACGTTTTTTCGTTATTTTGATATATTTTACTTCTGCACAATTTTCGTACTTAAATATAAATAAATTATAAAGGTGTAAATACATTACAAATAAAAATAAATCGTAAATCTATGAATAATGAAATAAACAAATTTAATATTTTAACATTTGTTGCGTATGGAGAAGGTGATAGGAGAGGACCGAATAAAAAATTGATCGGACGTCGGGACTCGAACCGAGGATCCGCGGGTTTCCAGTCACGAGACCTAACCACTAGGCCACCGTCCGGGATTTCTTGTCGTAGTTGCATTCGTCATGATATTTCGCGTTTCGGTCATCCTACACCGTTCTCACACACGCGCCGATCCGCGCGTCGATGTTACGTACGTTATAAAATGAATTGAAGTGTGCTGCTATTGTTTTTTATATTTAACCTGAATTTAACATATTGATATAAACAATAAAATAGCTCAATTGGTAGAGCGAAAGACTTCGGTATAAAAGATTCAAGTTCGAATCTCCGAAGGATTACTTTTTTTTTTTTTTTAATTATAGCTAATTAAATGCCATACGTTTGCAACAAATTTTAATTATTTTTTTTATTATATTTTGAATAATATTTATGGCAAAATCCTTGCAAAATCATGGATTCTGTTCATTAGCCACGATTTTGCCAAGATATTGCAAGGAAAAATTTTGCCATGATTTTCACATGAATTTTTTTCTACGCGGGCGGGACTCGAACCGAGGATCCGCGAGTTTCCAGTCACGAGACCTAACCACTAGGCCACCGTCCACGATTTCTTGTCGTAGTTGCATTCGTCATGATATTTCGCGTTTCGGTCATCCTACACCGTTCTCACACACGCGCCGATCCGCGCGTCGATGTTACGTACGTAACACATTACAATGTACTCATTAAATTAAAAATTTACACACCGCGAGAATTTTCCAAGCATAGTTGCAGATTTTCTCCGGAGGGATATTAAAATTACGACTGAGTCGCACCGATTTAGGAGCATAAAAAGAGCGACATTAAAATAATAATAATAATATAAATAAAAAAAATTACGACGGCTTTATTTTCTCCCAAGGAATTACAAATTTTTAAAATCTGGAATAGTTTTTTTATTTATTTAAATTTGTAGTCCAAATTTTTAGATTTAAAGCTCCGATTCTGATTCACCACATCCAAAAACATAAAGAATAGCATTTTAGATTCACTTTCTACTTTGTTAAATGCCTGAAATTCGCCTACAAATACATAGTCTAAAATCGACTATTCTGGCCGTTATGGGTTAAGAAATATTTTCTAAAATTAATTAATATAAAATTAAATATTAATTTTCTCCACTTTTAACGATTTTTACATTCTTCAGTAATTTCTCAGTAAACAAACATAATAAGTTATAATTAAACATTTATTGTAATTTTGATTTTTTTTAAAATTGAAAAAATTATTTTATATTGGCCGCACTGAACCTATTAATTATGGTATCTTTATCACGTTCTATATTCGTTCTGCCATATAGGTATTCATTCTCAAGAGCAGTAGTAGCCAATTTGGTAATATTAGCAAAACCTTTGACTGAAAACAAAATCACTGATAACCTCAAAAAATTGATGTACCTAAAAAAAAATAACATATTAAAAATGTACAAGTTTTAATTCAATCAATCTTTGAATAACATTCGAATTAATTATTTGGTATTCATAATTATTATTTATTTGGAATTAATTTATTTGCTCATCTCTTATACCACGAACAATTAATCAAGTTTATAAATTTAGATATATAAATTATTGAAGTAAAATAGTAGCAACTATTGTAGCTTTAATAACCAAACTATATTAATAACTTGTACAACAATTCGTGTTTAAAATATTCAACAAATTCTTATAGCTAAATAATTATTGACCTATTTGTTGCGTAGTTTAATTGACTGCAATTCGTAAATGAAAATACTTGCATGATTTCTAATTTCTTAAAATTTATATTCAGTATTAATAAATATATTCTAAGAAATGAAAATTAAGTTTGATAATATAATTTCGATTGATTGAACATTGATATTGTTAATTATTCTATACAATTTCGTGCGTAAAATAATTTTCATTGATGTAAGTGCGGATAATTTACACAAATAATTTAATTTATCTAACAATTTTACTTTATATAATTTAACGTAAACACTTCTTATGTATGATTAAATGCTTTTGGCGAGAAAGGAGCAGATAAACTAATTACGTAATAATTAATTGAACAAAGTTAAAAAAACGGAAGGGTAATTCTAGAATATGTATACCTTTTAGTTGATATCAGCAGAACTCCATCAACTTCGGTTGGCGAAATAAATAAAATCTATTTATATCAAATAAACAATATTAAAATATTATATTTGCAATTGCAATTTCTTTTTACATATAATTGTATACAGCGAATTTCACATTATTTCAAATTCATACTCTTACAGTAATTAAATATTTCTTTTTATGTATTGTATCAAATTGATTAAATAAATCTAACTATACTACCATTTGTATGTAAAAAGACTCCTCCAACGCCTTTTTCAGTGAGACGCAACCAAATTGTTAAAGTCGTGTCTCCCCTTTATGAATTTTTTACAGAAATTCATTTACACCTATGTTACATGAAATTCCTGGCAATCGTTTTCTACATTTGGAATGCAGACGACGCAGGAAAGGCATAAACCTTTTAACCATAATTATTAATATACTCCATTGTAACAAACGCCAAGCAGTCGTTTTCTACGGAAGCCCGGTAGTGCCCCCGTGCGGACGACTATGTTGCTATGTAAAAAATGGTCAAGCAACTATGTTGCACTGCAAAAATTTACATAGTAACACTGCACGAGCGTTAGAGCGCCAAATTATTGTAAAATAAAGTTATATATTAATTATTCAATTAATGTCGCGTAGAATAAGTATGTAGGGGTACTAAGTGGGAAGTATTTCTTTGTACGAGCCTATATAAGTATATTTAATTTATCCCGAAGTAAAATAAGAGTAGATGAAAAGCGTTCTGGCAAGTTAAGGAGGTTAAGTTATCTTACGGTTTTGGAGGTGAATATAATTGCTATTTGCTATGTTGTGATAAGTAAGGGTGAGATAATTAACATTTTTTTAAATTTTAATTAAGTGTTGTAAACGTTGCCTTACAATTTTGTTAAAATATTTGCAATTTATTCAAGTAAGATCATAAGTCACATAATTCTTGCAGGGCATAAGCTGAAATATGCGAGTACTCCATTTTCACATTTACGAAAAAACAAACGTTTTCTAAACACCATTTTGCTTTGGGTCATTTGAAGGGCGATTGTTTTTTTTTTTTTAACATATCCACGTTTTTTATTAAAAATCAAATTAAATTATTTCAGTACAAAAATTTTGGAAATGGATATAAAAACAAGTTACTTTAGCATATTTTTAAATTAATTTGTTGATATAATTACAAATCACTTATTAAGTGATCTTGCAGTTTTGCACGCTGGTAGTATCTGAGACAACCCCTAAGGAAACCGATGGTGTATCGCTAAGGCAGTTAGGAGGACCCGAAGGCTTCGTCTGAGTAAGTTGTGTATTTTTCTTCATTCGTCAGCTGCAAAGATACAATTTGACAGGTAATATTGTAATGTTTTATAAATTATAATTCAAAATATTATTAATTGTATTTAGACAACCTTTAAATTCTACATGTTTGTATATATTGTAACAAATAATAATATTCGCCTAAAATAACAAATCACTCATTAAGTGAACTTGCAGTATTGTGCGCTGGCAATATCTGAGACAACCCTTGGGGGAACCAATAGTGTATTGCTAAGGCAGTTAGGAGGACCCGAAGGCTTCGTCTAATGTAATTGTGAATTTTTCTTCATTCGTCAGCTGCAAAGATACAATTTGTCAGGTAATATTGTAATATTAGACAGTTTCTCAGGGTATAGCAATATTTTTTATATTGAAAGTAAAGCTATTATATATATATTGTTTTGAGTATTGCTAAATGTAATTATTTTGTAATTACATTTACCAATATTAATATAACTAATAATGTAATTATTTGCACTGTAGATGGCTCAGAATAAAATTTTGGTGACATGCGACGACGAAAGCATACAATTACCCTGCACGGATGGACATTTAATTTAAATCTTTTAAAAACCTATTTTCCCGATGCGCAAGGTTTAATTTATTTAGACGACAATGGTGAACCCAATGGACTAAATTTGACCGATGGTCAATTTGAAATTAATCCTTTGTACTCTAAGTACACCGTAAGAACTGTGAAATGTAAGTTTTTTCTGTTCGAACACAGCACATTTAATATGTATTTGAGTATTCTTCTAATAGCATTTTCTTTTTTATCTGTAGCTAACACCCCTGCAGGAACAGATTCTAAAAGGGCACATGTACAACAAATTTTAAATTCTTTCAGACGTAAAGAAAAAGTTGATGATAGCGATTCCGACGTCGAGAATAGTTTTAATCTGGTGAATAATTTAAAGAGTGTAAAGAAAAGTTAAGGCAGAATTAAAAAAGTCAGCGTTGGGTGGTTTCATAAATTGGATACGGATAGCAAATTTATTCAAATGAGGAGGCCAATCGTTGGCATAAGACATTTGCAGCTCAATTGCCAATAATTTTATAGCAGTAAAGAGATACAAAATCTGGCCGTTGCTGAATTTTCAAAAACCGATAAATACGGTATTATAAGTACTGGTTTAGTTAACCTCGGTTTGCATGACCAAACTATAATTGAAAATTTTACGACACCAAGCGGCAAAACTTGTGGAGTTTGGGAGTATTTTAAAAGTAATAACTTAAGCCGAATGAATTTGTACATATATACAGAACCGGAAAAAACCACATCGATGGAGTGTGATAATAAGGAGCAATGTTTGGACAGTGTATTATCAAATGAAGAGTGTAATGAACTAAACATAGCTGGCGTTGAAACGGACCCAGCATTGAATGATATTGAGAACCTTAATAAAATTAATACTGCAACTAACATTGAAGCACAAATTGAGGTTAAAGATGATGTAGTTATATATTACCATATGATAAATGAGTCAAAATACAGCAAAGAGCTTCACGTTTCTGAAATGGATAAAAATAACTTATTTCATTATTTGACCAACTGCAATGAAAGCTTTTTTTATTCGTACGAAGAATTCGATCCCTTAAAACAAGGTTTTAGTATTAGCAGAATTGTATTCAAAAATGAAGTTTTATTGCAGAGTAATGTGGAAACATTAGACAAAAAAAGTTTTTCTTTTCCTTCAATCCAAAGGCTGTGGATTCCGCATGAAATTATATACGATGTCGACACATTGAACGGTATTTGTGAAGGAAAACCTGGCATTGGTGCCATACCAACGTGTGGAGAAAATTGTAAACCGATTTTTACTTGGTATAAAAACGAATTAATATATAAGAGAGGGAACTACTTATATTGGCTCAGTATTGATCCTTGTGAATTAGGGGCTACATGGAGATGCGAGATTCAATGTGACCAATTTTCTACTGTTGCTAAATGTACACAAAACGAAGAAAACCCTGTTGTTGACGATCCAAAATTTGATTCAAATTCTTTGCCTTTGATTACAAAGAAAGATATCACATTTAGTAACGTCATTTTAGGCGCTGGCGTTCAGGGTGAAGTCAAGAAAGCGTATTACCTAGGAAGTGAAGTCGCTGTTAAAACAATAAACTTTTTTAACACGGACTTAAAAAATTTACAAAAAGAAATTTCTGTGATAGATTTTGTACGACATCCCAATATTATACAGATAATGGGCATATCTACAGAAAAGAAAAAGATTCACATTGTTATGGAATTATTTCAAAGTTATTCTTTAGCTAAAGTTATACATGATGATGACATCAACGAATTATATCAACTGAATGAAGAGAAGAAATGTAAAATAGGTAGCCAAATTTGTCAAGCTATTTCGTATTTACACGGTCAAAAAAATCCTATTTTGCATCGGGATATTAAGCCAGATAACATCTTAGTAAACGAAAACTTTGTAGTAAAACTTTGCGATTTAAGTTTAAGCACATTCTCAAAAACTAAAAGTACATTGCTAACTACGACTGGAGTTGCAAAAGGAACAGCGTTATACATGGCACCGGAAATCTACATTGAAAAAAAACAAGCGACCAAATATTCCGATATTTGGTCTCTGGCGTGTACTTTCGTAGAAATTCACTCAGAAAAATTGATGTGGGGTGATATAAATTCAGATGCTGATCTTCAAACGCTATTAATTAGCAATATTATTCCTGACGTACCTGAAGTTCCAGACGATCTGCAAATCTTAATAAGAGATTGTTTTTCGAGGAATCCGTCTGCAAGACCAACAGCAACTATGCTCTTAGAAGCATATAATAAAATTCTGAATTGAATGAATAAATTAATATTTTAATCTTTTAATCACGTGCAAAGTAAGCTCATTAAAAAAGTTACTTTATTCAAACTTTGAATTTCTACATGTTCCGTAATATTGTTTTATAAAAAGAAGTTATGTTAATGTTCTTACAGCGTTAAATTAATTATAAGAGAATTTAAGAGTGCATAAATGTGCATAGAGTGCAAAAGTAGCCATAAGACATTGAAAGTGATTATAAAATGTGATCGAAGTAAATTAAGTGCACATAGATACTTCATATCTCAATATGTAAAGAATCAGTATTCTATTTTTTATGTTCATTAGTGATACTAGTAAAGTAGTACATCGATTAAGTAAATAATTAATTACTTACAAAAGTACAAATCAAACGATTGTGATTAAATAACTAGTTTCAATTCCGAGTTATAATCTAATTGTAACCAAAAACTATAATAATAATAATCGACACAGAAAGTAATATAGTTTTACTTTTAAAAATATATTTATTACTTAATGTTTCAATGTGTTAATATTGAATTGTTTTCATTCTTTGTATGTTTAATAGTCGTATTCAAACGTAAATTAAATAAAAAAATAAATTATTTTCAACAATGTGCTGAGCGACCGCCTACTATGATTCAAATTTCCTGCTTTAGATTTCAAATTTTTTTTTATAGCATTACTGTATTAAAAAGTTTGTTTGTAAAATGAAAATAAACAAACTTGAATAAATAAATTGTGTAAACGATTAAAACAATAAAAATTGTAAAATTTGTATTTGATTCCTCTTTTCCTCTCCACTGATTTAAATTATATTAGTGTCTACTTAGTACTGCCATAAAAATTTTATTTTTATTTGTATTATCATAAAGAAATTCATATTAGTAAATAATTAAACAATATATGTTCATAAATATGTATTTATAGTTTTTATTTTAAGCATTTTATCCAAGAAAATTACACAAGATTTTTATATTTTAAAAAAAATTATATTACAAATTGAATGTATGGTAAATTACAATAAATTTTAAGTTTCATAAAGTTTTACAGCTTCCATAATGTCCATGCACAGGTTTAATGCGCTTTCTACATTTGAAGGTACAGTTTCAGCTGACAACAGTATCTTAACCAATTCAAAAAACAAGGGGTTGCAAAATTGCGGTTCCATGCAGTATTTTGTTAGACATAAATTTAAATCTTCTTCATTGACAGATTTTTTACAATCTGTACCACCATACTCTTCTGGTAAATAGAACATCAAATTTGGTTTACCCGAAATTAACAACATTCCTCTTTGTTTTCGAATTTTGTGCTGATTCCATTCTTTTTTAAAAATGTCCAAGTCGTATTGAATAAGAGGGCCAAAACAATATCGCATGGCCTCTTTAGATACTTCATCTGACACGTCAAATAAATTTCTTTCACAAATTTCTTTGAAAAGAATAATCCAAAAATCTAATGCATGTCGACGTAACTGACCCCATAAACTTTCTATCCGCTGATTGGCAGTACTCTTACCTTTAATAAAACTGTGAAAACCAGCCAATTCATCATTATGACTGTGACGCAAGGAAATCTGAAGACATTCTACTAAACTGTTTTCGGTTCCTTTATCAGATCTAATCATTGTTGGAATGCACTTCAATTTTTTTACTGTTTTAAGGTAATAATGAGCAATAATTTGTGGTTTATTGTTTGTTGTTGCTACTTTAAGCCACAAAATTTTTCTTGAGTATCCATCAATAGCTCCATGGATAGCAAAACCATATGGTTTGATTTTGTCGTACCCATCCATGTGCCAAATAAAGTTAGGACCAGGCACAGAGTACCGTCTTCTTCTTAATCTGTGCCTCAATCTTTCCGAAATACCATCAGGATCTACAATTCGTAGAATATCTAAAACTGTCTGTCGTTTAACATTCAATTTATGAGTTTCTACTAAACGACGCCACAATGTCTTGTATCCTAAACATGAACCGCTATTATTTAATTCTTCTAATAGTGTCACGCAAATTAACTCCAGATTTTCTTCTATGTTTTTGCGCTTTAAACCAAGACTTTTTATTATTCTTTTTAACTGTGTCAATGATAAATATATTCCTTTCCATTTCAACAATTTTACAATTTCGGAATAAGTATAACCTTCTGTAAAGAAACTCTTAATTAATTCTTCTCTAACAAATTTCATTTCGTCTCTCTGAAATAAAAATGTATTAAAATTACTAAACAAAGTTTATTTAAACAGTCTTTGTAAACATGAAATAAAAAATAATTACTCACTGTGCATTACTTTTAGAGATGTACGCAATAATAAATATAGATTTCTATTACAATTTTTAAAAAGTTTTCAAAATGTCAGAGATGTATGACTTAGACGAAGCCTTCGGGTCCTTCTAACTGCCTTATCGATGAACCATCTGTTTCCCCAGGGGTTGTCGCATGATATTGTCAGCGCACAAACCTGGAAGTATATTTAATCAGTGATTTATACTTCTAGGCGGATACTATTATTTGTTGAATATACAAAAATTGATAACTTAAACATTGTGTTAATATGATTAAATATTTTAAATCTTACTTGAATAAATTGCAAATATTTTAACAAAATTGTAAGGCAACGTTTACAACACTTAATTAAAATTTAAAAAAATGTTAATTATCTCACCCTTACTTATCACAACATAGCAAATAGCAATTATACTCACCTCCAAAACCGTAAGATAACTTAACCTCCTTAACTTGCCAGAACGCTTTTCATCTACTCTTATTTTACTTCGGGATAAATTAAATATACTTATATAGGCTCGTACAAAGAAATACTTCCCACTTAGTACCCCTACATACTTATTCTACGAGACATTAATTGAATAATTAATATATAACTTTATTTTACAATAATTTGGCGCTCTAACGCTCGTGCAGTGTTACTATGTAAATTTTTGCAGTGCAACATAGTTGCTTGACAATTTTTTACATAGCAACATAGTCGTCCGCACGGGGGCACTACCGGGCTTCCGTAGTTTTCTACATTTGGAATGCAGACGACGCAGGAATGGCATTAACTTTTTAACCAAAATTATTAATATACTCCATTATAACAAACGCCAAGCAGTCGTTTTCTACATTTGGAATGCAGACGACGTATGAATGGCATAAACCTTTTAACCATAATTATTAATACACTCCTATATATGAAACTCCATGCAATCATTTTCTACATTTGGAATGCAGACGACGCAGGAATAGCATAAACCTTTTAACCATAATTATTAATACACTCCTATATACTCCATGCAATCGTTTTCTACATTTGGAATGCAAACGACGCAGGAATAGCATAAACCTTTTAACCATAATTATTAATACACTTCTATATATGAAACTCCATGCAATCGTTTTCTACATTTGGAATGCAGACGACGCAGGAATAGCATAAACCTTTTAACCATAATTATTAATACACTCCTATATATGAAATTCCATGCAATCGTTTTCTACATTTGGAATGCAGACGACGCAGGAATAGCATAAACCTTTTAACCATAATTATTGATACACTCCTATATATGAAACTCCATGTAATCGTTTTCTACATTTGGAATGCAGACGACGCAGGAATAGCGTAAACCTTTTAACCATAATTATTAATACACTCCTATATATGAAATTCCATGCAATCGTTTTCTACATTTGGAATGCAGACGACGCAGGAATGGCATAAACCTTTTAACCATAATTATGAATACACTCCTATATATGAAATTCCATGCAATCGTTTTCTACATTTGGTATGCAGACAATGCAGGAATTACGCAAATCTTATATAATTTGTTTACATGATGTGCTTCTGTTTAACATGTTGTGTTAGATATCGCTTCTGACTAAACTGTCTATTGCATATTGCGCAAATTATTTCGCAATTACTAATGTGCTTTTGATAATGCTTCTTTGTAAACATTTTTCCGCATTTTGGGCATGTACATTTTGTACTGTTGGCCGCATAGTGCACTTTCATGTGACTTTTTATGTTTTTTACCTTTTTTTTGCATAGTTGACATTCATGGCATCCTAAATTTTCTTTGTGAGTCAGACTATGTCTACGTAAACTAGGTTCATGTTTAAAAGTTTTGTCACAAACTGTGCACGTGTATTTTTCTTCGCCATGACAATCTTTTACGTGCTTAATTAAATTTTTTTTGTCGCAAATCGTTGCCTGCAATTTGCAGTTAAGCTGCACAAATGCCAGTGTTGGTGACATGGTACTTGCACGCAAAACTTACTTCGGTCACGTTCTACCTCGCAACTTTGTGATTCTTCACAATCACATGCAGGCATACTGATTCCTACATGACTATTCCAGTCGTAACCAGCATAATTTTTTGCTTCAGCAATATTGATTCCGGTAATTATCACAAAGTGAAATGATCCGCCTCGCAAGAATACTAAATCACCAGGATCTTGTTTAAATATTGTGTAGCTGATGCCCCATTTATCTAGTAATGATGGTGCAATAGCATATATTTTATGCTGCAGCATTACCGGACAAACATTCTCGTTCCGGTACGTCTTTAAATAATCTGTGAAATGTTCTATTAATTCATTTCTTTGCGTGTGATCTACGCATATCCAAATTTTTGGATCTCCACATAATATTACGTTTAAGCTTGATAAGCTACTGTCCTCATCATGAAGAGCAGTATTACTCAAATATGTACCTACATAAAACATTGAGGTGTTGATTCCCGGCATTATTTCATAATCGGAAATTAAAGATTTGATATTCTCTAAATTAACGGGTACACCTTGGGGTGGAATTTCAACATCTCTACAATATATTTGTTTCCCTGTATTTTTCATACTCGAAAAAAAAGACTCCAGGAAATGCGTTTCCCAATTTTCTTCTTCAAAATTTATCTTTTCCTCTACTTCGGTATTTCTTATATGAGCCAGCGCTTTAATAACTTCCTTCTTTGAAAGTTTTCGTGACTCCTTCACAAAAACCCCAGATGATTTCTCTTCTACCAATTGTTCTTCGTTTATCGTATGAGCCATTAAATAGGAGTGTACATCAATATCATAAGGCTCCATAACACGCTTGAACTAAAAAAAAACAAACAAAAATTAACATTCTCTATATTGAAAACTAGTGGATTGTAAAGAAACGAGCTATTGGCTACATATTCTTCCATATCCATATTTTAAGGGTAGAGTATTGTCTAAAATTTTAAAAAAATCAATTTTTTTTTAATTTTAGAAACAAGTTTTAAATGTTACGTAGAATATGCGTAAATAATTTTTAATATTATAAAGCTTATGTGCTTACATAATTTCAGCATTAAATAATCTTCAGTTAATGCAATAAGTCATGTATTTTTATCTTTAAAGCTAAATAATTCAAAAACTATTTTTTATACCTTTTAAGCATTCCTTGCAGGACAATTTTTGTCGTAGCCACCTGAAATTTTGCACACATCTTGGGGTATGTATGAATTATAAAGTTATACAGCCTTTTTTGTTTAAAATTAAATGTGACATTTTTATTACTACTTTTTTAATGAAAAATCTGATATTTTTTAGGCAATTATATAAATAAATTAGGTTTATCGAGACAGAAATTGCATTTTTATAGATAAACCTTATTTGCTGTGTAAAATTGTAGCTCTTATATGTATAAGTTTGAAATTTTTTTACCGGAGTCCTTTGATAACTTTTACCCTGCAAGGAGTTTTTTGAATTTGTAACTGTTTTAGGCCTATTTTGTTAAATATTTTAATATTTTACGTAAATTGGGTGTTAGTAATCATCAATAAAGAATATTTTTTATAATATATTTGATAAAGAAGACATTTTACATAATATTTTATAAAAATTACAAAAATATTTTTCTGACCTTACTCTAGCCTTAAATTTAATATTTAGCTAAACCATAATTTAAATTTAAATTATTAAAATAAACCAAATTAACCCATTAACGTCGAATGTGCATGAATACTATGGTTTTTGACAGTTTTTTTATGATCTTTCAGAATTCGTGATGAAAGTTCAGAAACAAAGTTTTTTTGAGCATCATTCTTGCAATTTAAGCAAAAAAATCGTGAACTTTTGCCGATATGGGCTTCTATTAAATAGAGGTTTAAAACCTCCGGAAATAGTGCACAAACTATTTATCCTTCAAAACCATACCTATATGAATGTCACGATTTAACTTGGGAAATACAAAATGGTGTTCGAAAGTCAGAAAAAATAATAAAATAATGATGAATGTTTTTATTCAAAAAGGAATCGCTTTATGAAAAAGTTGCACTGAACGAAAGTTGCTTAGAAGAAGAAGTGACAAAATTCACTAAACCTTGGAGCCCTTCGGTTCGCACCCGTTAGTTTCTGGTAAAAGGGTAACTCTCTAAATTCAAAAAAGTGAAATTACACTCGGATCGAGTGATTTTTCATTCTTTCATCTAGTCAAAAGTGCAGCAGTCGGCTTTGAGTGAAAAATCACTTATCGTAAGAGTAATAAATTCACTTTTTAGTAAGAGTGATTGATTCACTCTAAAAAAGTGAACAAATTGGTATAATGAAATATTTATTTTGTAGCTCTGCAAGTTTGGTCACATTTTTATTTCTTTTTATTTTAAGTTATACAGAATTATAGATATTGTAATTTATTAAATATATTTTTCTACAATTAAATAGTATACATAAAATAATGAAAATAATTTTGCACCGGACGTCGGGATTCGAACCTGAGGACCTTCCGTATCACCCGATCGGAAATATACTTATGGCGTCCATCGGGGCCGCCCATGGTACCTTAGAAAAATAACATAGCCCTACCATGATATCGGACGAGGGCTCTTTTTGGTTCGTAACGGGGCGGTAGCATGGCCGTAACATGGTAAAAATAATTTTTTATTCATATGAGCCCCCTATTTGGCCATTCTTAAAATGATTGTACGTATTATTTACGGTCATGCATTGTAAGGCCTACATAAGGCAAGCCATAAAATAATTAAAAAATCTTTGTATTTAAAACAAATACATTAAGTTATTAAAAAAATATGAGTATATTAATTTATTTGTAAATCTGTTCTATAAATTAAGTTGTATATAAAGAAACATAATACTATTATAATATAACATAAAAATTATTTATTTACTTAAATGATTAATCTACATTAAGTATTTTTATTCTTTTTTTTTTTATTCTTGATTTTGTGCACTCTTTTTCCTGGCACTTCCTACCGTTTATCCCCCTGGGGACTTTAACGGTGTCCACCTACCACCTATGTGTAGGTGCTTTATCCTTCCCTTAAAAACCCCACCATCTCGCATTCGCCCGGGGTTATGCTCGTGGATGAGGGAAACCTGTGAAGCAGGGAAAACCTCACCCGAGATGGCCGGTGTATTTGAAATATTCTTTTTGGGTGTAAAAGTCACATTGCGTAGGCCTTGACAGCGAAACCGAATGTTTCACACCTCCCGTTCACGTTGTGAAGTGTGAAAAAACACCTAACCCGCCACGAAAGCCAAGCGACCGAGAGCGTCACCCATCCACTTGGGTACCGCGCTCAATACTGCTTAACTTCCGTGACCGGCTGAGGTGCGTCTCCGCCACTCCGCCACCGCGTCGATTAATCTACATTAAGTATTTTCATTAAGTAGTTCTGGTATACGACGTCTTAACATTTTTAATAAATTATCTAAAGAATCTCTTGAAATTCCACTTGTAAATGACCATTGTCTTAACTCATTAATTATATTATCACCTGATTGATTAACATGCAAACTCATCCTCACTTGTATCATTTAATGTACTTATATCTATATTACTTTTACTACTTTCTTGATCGAAAAATAATATAAACTGACTTGTATCTACGTTAAAAATTTTAGAATCTTCAGTATCGCTTATCTTACCTTCTACTTCCATTTCCAAATCATAATACGTTGAATCGTGCCCACTTTGTGGCTCGTTAACGTTTGTGTCACTATTACTACTGGTCACAACATTTTCATTTTCAATATTTAATCTAAGTTTATAACTTTGACGAAAATTTCTAGTTTTTAATTATGCTTCAAATTTTTTTTCTTGCCGATCCATATTGTAACGGGGTACGGATTGAATATAAGGAATAAAAAAATCAACGAAGGTATCGGGGCGCGAACCCACGATCCCGGGAGCGCGAGGCAGAAGCCTCACCACTGCGCTACCATTCGCAATTATCCCGGCTAGTCGACTTGGTCCTATCGACGAACGTCGCCGATAATTCAGGGACCTAACCTGCGCCGACCCTCGAAATCCGTACCCGTTATATCCCCCACCCAAACGCGACCTACGCCCTCGGGGAGCCGTTTGATCACTTCGATCACCTGGGCTAGAGAGGCGAAGGTTGTCCCTGCTCGACCGGTGTCAAGAAGACCGTTTTCTGAGCACCGGGAGCCTCGTTAGGGATAGCCGTGCGTTTGCACCACCACGCTTGAGATCCCAGAAACTCAAGCTCCCCTACGTCTAGTGCCAACTTTGGAGGTGTACTGCGTATACGTATACACACTGTGGAAGGGGGAACACAGGCTTTTCTCCTACAGTCGTACCTCCGCACTTTTTGACGTTCTCGCGGGGAAATCCACCGGGACTGTGGTGGTGGGGATGGGAGTTTATGACCGACTTCGGTCCAAGATGAGCCAGGCGAAGATAAACTACTTCGTCTCTTCTGGCAAGTGGGTTTTTGAGTTGGGCGCCATTTGTAACGGGGTACGGATTGAATATAAGGAATAAAAAAATCAACGAAGGTATCGGGGCGCGAACCCACGATCCCGGGAGCGCGAGGCAGAAGCCTCACCACTGCGCTACCATTCGTAATTATCCCGGCTAGTCGACTTGGTCCTATCGACGAACGTCGCCGATAATTCAGGGACCTAACCTGCGCCGACCCTCGAAATCCGTACCCGTTATAATATTTATTAAAGCTGTTTTTTATGTTAGAATACCTCTTAATTAATTATTAAGATTTATTTTAGTTAATTAATTATTTTATTTCAAAAGAATATATTTTATAATTATTATGTACTACTTATACCAATACTTACCAGAATTACTGCTAATAGTTTAAATAATAATTTTATATGCTAATTAAAATAAAACTATTTATCGTAAAATTACTTTTAAAAAATCATCTTCAACTCTTTAAGTTCTCAAATGGTACTATAAAGTCAAATCATGGCTTGCCTGTAACGTACCATTCGAAGCCTCTACTTATTTTCAAATAAAAGTGCAAAATATTAGCGTAAGATTTCGAAAAGGCGAGAGTAAGACGAACCAAACTCTCGGTAGCCATGCTGTGCCCCGGCTGAACCCCGCCACGCGCCGTATTATGGGCCATTGCTGGTAACCATACGAGAGCCGCATGATCTGACTCGGCTAGCCAGTACTATTTTCCGATCGGGGCAAAGTCGAGAACCTTACCGCTTGAGTTATAAGGACGTTTATATTATTTTACTTCGAATCGTCCTCATATGTTACACGCCGCTCGAATAATGCCGGAACTTTATTAACATTTACTGTATTATTCCGTTATTAATACCAATAAATTATAAAGCCAGTCGGTTTGTAATTTAAATTCGTAAATTTCAGTCAATTGCAAGGGTGCGTTAGTCATTCATTAGCAAGAATTCGAATAGTAGAAATTACACTAAATATATATTTATTTTTTATATTTTTTTAACTTTATAATTTTAAAATTTAATTGAATAAAAATGTAAAATATAATATAATATGTAATTAATTAACCTAGTATTCAGTTATAAACAATTTTTTTATCAATAAAATAAAAATTAAAGTGTATTATATTTGCAACATTGTGACAAGAGTTTAAAGATACTGAACATATTTCTACATAATACTGAATCAATTAAAAAAATTAAAAATAATCGACATGACAAAACTTGCATTGGAGTAAGGAATTTTTATTTTTATTTTTAATACGTAATAACACATATATCATTACTTACAATATTTCCACACTTTTCCTGTAAGAAGCTACATCAATATAGTAACAAATGTGTTATTTTTCTACCAGAATAATATTTTCAACAACAAAACTCAGAATATAAAATTATTCTTCGACCATTTTATATATTTTTATATATTTCATGCTTTTTCATGATGTTGCATGGAAAGGAGATGAAGAATTTAAAATTTCATACAAAATTACCAAACTCAGCTAATGCATCGTATGTATTTAATTATTCTTTCAAACGAATACTTATACATTATGAATTGTTTACAGATTAAAACTGTGGCTAAAAGATTTATTGTCACATTTTATTAATTTTGTTTTATTTTCAAAAATCTTTTATAAAAAGAAATGTTATTAATTGCAACCAAAAAATATAAATGATATTATACATTTATACAATAATAAAAAATTGAAAATTAATTATAAAAGTTATTCTAATATTACATTTGGTATTACATTAAAAAAATGAAAAAAAAATAATATTTTAAATTTTTTAACCACCTTCCTCGCACATTTTACATCTTAGAAATAGGAGATGATGAAAAATGTTTGTAAAAAAAATCTATTTAAATGTAATGAAAAAAAAAATAATAAAACGTATCGTCAAATAAAATATATATTACATTAAAATATATTATTTAAGTTATTAAAAATTATTAGACTGACAGCACTGTTTTAGTCTATGTTAGTATTACTGTGACCACTTCATTTTAACATTATTTGTGTATGTAGTAACTATTATTTATTATTATTTACTTATAATATTACTTATATATTTCTAATATAATAACTTAATTTAGTACAAAAATGGACAAAAATGGAGTACTGGCAAAAAAGTGTGCTTGTACACTTTTTTAATATTTTATCCCGTAATTTTAAAGTAAAATCCCGTAGTGAAGTTATCCTGGAATACCTCAAAAATTCCCGAAATATCCAGGAAATCCCGAAATTGGTGGAGTTATACCGAAATATAGAGGAAAACCCCTAATTAGTGAAGTTATCCCGAAATAACTCAGAAATTCCCGAAATATCCAGGAAATCCCAAAATTAGTGAAGTTATCCCGGCATACCTCAGAAATTACCGAAATATTTAGAAAATACCATAATTGGTGGAGTTATCCCGGAATACCTCAAAAATTCCCGAAATATCCAGGAAATCCCGTCATTAGTGAAGTTATCCGGAAATAACTCAGAAATTCCCGGAAGATCAGCGTTCACCCTTCCACTCCACACATGCTCTTAATTCTTACAACCGGTCACCGGAGAACGGATGAACTTTAATATAATATAGATAGATTTCACTCTTTAAAGTGTCACAATGAAAAAAGAGAACTATCACTCTTTTACTTCGAGTCATTTAAATCACTCTTTGGTTGCAAGTCACAAAATTGACTCTTTTACGAGTTATTTCTTATCAAATTGAAACTAGAACGAGTGATTGCAGTAGTCACTCCTGTGAAGAGTGAAAAATCACTCTTCAGAATTTAGAGAGAAACTTTCACTATTTTAGGCAGCTTATATCACGTCGTATATGGCTTTCGAAAACATTTAAAATTATATTTGTCTAAAAAGACTCATAAGATAGGGTTCTTGATCGTAGCCCACATTTTTAGTTGTTTGTTTTAAAAAGTTTTATACTAAAAAAAGTGCTTAGAATCATCCGAAGAATATGTGCGAATTTTTTCGAAATGTTTCCGGAAAAATTAGAAACGTTTCCGTAATGTCTCAATAAAATTCACGTGTTCTGTGAATGATTCTAAACATTTTCCGTTCAGTGGATCTTTTTCATAAAGCGATTCCTTTTTTTCTGACTTTCGAACGCCATTTTGGATTTCCCAAGTTTTGAAGGAAAAATAGTTTGTGCACTATTTCTGGAGGTTTAAGTCCATGTGAAATTTTTGGATTTTATAAATTTAGAAAATTTCACGATTACAAGCGAGCATTTTAAAAAATTCCCACCAATCAGAAGGCGTTCGAAATAAACATTGAACATCTCTGATGCTTTTAGTAATAACTTAAGTATTTACTTTAGTCAACACTTAAGAAGTTACTTAGAATTAACCAAATTTTTTATATTTTGTATTTGGACTTGCTGCTCAAGTTTCTTCTTAGTTGAATCTTAAGTAATCAATCGAAATTTTAAAATTTTTTTTAGGCATTCCACTCGAACTAAGTAAATGCTTAAGTCAATACTTAAGTCAAAACTTAAGTCAAAACTTAAGTCAAAACTTAAGTCAAAACTTAAGTCAAAACTTAAGTCAAAACTTAAGTCAAAACTTAAGTCAAAACTTAAGTCAAAACTTAAGTCAAAACTTAAGTCAAAACTTAAGTCAAAACTTAAGTCAAAACTTAAGTCAAAACTTAAGTCAAAACTTAAGTCAAAACTTAAGTCAAAACTTAAGTCAAAACTTAAGTCAAAACTTAAGTCAAAACTTAAGTCAAAACTTAAGTCAAAACTTAAGTCAAAACTTAAGTCAAAACTTAAGTCAAAACTTAAGTCAAAACTTAAGTCAAAACTTAAGTCAAAACTTAAGTCAAAACTTAAGTCAAAACTTAAGTCAAAACTTAAGTCAAAACTTAAGTCAAAACTTAAGTCAAAACTTAAGTCAAAACTTAAGTCAAAACTTAAGTCAAAACTTAAGTCAAAACTTAAGTCAAAACTTAAGTCAAAACTTAAGTCAAAACTTAAGTCAAAACTTAAGTCAAAACTTAAGTCAAAACTTAAGTCAAAACTTAAGTCAAAACTTAAGTCAAAACTTAAGTCAAAACTTAAGTCAAAACTTAAGTCAAAACTTAAGTCAAAACTTAAGTCAAAACTTAAGTCAAAACTTAAGTCAAAACTTAAGTCAAAACTTAAGTCAAAACTTAAGTCAAAACTTAAGTCAAAACTTAAGTCAAAACTTAAGTCAAAACTTAAGTCAAAACTTAAGTCAAAACTTAAGTCAAAACTTAAGTCAAAACTTAAGTCAAAACTTAAGTCAAAACTTAAGTCAAAACTTAAGTCAAAACTTAAGTCAAAACTTAAGTCAAAACTTAAGTCAAAACTTAAGTCAAAACTTAAGTCAAAACTTAAGTCAAAACTTAAGTCAAAACTTAAGTCAAAACTTAAGTCAAAACTTAAGTCAAAACTTAAGTCAAAACTTAAGTCAAAACTTAAGTCAAAACTTAAGTCAAAACTTAAGTCAAAACTTAAGTCAAAACTTAAGTCAAAACTTAAGTCAAAACTTAGAGAGAAACTTTCACTATTTTAGGCAGCTTATATCACGTCGTATATGGCTTTCGAAAACATTTAAAATTATATTTGTCTAAAAAGACTCATAAGATAGGGTTCTTGATCGTAGCCCACATTTTTAGTTGTTTGTTTTAAAAAGTTTTATACTAAAAAAAGTGCTTAGAATCATCCGAAGAATATGTGCGAATTTTTTCGAAATGTTTCCGGAAAAATTAGAAACGTTTCCGTAATGTCTCAATAAAATTCACGTGTTCTGTGAATGATTCTAAACATTTTCCGTTCAGTGGATCTTTTTCATAAAGCGATTCCTTTTTTTCTGACTTTCGAACGCCATTTTGGATTTCCCAAGTTTTGAAGGAAAAATAGTTTGTGCACTATTTCTGGAGGTTTTAAGTCCATGTGAAATTTTTGGATTTTTAATAAAATATTAGAAAAATTTCACGATTTTTTTACTTTAATTGCAAAAATAAGGCTCAAAAAACCTTTTTTTTATGATCATGTAAAAAACTATCACAAAACATAGATTTCATAAGTGTATCAGACCAATTTGATTCTCTTATACATCGATGAAATAGGGCGTGAGGATACGTACACATTTGACGTTAATGGGTTAAACAATTACCATAACTCTTAACAATTTTTGTTAATATTATTATTCATTGTTCTGTATTTTTTACGTTTTTTTAAAAGAAATGAATACTGCATTTAATTAAAACTGGGAATAATTTTTTTTAACCTGTAGCTCAGCTTGAAATCAAGCTTAACAGATTGATCCACCGCTGTTAAATCGATAAAAACTATAGGTTTATTATTTAAATTTAAATACTAATGCACATTAACGAAAACCCCGCATAGACAAAAGCTCTAAAAAATTTAGTGAAAGTGTCAAAATTTCTTTAACCCGATTTTATAAAATTAACTACTTATAATCTTATTTCAAAGTTTATCTTTTGTGATACAGATTAATACTTGTTCCAAAAATAAAGATCCAAAAAGTACATCGCTTATATAATTCAGACACTTAAGAAGTTTAATAAAACTTATGTTACTATTACAATTAATTATGTTACTACTACAAAACAAGTTTTAACACGAAATACAAATTTTTAATACACAACCTCTTATTTTTTGTTGTCAAAAACAACTTTATAAAATGTTCTTAGAGTTGCACAAAATATATGAACAATCTTTCTTAAAAATTTGAAGTACAACTAAATCTTTTATGCCTAAAAGTATTTGCCATAGAAAACTCAATTTTTCCTGCTTATATTTTTTCTATCAAAAAGAAATGTTTACAGCATATACACTGAGAAAAACTTTTAGTAAAAATTACTATTTTAATGGTAAACGGAGGACAGACTAACATAATTATAAAAATTGCTATTAATAACAGTAAAAATTGCCATTAAATCTCAACTTTTTTCCAAGTATAAATATAGATATATACGGGATTTATAATTCTTTGTGGTCGGGGCCCCGCAACGGTGTTTCATCACTGGCGAATAACTCCAGTGAGTGTATTTCAGCTTCATTCGCATGAGGGAAATAGTGAAAAGCGCATGCGCAGTTCGATTTTCGGACACCAATAGAACTTTATCTGTCTGCGAAGTGTATTTTATATTTGTAAAGGCTGAACAATTTCGGGATTTCTCGATATTTAATGATCCGATTTCAACATATTTTTTTAAAATTAGTATTAGTAGAATAAAAAGTAGTAACAGGTATCATGTAATTTTTCAATTAAAAATATTTGAGAGAGAAATTTAATACTCGTGCATGTATGAATAATAATTATAATTAGAAAATTATTATAAATAAATAAATAAATAATGATATTAGTTGCAAATAGAATTAAGTTGTAAGCAAAAATATATGGGGTATTCCACGTGAAGTGGTATAATCAAAATTTTAAAATGCACCAAATTTTGGGTACACTTTGCAAATGTTTTTCAGAATACAGAAAAAAATTTTTAGGTACTGGCATCTATTTGCTTAAAAGTTATTCTAACCTCAAAAAGTGAATTTTTCCATATTTTTTTGAACACCAGCTGGGTTTACCGCTATATAACTCAAAATCTATCAACTTTTACTATATAACATTATATGTAACATTCGTTGCTAATTATACCTAGAATTTATTCTTCTGGGTTAGAATTTTTAATCTCAAGGTCAATGTTACATAAACTACATGTCAATATTCAACTTAAAAAAAGTGCAAGTGCGCCACCTTTGATTTTTTCATCCAAAAGTCTAAAAGAAAGCTTGGAGCAATACCTTTCAAATGGTCTGTAACATTTTTATGGCCTCCAATTCTGTAAAAAGTTATGACAGTTTAAAGAAACACGAAATTTCTTTAAAAATTTAAATGGGAATTACCATGTTAATTTTTGTGAATTTTTTCTCTTTCTTTAAATTATTATAACTTTTTACAGAAGTGAAGGCCATAGAAATGCCACAAACCATTTGAAAGGTATTGCTCTAAGCTTTCTTTTAGACTTTTGGATAAAAAAAATCAATTGTGGCGCACTTACACTTTATTCAAGTTGAATATAGACATGTAGTATACGTAACATTGACCTTGAGATTAAAAATTCTAACCAAGAAGAATAAATTGTAGACATAATTAGCAACGAATGTTACATACATGGACTATGAATGGACTATGTGCCAAGTTTTATATGTGGGCAATGTATTGATTTAAAAATATTTAGTAAAATGTCATTTAAATTTTAATTAAACTATAAAATTAGTTAGTATGATACGTTGAAGGTTTAAGGGGGCAAAGTTTTATAATATAAATATAGTTTTTCTCACAAAATGTTTTAACTGTCATATTGAACTTTTCCTATTCTTTGATGACATTAATAATAGACATTATTTAATGTTTTTATTACATATTATACTTAAAATATTTGCTCACATCATATAAATGTGTCGGTTTGCATTCATCTATTGCTTTTACTAATAACTAATAAATGTTTCTTAACAATAAGTTAAGATTCAAGTAAGTGCAGAGGCTTGGAATACCTCTAAATACTGTTAATCTATTTTTCAAAGTGTTCAAAAATATTTTCTTTTCAATTGTGCCGTAACAATTTTGTGGATTTTCAAACAAACATAATATCATATATCAGACTTTTGCAATCGTAATTTTAAAAAATATGAACATATTATATATACAATTTACAAACTTTTAGTATTTAACATATATAACAAAAAGCTGATGAAAAAACATTTTTTTCTTACCACAATTACAGAACGACCGGCCATCTTCTTCGAGGGTTTTTGTAGAATATCGTTGACTTTATCCAACGAATAATTTGTTAATTCCATTAACAAATCTTTATTATTCAAATTTTGTTTATTAACATAAATAAATTCTTCACTTGTTTGATACATTGTATTATTAATTATTGCAATTGAATACTTATTTTAAATGTACGAAACTCACAATAGATTTACTACTGGTCTGCTTTACAAAGTTTTCAGTTGGTGAATAATAATACGGTTTTGATGCGTAAAGACCGTATGTAAATAAATACGAGGCACATTAAGTTGCAGGAGCAATGTTAGCAGAATTACAAAAAAACTGTACCATAATTTTTAGCCCATTTTTTGCTAATTTATTACCACTAGTAAAAATTTATAGCCGCTACTAATAACTAGTTAACACCTATTCCGCTAGCTTAACTTTTTAAGCTAGCGGAATTCTTCATAACTTTGTAACTATTAGAGGTAATTTAACGTGCTCAGCGCCATAATTTTTAGCCCGTTGAGTACTTTCAATCTACGTACCGAAAAATAACGAAAAGATCGATTTTTAACCAGTAATTAAATATTAAAGCATACAATGACCGGTAATTAATTAATTACTGCTTTCTAACGTCATATACTAACAAGATGACGTTTTCGCGAGTTGATCCACATTTTTTGCCAATTAATTACCTAGTTTTCCAATATAGAAACCCATACCCTCTGAATTTAACACCAGGTTCCGCTGACTTAACAACTTAAGCTAGCGGAATTCTTCATAACTTTGTAACTATTAAAGGTAATTTAACGTGCTCAGCGCCATAATTTTTAGCCCGTCGAGTACTTTCAATCTACGTACTGAAAAATAAGGAAAAAATTGATTTTTAACCAGTAATTAAATATTAAAGCATACAATGACCGGTAATTAATTAATTACTGCTTTCGAACGTCATATACTAACAAAATGACGTTTTCGCGAGTTGATCCACATTTTTGGCCAATTAATTACCTAGTTTACCAATATAGAAACCCATACCCCCGGAATTTAACACCAGGTTCCGCTGACTTAACAACTTAAGCTAGCGGAATTCTTCATAACTTTGTAACTATTAATGGTAATTTAACGTGCTCAGCGCCATAATTTTTAGCCCGTCGTGTACTTTCAATCTACGTACTGAAAAATAAGGAAAAAATTGATTTTTAACCAGGAATGAAAGATTACTGCTTAGCCTTTGAAACTCGTAAGATTGTATTTTTATAATTTTCAGAAAAATTATATTTCAATATTACTTGATGAGCTCTTTGGTTGGTTACGTGAGAGAAAATAGTTTTCAAGATATTTGAGTTTGACAGTTTTTGCATCATTTTTTCAAATGCTCATAACTCAGGTTCGGAACATCTGAGTCTAATCTGCTGCGTCTCATTTTGTTAATTTTCATACGTAATTTTAGGAAAAATTGCAAGATTTTAGATTTTTTTAAAATTAATCTACTAATGGGCGGTTCTTGATGTACATGGTGATATAACTTTGTACACATTTGGAGTAAGTAAATTTTTGCTTCCTCATACGAGAAACTTTGTGATAGTAAAATTTTTCGACTTGCTAAAAACATGTTAAAAGTATGTTTTAACATATCAGGAGTTGAAATAACGTGGTTTTAGAAAATGTCAGTATGGATGTGTATGTGTGTATGTTCATATACCGCCGTATTTTCGAAACTACTCCGACCATATCGCTCAGCTTGCGTGTGTGGTTTGCTTTTTATTTTCCGAATTCCGGACAACAATTTGGTTATTTATTTCCCAATCAGTTTTTGTTATAATGACAATTTACGATTTTTAAAAAATTAATTTTCCAAATTGTTGACAATACCTTTGATTTTTTTTAATGTACCAAATGTACTTTATCCAGAATAAAAATCTCTTACCGCACGATTTTAGATTGTCAAATTAACTGTATTATTTCGTTTGTTAATTAAAGAAAACAATTTTTTTTATAATATTTTATATTTTGGAATAGATTTTATAGTTTGGAACAAGCTGAAAAAAATTTCAAGTAATTATTTTTGCTAGTTTTTATTTAAATAATAAAAGGGTGAAAAAATTGAGGTTTTTATGTCGAATGTTTTCGGGAATAAAAGGAATTTAATCCTCTTGAAATTTTGGGAAAGAATAGTCTTTTCGATAGTTTCGACCTCTATTGTTTTTTAGCTCAACATCTACTATTACCTAAGGTATTAAGTATTGTATATTTTTGTACAATATATTTCATTACCCATATCTTCCAAAATAATTGATCAAATATGCTGAAAAAACTCGTGGTAAGAAAAAATAATAATAGCATAATGCTATAAAAATTTTAAAATATTCCATAGAGTAGCTTCGGAGGAAAACACTATAATCTATAGTGTAATTTTTATTAAAATTTTTTTGACTTATAAAGTAATCTAAAGTTTAACTAACCACATTTTAGAAGAAAATGTTACTAATAATTTTAAAGAAAAGCAAAAAAAACGTCATTTTTTCCATTTTTAATTGTTACCATTCAAAATTTTCAGTGTCAATTGAAGAAAAATTCAATCTAATTGTACCGAATTTTCTTATTATGAAAAAAAAATCTTTGAATATTTGAAACAGAAAATTGTAAATAATATTAATCGATAATTGAAGAAATTACCAAATGAAATGCGTATTTAAATGATAAAAATCGAAATGTTAATGAGCTTTTGAAGCGTACTGTAGGTATTACTGGAAAGAAGAAAAATAATTTTATATTTATAAAAAATCTTATTTTTCTGCATAATTAAGTACAACTAATACCGAAATAGAGTTTCGACAAAATATTGTTCTGTAGTCTGTCGTTCAGGCTTAAAAAACACTGACACAAGCAAAATCCTACATTATTTTGTCCCGCGAATTAGTACTTTACCTTATAATTAAATAATTATTTCTGAAGAAGAATAAAGAATAACATTAAACGAAGAATTGAATTGCAATTGTTTAATATAATAGAACAAATTTTCAGCTGAAAGAGAATATAACTTTTTTACATGTAATAACATTTAGTTATAATGAATAAAATAATATTATATTTGGGTAATATATTACATATAGGGTCGACATGTTAATTTAAGGAGGCTACGCGCCAAGTAAGTGGCAGCAGTTTTTCTTTCTCGAAGAAGAAAAGCAATTTTTAAATTTTACAAATTAAATAATTAATTAATTACAATGGTTTGAAGTTCCTGAATTGGAAAACTCATCTAACCAAAACTTTTTTTTAAACTCCTGATTTACAATTTAATATTTAAAAATGTATTTATAAATGGAACGTTTTTCAAACAAAAATAATTAAAATATTAACGGTCTGTATTAACTTTGTAAATACTGTTAAAAAATTTCAATCAGCTACTCTTCGCGCGTTAACATAAAAGGACGTTAGAAAAATAGTAACTGTATTCCAAGAAATAACACGATCTTCGCGGCATCCCCACTCTCTGTTTCCTTTCCGTATGTCCATTCTTGTTCAAACAAATGCAGATCGCGCCCTCCGCTTGAGAATTGTTTATTATTTTCGAGACCGCCAGGAAGGATATACGTTTATAAGATAGTGTTTTTTAGTGTTGCATCAAATATTTATTTATAATTGTGAATATGATGTATTAATAAAAAAATTATTAACGTCAATATTTCAACAATGTTTAATTCAGTAGGACGACCTACTAATATTGACGATGAAACATTTTCTAAAACTGTTTTATTATATAAGAATAGTGTAATTGTGCAAGACAAAATTGTGTCAAAAAAACATGAAATATGGAAGAAAATATCAGCTGCTTTTAATAATAAACTTGCGCCTAACTCTGTCTATACAATGGTATTAAAAAATAGACACAATATACGAATTAAATTATTTAACACGGAAGATTTCATAAGAAACCAGAAGCATGACGAGAGTGAGTATGAAGAATCAGGGTCAACAAATAATGATTCGTCTTTCGATGAAATAAATAAAAAAGAATTCGATATTTGTATGACTGTAAACGAATTTGAACAGCTTGTTCAAGAAAAATACCAACGAGTCTCGAAACGACATAATAGCAATGGAAAAAGACGGATTAGATGTTTTCGCCCTGGTATTTGGCAAGACTTTATGCAAAATTTAATAATTAAAACATCAGGTTTGAAATGTGGATTCAGTTTCGAAGGACATTATGTGAACATCGAAAAAAACAAAGGAAATTTTCTTGGTAAAGTAATTAATTTCTTATTACTTTTAATTAGTTTCGTATATGTATTAATAGATTTAATTTGAATATGATTAAAGTTTCAATTTTTAATGCTCAGCATGGAAAGCTTTATTTAAACTTTTTATATTGTATTCTTTCACGTATGCTATCGAGAAATATGAGCTGGTTATAAGAAAAATAGGCGTAACTTATTATTTTGATTCTGCTTTTGAGTATTCAAATAATATCATTTTATAGAATAGAAATATTTTACAGTATTTAATTTAGTAATTATCATGATATAAGAACAAAAAATAAAAATTAAAACTTTTGATAAATTTTTTAATCATTTGTTTTTGTAAACATTTTTTAGAATAATTAATTGGTTTTTAATAATTTCACGTTAGAATTTTTATTAAATTCTATCAAAAATTAAAATTTAATCATTATTTTTTCTCTTTTATTATTATTTTCGAAAACAAACTAAAGTATTTAATTTTTTAAAGTTTATTTATATTCAATCACACACATTTAAAAGAAAATATTCCTTTAAATAGTTTTGAAAATAAAATTTGATTTTGAATCACACTTTCACATATTATTCATTTATTAATTCTATGAGTTACATTAACGAACGATAAGTTATACATTTAGATTCAATAGATGTAATTAAAAATATTAAATTTAACTAGTTGCAATTTATAATATTAATAGTTCTAATATTAGGCATTGTTACAAAAAATATTAAATACTTGTTTTGATTCAACGTTAACAATTTTTTTAATTTGTCTCATTTATTTATGATTTTTTAAGCTTAAGAAATATGTGATATTTATACAATAATGTTATTAAATTTATAATATTATATTACTGCAGCTCATTGCAATTGCGGAAACACATTGAAATGTTCTTTTGACGAAGATTTATATTCTAAAAATGTAATTGGAAAATGCACGGTTTATATTAAAGAAGGTAAAAAAAATAAGTGTGGCAAAAGACCATTACGCGAACCTTTAAGAAGCCAAATTTGTAAGACTTTAGATTATAAAAGTGTTGATAGATATAGAGCTGAGAAAGCTTTAGAATATATGCATCCGGATGGCTCTGAACCTGCTGCACTTCCTTCGTCAAATGTGTTGCACGTCGCAAAAAGTACAAATAAATTAAAACGATACTTAGATCCAAACCCAATTATAGCTTTATATAAAATGAAATATGGAATTCACATGTATTGTATACAGGAAATAAGTTATGACCCATTTATGGTACGATATACCACAAACCAACAGCTACAAGCGTACAAAAGAATTCGTGCAGTTGAAAAAAAAATACGCATTTGTCTAGATAGCACTGGATCTTTGGTTCATAAAATTAAAAGGGAACAAACTCGTTCTAAGCATATATTTTTGCATGCCATGGCGGTTAATTGTTCTGGGGGACAAATTCTTGTAAGTCAAATGTTGTCTGAAAGCTCCACCACAATTACTTACAAGTATTGGTTAGAATGTTTCCATTCTGATGGTGCTCCTTTCCCGAATGAGTGCGTTTCTGACTATTCTAAACCAATATTGAATGCAGTTGTTAGCGTTTACACTTTTTGCAAAAATGTGAAGCAATACGCTGACAGTCTTAAACATGATGAAAAGCAGCAGGTATTCATTCGCATAGATATTGCGCATTTTATAAAAAAATACGCAATTTTTTTTTCGAATGTCACCAAAAGAGTTAAAACATTTTATTTAGCATGCATTGGGCAATTAATCAAATGTACTGAACTGACTGATGCTGAAGAATTAATTAAAGCTCTATTTATTATTTCACAATCAGAAACCGATGGAAGACTGTCGAATGGCAACGAAACAAAATGCTCCATAGCAACACAAATGCTAACGGCTAGGATCACAGGTATTATAAAATGTTTATATTTTTAATTTATGTAATTTTTCATAAAGAGAATAATAAATTACCGACATATATAAATGTAAAGAATAACTTTTTAAAAAAAATCTGGTAAGATAAAAAAAATTTTATCGCACATTACTTTTTCTCCAGTATGAGTTTTTTTTGCTGCAAATCTTCCCAGAATGAAAATATGATTTCCGAACCATTTTCTTTATATTCATTACAAAGTTTCTCATATTTTATGGCTGTATCATTTTTTCATGAAAATGTGTCTATTTCAAGTTGTAAAGGTAAAAAGAGAGTCGTCAATGCAATAGATTCAAATAATGTGCTATAACGCTAATATGAAGGCGACACCAAAAAATGCGAAGAATGACTTTTTCAAGTAAATAAAGCTGTCTTAAAAAAATTTGGTTAGAAAAAAATTAATTTGATCGATCATCGCGATTTTTTCCGATTAATATTTATTTTTACTATAGCTCTTCCCAGAATTAAGATATGATACTCGGACCACTTTTTCCATATTTTTAGCACAATTTTGAACATTTTTTGTCTCCCATCATTTTTTCTAAAAAATGCATCTAAATTTTCTATTTTATTCTATTTTCTAAAAATTTTTGCTACATAAACAGTAATTATTATTAATAATTAGACACTTGAGTGAGAATTGTATATTTTCTTTATCATTTAAATCTGTTGTCTTAACATTTCATTGTGCTTTTTTGTTACATTAATTCTTTATATTTTCTTTATGTTTTTTTATCTTCTTTTAAGGCGAAGACTATTCTACTTACTTAGATGAAGAATCAGAAAAAAATAATGATAAATGTCTAGAAGAGCAAATAAGTAAGGAAGAACTAGAAATTGATGAAACAGAGAACTTTTGGGCAAAATGGGCTAAAACTTTGCGATCATCGGTAGAAACTTATTTTGATGATAATGGAGATCATTTCAACGGGTTATTTCTGAAAGATTTAAAGTTTGATATATATCTAATAAAAGATTTAAGTTTATTTCCTATGTGGTCTAATTTGTATAATAAAAAATATGATTTCACTTCTGACTCTTCTTCAAGTGCACCAATCGAAGGAGAATTTAATAAATTAAAGCATTGTACTTTTGCAAAAGATGAGTTGCCATTGAGAGCAGATGATTTTGTCTCAAGGCATATACAATACTTAAATGGAAAAAGTTTACTTTTGCAAGCCAATTTAAGTGAAGAGTCTTGTGACATAATAAATAATGACAAAATTGAAATATCAAAAATTGATGAGCTGAATAATACAAACTGTTCAAGTGAATCTACAGAATGTAATTTGCCACTGTTAGAAACTACCGTAGTAAAATGCCCGGCCTGCAATAATAACCACGAGCCCGAAGGGGCTCATCATTGTTTTATTTGCGACAAAAAAGTGCATGCCTTTGATCTTTGTTCGAAGTCGTTAAATAATGAAGAGGGTTATGGACAGCGCAGAATTTGCCTTACTTGTTTATCTAAAACCAATACTGAAGAAATAGTCAATCTATCACAATTTGACAATTGGAGAAATTTAGGTAAGGAAAATATAAAGATAGAGGAGAATATTATGAAAGATAAAGTAAAGAATAAAGTAAAAAGAGAAAATAAATCGCTATATACAGGAAAAAGTAAAAGCATTATAAAAGATAAAATTTCAATTGAAAAACATATGCGACTTCCGATCATAAAAAATGGATTGTCACCTCAGATAGCTACAGTAAGGATTGACGGAGAACATATTAGTGTAACAAACACTTGTGCATTTGACAGTCTTCTACAAATTTTTTTATCCGGATCTTATGATTTTGAAGACGCACAAAGAATAGTAAGTTAATTATTTACTTATACTGTGTATACATTTGTTATTAAGCTACTTTACAAGCATTTATAATATTCAAAGTTTTAATTATATATATAAATCAAGAATACGTAAAAATTGTTTTTGATATAATTCAAGGAAAAGAAAACTAAAAAAAAACTATTCACATAATCTGTCATATATACAAACAAATTTAAAAGTTATATAATCATTTTCTATCACTATATTTATTTGAAAATACTGATAATATGAAAGTACTTACATTAAAATGTGTTAAAGAGTCAACATATGATAAATTAAAAAAGCAAGTCTAGTTTGACTCAAAAAAATCGAATTTTTTTTATGAATACTAAAAATTTTCTTATAAGTTATTTACAATACATTGCTTCGTAAGACCTTTAATTTAAAAGGTGTCAAATCTTCATATTTTGATACTAATTTTTCCCATATTATTTGTTCATATATTTGATATATTTATTTTCTTAAATATATTAATTTTTTAAGGTGGAAACTTGTGCAGAAGAAAATGATTTTTTAAAACTAATAAAGAATATCAGAGAAAAAGGTCTTAATAACTCTACATATATTTCAAGAGTAAAAATCTTGAAGAAGTATTTTACAATGTCAAAACATCCGGTGTTTCCTAATATTAAGGCACTGGACTGCTTTTCTACTATAACTTTTATGGCACAAAAGCTTCTTCAAAATCTGCCCAGTTTTATAGAAATATCAAAATGTAAAAACGGATGCCCTGAAAGAATAAAGCACTTTGTTACATATTCTGTAGAAAGATGCGATTTAACAAATGCTTCGAAAAATATTTTAAGTGAATGCGTAAACGTTTGTCATAATATGCGTTGCTTACAAAAAGATTGTATGGGAATTGAAGAGACTAACATTCAAATAGGTAAGTAAAGGAGAAGTTATATCTAAAATATAGATACGCTATTTATTTTTTAAAGAGAATGTTCAGTAAATACTATATTTAATACGGAATAGTGTAGTTTTTTTTCTAAAATTCCATACACATACAACAATGTAAAAAATCAACAGTACTATAAGTTACAGTAAACACAGTAAATTTCCGAGCATTCTGTATATAGAGTACTATTTTTTATATAAAGCGGCGAATAAATGTACCTGCAGAGAAAAAAGCAAGCTTACTATTCTCAATCATTATAACTTATTAATACTTACTACAATGTTCATTCATTCGAAACAAACATGAAAAGAATTTAATGGCTACTATACTTCCATCGAACTTAACGGGATGTCGGACCTAAATTACAGGAATCTGCACCTTTCAACCCAAAGATTATATCTAAAATATTGCATTGAAAATCTGAAAAAATTCATACGGACATCTGAAAACATAAGGAAGGGCTTGACGTTTTGATTTTTTAACGAAAAAGCATTTTTTAAATAATAATTGAGTAAACAATATTTGGTCGGTAATTATTAGTCCAAAAAAGCATAATCTTTCAACCCAAACATCGTGATCAAATTATGGATTTAAAAATCTGGAAAAATTTGGGCATATTATTTAAAACATACCTAAGGGCTTGATGTTCAGCGTTTTTTAAAAACTTTATTCATTTATTTATAAAAAAAAGTACAAAATGACCATTTTCTGGGTCCGACATCCCCTTAATACTATTTTTATTTATTTCTATTTGCCACATAACGCTTACTGTACATTGAAAAAAAAATTAATTTTTTAATTAAAATAAATAATTTTACAGGAGACATTGTTATGTTAGAGGTATCAGTAAGGAAATCGGAACGGAAAATAAAGGTTAATTCTTTAATTCAAGAAATTCCTATACCTAAGTATGCAGGTTTTAAAATTGGTTGGGCTTGTTGACCATAATGTCGAAGCTAACCACTTTACCGCTATAGTATATAGGAGAGGAGATCGGACATGGTGCCGATTTAATGATATGAATTGTAAAATACAATATATAAATGGCAATGCGCTCATTGCTCCTGCATTAGTAGTGTACACTAAAATTAATAAATAATTAATATATTATTTCAGTTAAGTTCCTTTTATTTTTAAATATATTAATCCTTATGTCGACTGATTCAAAATTTAATAACAATTACTTCGGTCTTACAGTCATAAATACAAAAAATGCAAAAAATACAAAAACATTAAAAAAACCACAAAAAAATATAAAAACTATTATTAGAACTTTGAAAATGAGCAGAAGCTTGCTCAAAACGTTAGGGATGTTAATAATTTTGATTTTTTTCAGGCCATCTTTACTAGTCTTAGGGGGTGATTATAATTTAGGGCGTGTGCCCAAATTTTATATATTTTATATTTTTTTTGGTTTTTTACTTTTTTTTTTCATTTTTTTGTATTTATGACTGTAAGACCGAAGTAATTGTTATTCCTTTTATTTTGATATAAACGTATATTCTTGATAGTTCTCAGTACTCGCTTGTAACTTTTTTAGAACAACCTACGATATTGTATTTTCTGTGTATTCACTTAAATATCAAAACCAAAAAACATTTTGCAACGTTATTGTTTAATTTTCGATGACTTAAGTTGTTACGTGAGTAGATCCTGCATTTAAATAGTATGGATCGAGGATTCCATATTATCGGAATTGGTAATTAAATGGCAAAAAATGTGGATCAACTCGCGAAAACGTCATCTTGTTAGTATATGACGTTAGAAAGAAGTAATTAATTAATTACCGGTCATTGTAAGCTTTAACCTCTAATTACTGGTTAAAAATCCATTTTTTCGTTATTTTTCGGTACGTAGATTGAAAGTACTCAACGGGCTAAAAATTATGGCGCTGAGCACGTTAAATTACCTCTAATAGTTACAAAGTTATGAAGAATTCCGCTAGCTTAAGTTGTTAAATCTGCGGAACCTGGTGTTAAATTCCGAGGGTATGGGTTTCTATATTGGAAAACTAGGTAATTAATTGGCGAAAAATGTGAATCAACTCGCCAAAACGTCATCTTGTTAGTATATGACGTTAGAAAGCAGTAATTAATTAATTACCGGTCATTGTAAGCTTTAATATTTAATTACTGGTTAAAAATCGATCTTTTCGTTATTTTTCGGTACGTAGATTGAAAGTACTCAACGGGCTAAAAATTATGGCGCTGAGCACGTTAAATTACCTCTAATAGTTACAAAGTTATGAAGAATTCCGCTAGCTTAAGTTGTTAAGTCAGCGGAACCTGGTGTTAAATTCAGAGGGTATGGGTTTCTATATTGGAAAACTAGGTAATTAATTGGCAAAAAATGTGGATCAACTCGCCAAAACGTCATCTTGTTAGTATATGACGTTAGAAAGCAGTAATTAATTAATTACCGGTCATTGTAAGCTTTAATATTTAATTACTGGTTAAAAATCGATCTTTTCGTTATTTTTCGGTACGTAGATTGAAAGTACTCAACGGGCTAAAAATTATGGCGCTGAGCACGTTAAATTACCTCTAATAGTTACAAAGTTATGAAGAATTCCGCTAGCTTAAGTTGTTAAGTCAGCGGAACCTGGTGTTAAATTCAGAGGGTATGGGTTTCTATATTGGAAAACTAGGTAATTAATTGGCAAAAAATGTGGATCAACTCGCGAAAACGTCATCTTGTTAGTATATGACGTTAGAAAGCAGTAATTAATTAATTACCGGTCATTGTATGCTTTAATATTTAATTACTGGTTAAAAATCGATCTTTTCGTTATTTTTCGGTACGTAGATTGAAAGTACTCAACGGGCTAAAAATTATGGCGCTGAGCACGTTAAATTACCTTTAATAGTTACAAAGTTATGAAGAATTCCGCTAGCTTAAGTTGTTAAGTCAGCGGAACCTGGTGTTAAATTCAGAGGGTATGGGTTTCTATATTGGAAAACTAGGTAATTAATTGGCAAAAAATGTGGATCAACTCGCGAAAACGTCATCTTGTTAGTATATGACGTTAGAAAGCAGTAATTAATTAATTACCGGTCATTGTATGCTTTAATATTTAATTACTGGTTAAAAATCAATCTTTTCGTTTTTTTTCGGTACGTAGATTGAAAGTACTCAACGGGCTAAAAATTATGGCGCTGAGCACGTTAAATTACCTCTAATAGTTACAAAGTTATGAAGAATTCCGCTAGCTTAAGTTGTTAAGTCAGCGGAACCTGGTGTTAAATTCAGAGGGTATGGGTTTCTATATTGGAAAACTAGGTAATTAATTGGCAAAAAATGTGGATCAACTCGCGAAAACGTCATCTTGTTAGTATATGACGTTAGAAAGCAGTAATTAATTAATTACCGGTCATTGTATGCTTTAATATTTAATTACTGGTTAAAAATCGATCTTTTCGTTATTTTTCGGTACGTAGATTGAAAGTACTCAACGGGCTAAAAATTATGGCGCTGAGCACGTTAAATTACCTTTAATAGTTACAAAGTTATGAAGAATTCCGCTAGCTTAAGTTGTTAAGTCAGCGGAACCTGGTGTTAAATTCAGAGGGTATGGGTTTCTATATTGGAAAACTAGGTAATTAATTGGCAAAAAATGTGGATCAACTCGCGAAAACGTCATCTTGTTAGTATATGACGTTAGAAAGCAGTAATTAATTAATTACCGGTCATTGTATGCTTTAATATTTAATTACTGGTTAAAAATCAATCTTTTCGTTTTTTTTCGGTACGTAGATAGAAAGTACTCATCGGGCTAAAAATTATGGCGCAGAGCACGTTGAACTATCAATAATAGTCACAAAGTTATGAAGAATTCCGCTAGCTTAAATTGTTAAGCTAGCGGAATAGGTGTTAACTAGTTATTAGTAGCGGCTATAAATTTTTACTAGTGGTAATAAATTAGCAAAAAATGGGCTAAAAATTATGATATAGTTTTTTTGTAATTCTGCTAACGTTGCTCCTGCAACTTAATGTGCCTATAAATACGTAAAGGAAGAGCATTTTGACCTTATATGACGGACTTTTCATATAATATGAAAGTTGTCACACTATGACCTATGACGGCTCCGTATGTATCTTATTTCGTATTGCACCCCATCAATTTTATGTATTAAATTCAAATGCATATGCAACATATATGTCGATATGTATAGACACCAATACAAAAAATAAAATTCAGCCTATAAATGACAGATGTAGATATTTAGGAAATAGCTAGGAAATCGGCATATGAACGTGCGAGTCGGCCTCCTAGGCATCTAAATTGAAATCTTTATGTCAATCTACCTTATTATTGTATTATTATATCAAAATGAAATCGTCAAGTATTTCCGGTGAAAAATAACATTTTTTCATATTTTTTGCGTAAAATGCGTGTGACATCGTTTTATAGCATCAGTGATTAATCTCTGAAATATAATTTTTAAATGTTCATCTAATACATGTGCGTATCATTGTTATTCAACTTTTTTGTCCGGATTATTATTTCGGTTAACAGTAACTATACTATACATATTATTATCCCATCTCCAATACTAATACTACATCAGTCGCATGAATGATTATTTGAAACAATTTGTTAATTTGTACATGAGCAGAATTGAAGAGTTGTTATTAATTTTTACAGAAAAAGTTAAAGCAAAGTGGGGTAACTAATAATTTGTTTTTAACTATATTTTATATAATATTAATAATAAAAATAATAATAATAATAAAATATAAAAATAGGATTAGACATAGATTTAGTTCCATTGTCAGAACTGGAAAAACAAAATGAGAAACGTTGTGCTGCTATTGGTACTCTGTACAAACATCAAGTAAATAAACCATCTATTTTACAAGAGCTAAGCGACGAACATCAAATGTCATTACCTTCCACAAAAGAAGATTATTGTTCAGATGAAGATAAATTGTATTTAGAAGATCAGACTTCGCGAATTAGATTGGATGGAGATAAAGTAACTGTTAAAGAATCAGTAACTGGAGTAGTCTGTGCTGTTATAGGATTGGAAAATAAGAAAAGTACTTTTTAAGTAAGTAAATTAAAAAATTTATAAATTTTTTTAATTAATTATATTTCTGAAGAGTTATTATGTTATGCTATAAATCTTTTAAATATAGGTTGAAGATTGGTATTTTGCTGGCTGTCCTCTTTAAAAAACAATTTCACCATATTCACTATTTGCAGGAAAATTAATTTTTCTCGATGGCCTTGAATTTGCAACAATGCAGTTCGATTTGGCACTAAGTTTATTTGTTGAATGGATCAGTAGATTAGCAGGCAACACAGGTACATAAAAAGATAAAACATCTATCGTTCGACTTATAATAGCATGTAACAGTATAAAAGGTTGTGTGATCAACACTTAAGCAAAGGGCTTTTTGGTGGAAAAACAGAAGAAGAAACTGCTGCAAAAACTATGACGACAGGTATACAAAAACTTGATTCATTACTCGAAACTGTTGGAAGCAATTGCTGCATAACTATTATGCCAGGTCAATATAATATTACAACATTTATGATGCCACAGGAAGCAATGCGTCCAATTTCATTTTTTAAAAGAAAAAGGTTCATAAATTTTTATATAATTCATAAGTATATTTAAGTAATTATTTTATATTTATGTATTCATCCAGAGTAACATATACATTACATAATTTTATACAATGAACTGTATGCAATTATTCAGCAGAGAAAAAAATGTTTTTCTGTACGCTGATCCGGACTTAAAACTAAAGTAACTAAAACTAAGTTAGAGTTGGTCAATGAGACAATCAAAAACCAACTCTTTACTATAAACTAACTTAACCTAAATTATGAAAATAAATAACCGTTTATAGAATTTAAATTTTACAACTGTATATATTTCAATTGTATCAGTCTGTTACTAAAATAACAGGATCAAGTCCTTAATTTACTACATTTATTTGAAATATGAATTAAATAACTTTAATATTTCTACCAATATCTAACAAGCATTGATCTTGCCGTAGTGAAGGTCTGTGTATTCGCATTTCTGTCTCTCGCGTATAATAATCTTTCCATATTGTTCAATCTGGCTGGGCAAGTTAATCCAACTGCGCACGTGACTCTATAGTGTGGGAACATTTCTTTATGCTGGTTCGATGAATCACATTTACACGAGGATGTGAAGACAATATCATCTATGACTACTAGGTCCTTATGTTTGGGTTGTTGTTTTAACGGATACATGGAATTAGTAAAAGTTTGAGTGCCACGAATACCTCTATAAAAATAAAATATTGCCTTATTCGATCCAAGATAATTAAGATCTCCATATGTCATACGATAACTGTTTGATTGCATTATTGCGCTTCTTGGATTTTCCACTATTTTACTATTCATTGCTTTAATATTATTCTTTTCAGCCATGTTATCAATCCTAGAGAAAACAGTCTCAATTGGTGCATATTTGTTTATTACCGGTTCACTCTTATGTTCCATTGTATAATTATTCCCTTTTATAAAATGTGTGTCTTTGAGCCCTTTTAGTCGCGCATTAATACAATAATCACAATTCGCTACAATTTCGTGTAGATTTTTGTTTTTTTCTACAAATATACCAGGTGTACTATGATTTTCCATTTCGCTTTGATTTATTAGTACATTTGCAAAGTGAGTAATTATCAGATTGATTTTTGTCGGTAAGTTTTTCATTTTTTTCCAGTTATATTCCGATATACGTCGATGCGATCGTTTATAATGAAGTATACAATTTCCCTTTGCACATGTAAGAGTTCTAATATCCATTATTATTTTATCAAGTAAGGCATTAACACCCTCATGGACCTCCAATGTAGGATATGACTCCCTGATAATTTTATTATTTAACTTACGTATTGTATCATGTATACCTATTAAATTCTTCTCTTGTAATAGTTGTTTTATTTGTTGGCAATCAATTTTTTTAACATCATTCATAGTTGTGCCTATATATTTGTTTTAATCCAGTGCTTCAATTTATTTTTTAGACTAATTCTATTCTTTATTACTTTTAATTCGTTAGGTAGTTGATTAAAAATTCTGACAGCTGTAACGTAGTTATTTTTGTTGCCAATTGTTTTTGTGAATTGAGGAATTGGAATACTTTTATTCCTAGTTTTAATACTTCTTTCCGTATAAATAATACTCATATTTGAGTAGTGATAGAAAACAGCTTCAAGGCAAAATGATTGTTCAATAGTTAATGGGTAGTTGTAAGTTAGAAATGTATTTTTACTAATTATTTTGAGTATTCTTGTTTGAGTTTGCGTTATTAAATTTAAACTATTTTTATAAGCACCTCCCCATGCCAGTATGCCATATGTTGCTATACTATGAAAAAGGGCATAGTACAAAGTTAAGAGATTATTTGAGTCCATGAAACTTGTAAATCTAGTAAAAACATATAATAAGTATTTAGTTTTATTTATTATAAGTTCGAAGTGTTTGTCCCATTTCATGTTAAAATCTAAAACTAAGCCGAGATATTTATAATGTTCTACTCTTTTTATTTCTTTATTATCTATGTAAATATTCATTTTATTAGGAACACTATCCTTGTAATTACCAAACGTAATGTATTCTGTTTTACTAATGTTTAAAGATAATTTGTTACATGCCAACCAGATATCGACTGTTTTAAGTTGTTTGTTCATATCCTCTTCAGCTTCTTTCCAAGTTTTACCTTCCACTATGATTACGGTGTCATCAGCATAAGAGAATATCATGTCTTTAGGTAGAGTTTCTAATAGATCATTAATGTATAACAAAAAAAGCAAAGGACCTAATATTGTCCCCTGAGGTACACCAGTAGTAATTGCACTTTCTTCACTCTTAATGTTATTTATTTTTACCAATTGTTTACGATTTGTTAGATAGCTTTTTAGTAATTTATATGCGCAACCTCTTATCCCGTACGAGTACAATTTGTTTAACAAAATACTATGATTAACTGTATCAAAAGCCTTAGCCAAATCAAGGAACGTAGCAATAGTAGGTTTATTTTTATCCAAATTGATATAAATTTTATTGGTCAGTTGATGTATTGCATCTTTAGTTCCTTTATTCTTCCTGAAACCAAACTGGTTTTCCGCTAATATATTATTCTTTTGTATGAAATAATATAATCTCTGGTGAATAATTTTCTCTAGTATTTTTGCAATATTGGAGATCAGTGAGATTGGTCTATAATTAGTAGGTTTGTATTTGCTTCCAGCCTTGTGTATTGGAATTACTTCAGCTTTTTTCAAAGCTGCAGGCCAGGTTGCTTTTTCGATACATAGGTTAAAAATATAACTTAGAGGTTCAAGTATGTGAATTGATATTGCTTTCAATGTTTTGACATTAATATTGTCAACTCCTCCAGTTTTATCCTTCATGTTTATTATGATTTCTTGTATTTCTACAGGTGATGTAGGACTCATAAATATTGTTTTGTTGATAAATTTTAATTTTGAAGTATTACTTTCATGCGGAATTTTAATATTATCGCTGATCTTCGGTCCAATTTGACAGAAGAAATCGTTAAAACAATTAGTTATGTGTTCAGGAATGTCTATCTTTTTATTCTTTTCATCCAGTATATATTCTGCTACATTGTTTTTTCTTTCATTTTTGCCAAGTTTAGAATTTATCAACTTCCAAAGTTTTCTGGGGTTACTACTATTCATCATAAACCTATTTTTCTCATAATTAATCTTAGCCTCCTTGATCACTATACATAATATTTTGTTGTAGTTCTTATATTTAACTTTTTTCGCCTGACTATTCGGATCATTTCTCCATGCCTTGTACAATTTTTCTTTTTTATTACATGACATTAAAATAGCTTTCGTTACCCAGTTATTCCTAGGCTTTAACTTATTACCACGATTATTGGTTATCACTTTACTAGACATTTCGATGCACGTACTTAACCTCTTAATTAGGATGTCTATTGCATTATTTGGGTCCCTTACATTTACAACATTTCTCCAGTCCAAGTTCTTTGTTATATTCACAAGCTTGTTATAATCAATTTTATCCAAATTAGATGTGTTTTTTTTATACGTTAATATTTCATTAAATGTCACAAACAACGGATAGTGGTCCGTGAAAGTATTTGCTAAAGTATATGCGTTAAATTTTATAGTATTATTTTTTATAAAAATGTTGTCAATGCATGTCCCTTCTGCAGGGTTATCATCGAAACGTCTAGTTACGCCAGTAAAACTTGGTACATATGCTTTCTCTAGTAAATTGTTTAGTAATTCTTGGATAACTACGTTATTATATGCAAAGTCAATATTAAAATCACCTATTATTAGGTGATGTTTATATGACTTATTTGTATTAAGGAAACTATTCATATTATGTATAAATTCTGTTTTAGTCATATCATGTGATCTGTACAGCGCAGATATTACCAGAGTTGCATTATTATTCAATATTATTTTAGTGTTTAAAATACTCAGCCTTCCAATTACCAATGTCTCTGTTGTCTCAGGTATATCGTTTTTGATATACATAATGACTCCATCATTTTTATTTAATTTGCTATTATTGTAATAAATTTTATATCCAGGTATATTGTAAAGTTGAGGTTTTTCAACATTCCATGTTTCTGAGCATACAATGATCAAAGGTTTCACATCCAAGCTTTCAATTAGGCTTTCTAAAATGGCTAGATTGGCATTTATGCTTCTAATATTTACGCTCAAAACTAAATTATCATTCAATTTTAATTCCCCATTAAAAGCTTGTATGCTATGTACAATTTTTTCGTTTATATTAAAGTTATTAAAGATATTACTACTAAAATGATTTTCCATATTACGGTGAATCAGCTAAACTATTTAATCGAGATGCCGTTGAAATTGTATCAGTACTTCTCTGTAGTCTCGTCTTAGTGAGAGTAGTTACCACTTGTTGATGATTTTTTTTAATGAAATCTACTTTACCGAGGTAACGCGGTAAGCTGGGTTTAATTACGTAGTCGGTTGAATTGATAGTTTTCTTTATTCTCGTTTTCAATACTTCACAGTTGTCACTATCCGTTACTACATGATTGGTGTTATATTTCGTACCATACTTGTCGTTTGCAAACTTGCACTTTGCGCAACGCACATGGTTCGCTACGTCACCAGTTAAATGTTAACTGTAAATTTTAAACTATATGAATTCCTATAAAGCTTCAATTTATATTTTAATAATTATAAATGTTAATGAAAAATTAACTTACCAAAAATAGTAAAGTGCATATACTTACTAAATTGTAGTATTTAGTAACTACTTATGAAAATTTTGGAATATTTTAAACGCATCTAAATAGAACTTCACCTCCTTAAATTAATTTCCTTAATGACAAAAGATCATCGCCAAAAGTTCTATGGCATTAATATTTTGTACTTTTAGAGTAATAAGACTTTCTTCTTAAATAAATAAATTTTTTTATTATCTTTTATTAATTTTATAGAACTATTTATATAATTTTAGTGGCATATAAATAAAAACCTGTTTCTTCCATTTCTCCCGTAATTCCTAATTTGCCCCCTCTTTCAAAATTTGTGTTTTAATCCATAATTTTATCCAATTTATTTTTGCCTTTAGTTACAGAGCCCATATATTTATCTTCATTATTATAATCAAATTCATTCCTTATAAAACCTTCTGTTTCTAATAGAATTATCTTAAAAATGCAATAATTAATATATTTAATTTTTAACTTATTGTATATTTCACATATAGATATTTGGAAAAGTGTATGTTATACTTGATTAATATTTATTTAATCTTCAAACAATTTTGCATCTGTATTTAAAGCATTACATTGCATTTTAGATCCGTTATTATATTATTGAGTATACGTTTAAACATTTTATGAGTTTCATCAAGAATGAGTAAGCTAATACACATTCTTTCAAGTTATGTTCAAAAATTTTTTTTTGCGCAAGGAAAAAATACATATATTATGTATTCTTGAAAAAACAATTTTAAAATATATATATATATTATATAAATATTCTGCCGCACGCACACACACCCACATACATACATATGGGGTATTCCACGTGAAGTGGTCCGATCAAAATTTTAAAATGCACCAAATTTTGGGTACACTTTGCAAATGTTTTTCAGATTACAGAAAAAAATTTTTAGGTACTGGAATCTATTTGCTCAAAAGTTATTCTAACCTCAAAAAGTGAATTTTTCCATATTTTTTTGAACACCAGCTGGGTTTACCGCTATATAACTCAAAATCTATCAACTTTTACTATATAACATTATATGTAACATTCGTTGCTAATTATATCTAGAATTTATTCTTCTGGGTTAGAATTTTTAATCTCAAGGTCAATGTTACATAAACTACATGTCAATATTCAACTTAAAAAAAGTGTAAGTTTGCCACAATTGATTTTTTTATCCAAAAGTCTAAAAGAAAGCTTGGAGTAATACATTTCAAATGGTCTGTAGCATTTTTATGGCCTTCAATTCTGTAAAAAGTTATGATAATTTAATGAAACACCATATTTTTTTTTAAATTTAAATGGGAAATACCATGTTAATTTTTGTGAATTTTTTGTCTTTCTTTAAATTATCATAACTTTTTACAGAATTGAAAGCCATAAAAATGCTACAGACCATTTGAAAGGTATTGCTCCAAGCTTTATTTTAGACTTTTGGATAAAAAAATCAATTGTGGCGCACTTACACTTTTTTTTAAGTTGAATATTGACATGTAGTTTAAGTAATATTGACCTTGAGATTAGAAATTCTAATCCAGAAGAATAAATTCTACACATAATTAGCAACGAATGTTACATATAATGTTGTATAGTAAAAGTTGATAGATTTTGGGTTAAATAGCGATGAACCCAGCTGTTGTTGAAAAAAACTGGAAAAAGTTCACTTTTTGAGGTTAGAATAACTTTTGAGCTAATAAATACCAGTACCTAAAAATTTTTTTCTGTATTCTGAAAAACATTGGCAATGTGTACCCAAAATTTGGTGCATTTTAAAATTTTGATCGGACCACTTCACGTGGAATACCCCATATGTATGGTAATGAACAATTAACTTACCAAAAATAGTAAAGTGCATATACTTAATTGTAGTATTTAGTAAAAACCTATTAAAATTTTAGATTATTTTAAACGGATCTAAATAGAACTTTACCTCCTAAAATTAATTTATTGAAGTCATCGCCAAGAGTTCTATATGTCATTAATATTTTGTACTTTTAGAGTAATAAAACTTTCTTCTTAATTAAATTAATTTTTGTATTAGTTTTAAAGAATTATTTATAATATGTTAGCGGTATATAAATAAAAACCTGTTTCTTCCATTTCTCCCGTAATTCGTAATTTGCACCCTCTTTCAAAATTTGCGTTTTAATCCATAATTATATCCAATTTATTTTTCCCTTTAGTTATAGAGCCCATATATTTATTTTAATTATTATAAACAAAGGCATTCCTTAAATAACCTTTTGTATCTAATAAATACATACTTGTTTATTTCAAATATTGTTTTATATAAATATACGTAATCTACTTACTTATATATCCATACAATTTTTAAATTTGATTTGAATAATATTTAAATTAAATACTACTAAAATAATAATTTTCGAAAAACTTTTGAAATGTAATTCGTATTTTATATTGCCACTGTTAAAATTTGAATTTTCTTTTGCCATTACTGTTTATAATAGAATTATCTTAAAAATGCAATAATTAATGTATTTAATTTTTAATTTATTGTATATTTCACATATAGATATTTGGAAAAGTGTATGTTATACTTGATTAATATTTATTTTATCTTCGAAAAATTGTGCATATTTTTAAAAACATTACATTAAATTTTAGGTCCGTTTTTATTTTATGAGTTTTATCAGGAATAAGTAAACTAATACACATTCTTTCAAGTTATATTCACAACTTTTTTTGCGCACGGAGAAAATACATATATTATCTATTCTTGAAAAAACAAATAACACGTACACACACACACGCACACGCACATGCACACGCACACGCACACACATATGCACGCACGCACGCACGCACACACACACACACACACAAACACACACACACACGCACGCACGCTCGCTCACACACATACACACTTATATATATGTCATATATATATAACATATATATATATAACATATATATAACATATATATATAACATATATATATGACATATATATATATAAAACATATATATGACATATATATGGGGTATTCCACGTGAAGTGGTCCGATCAAAATTTTAAAATGCACCAAATTTTGGGTACACTTTGCAAATGTTTTTCAGAATACAGAACAAAATTTTTAGGTACTGGAATCTATTTGCTCAAAAGTTATTCTAACCTCAAAAAGTGAATTTTTCCATATTTTTTTCAACACCAGCTGGGTTTACCGCTATATAACTCAAAATTTATCAACTTTTACTATAGAACATTATATGTAACATTCGTTGCTAATTATATCTAGAATTTATTCTTCTGGGTTAGAATTTCTAATCTCAAGGTCAATGTTACATAAACTACATGTCAATATTCAACTTGAAAAAAGTGTAAGTGCGCCACCTTTGATTTTTTCATCCAAAAGTCTAAAAGATAGCTTGGAGCAATACCTTTCAAATGGTCTGTAGCATTTTTATGGCCTCTAATTCTGTAAAAAGTTATGACAATTTAAAAAACACGAAATTTTTTTAAAAATTTAAATGGGAATTACCATGTTAATTTTTGTGAATTTTTTGTCTTTCTTTAAATTGTCATAACTTTTTACAGAATTGGAGGCCATAAAAATGCTACAGATCATTTGAAAGGTATTGCTCCAAGCTTTCTTTTAGACTTTTGGATGAAAAAATCAAAGGTGGTGCACTTGCACTTTTTTTAAGTTGAATAATGACATGTAGTTTATGTAACATTGACCTTGAGATTAGAAATTCTAACCCAGAAGAATAAATTCTAGATATAATTAGCAACGAATGTTACATATAATATTCTATAGTAAAAGTTGATAGATTTTGAGTTATATAGCGGTAAACCCAGCTGGTGTTGAAAAAAATATGGAAAAATTAACTTTTTGAGGTTAGAATAACTTTTAAGCAAATAGATGCCAGTACCTAAAAATTTTTTTCTGTATTCTGAAAAACATTTGCAAAGTGTACCCAAAATTTGGTGCATTTTAAAATTTTGATCGGACCACTTCACGTGAAATACCCCATATATATATAACATATATATGACATATATATATATATATAAAACATATATATATATGTTGAATTCTGAATTCTTAGACACGGCGGCGGCGGCGGCGGCGGCGGCGAAATATTTATATATTATAGAGAGATATATATATATATATATTATTTTTAATAAATCTTTTATACTTAAATGTACGTAACAGTAATCATTTATTATTGTATCATTTTGTGTTATATTTATTATTTTCTAAGTTGGCTTTTGTACTCATAAAAGAATAAATGTGCAAATGTAAACTGTACAAGAATAAGGCTTAAAATACATATATTTTTATTTAATTAAAAATCTGAATATATTTATTGAAATATAATTCGTGTTGGCGTATATAGATAAGAAATCGAGCATGCTGTTTTAATCCTCCTATTATAAAATTGAGAGAGCGTTCGAATCGAATATCTCGAACTTCGATCTCGAAAATTATTTGAAATCGGAACATCGGCGCGTGTAGCGAGCCCAAATCCATAAATTCGTAAGACGTATTATTGTTGATGGCCGTACATCCATTGGTGCCAACCTAATCGAAGAAGAAGAAGAAGAAGATAAGACGTATCTTTTGCAAAGCCCGCCAAAAAGACGGCAAGAGAGCGAGACTCGAGAGGATTATTATTAAGAGCAAAAAAATGAGTAAGTATATATATTTATCTTGGATGTATATCTATATAATCGAAATAAATACTATAAATACGAAATTTAAATTTACATCCTCCTTTGAGATCACGATCAATGGAATCCCTGATAGTTTTAAAATTTGGAGATTATATAGACCTGTTATATAATTGAATAAATACCTGAAACTTATTAAAATTCCAATAAATCCAATTATTTAACAGGTATAACTGCTTATACCTACTGCTTTGTGTTTGTAATCAGCTTAGAGATTGAAAAGTATCAGTAACTATCATTAAATAGTATATTTTAGTATCATTAAAGAATAATAGTGCCATGTTGTTTGAATGCAAGTATACGGTTACTCTGTTTTTTTCATAAAATGCATTCGCTCTCTTTTTTTTAAGAAATTTGCCTAAAAACACCATAACTTTGTCTGAAATGCTCTGCCGCACTCAAACTTTGCACCATTTTGAAGGTAATTGATCATCAATGAATTAGATTCTTCGATGGATATAATATTTTTGATCGTACAACCCTTTTATTTACTACAAAGGTTTTTATTAATTATAACTATATTCAATGTGTTAAAATAATATAAATGAACTAGTTAAACAGATACTTCTTGAAATTTATAAACTTTTTCAAATTTAATGTATATAAAAAAAAATTGTTAGATTTTGAGTTATTAAGTGATAAAAATGGGCAATAAGTCATTTTTTTCAAAAAATTCGATTTTTTGATTGGTTACAGCTCTGGTACTAATTGAAATTTAGAACTAAAAATTTAGCTACACTCTATTCAAGTAGTTTTTTACTGATTCCATACATTAAAACAAAATTCTATTTTTTAACTGGATCACTTCACATGGAATCTCCCATTATTATATATATATCAGGGGAAATGCTTTGCAAATTTTTTATATATATCATTATCCACGCGAATTTCGAATATATGTATGACAGTGAAAGTCAGATATTATTCTAAATTTTCTCAAAATTTTTCTATATCCGGAACATTTCCAAAATCGCGTCATTGTACTATTAGTGGGGAAAAAGTTTTTGAATCTTTGCTTTTTTTAGGATTATCGACGTGGAATTGAAATATATGTTAGGCAGTCAATGTAAGACGTTACCAGAATTTTTTCAAAATTTTTCTATGTCCGGAACCATTTCAAAATGGCGGTAAACGTACTAGTGGTGGGGGAAAATGCTTTGATACTATGCTATATTTAGGATTATTCACGTGTAATTGAAATATATGTTAGACAGTCAATGTAGGATGTTACCTGAATTTTTTCAATATTTTTGTATATCCGGAACATTTTCAAAATGGCGGTAAACGTACTAGTGGTGGGGGAAAATGCTTTGACACTATGCTATTTTTAGAATTATCCACGTGGAATTGAAATATATGTTAGGCAGTCAATGTAAGACGTTACCAGAATTTTTTCAAAATTTTTCTATGCCCGGAACCATTTCAAAATGGCGGTAAACGTACTAGTGGTGGGGAAAATGCTTTGTAACTGTGCTATTTTTAGGATTATCCACGTGGAATTGAAATATATGTAAGACAGTCAATGTTAGATGTTACCACAATTTTTTAAAATTTTTCTATGTACGGAACATTTCCAAAATGGTGTCACTGTACTATTAGTGGTGGAAAAGATTTTGAATCTTTGTTTTTTTTAGGATTATCGACGTGGAATTGAAATATATGTTAGGCAGTCAATGTAAGACGTTACCAGAATTTTTTCAAAATTTTTCTATGTCCGGAACCATTTCAAAATGGCGGTAAACGTACTAGTGGTGGGGGAAAATGCTTTGTAACTATGCTATTTTTAGGATTTTTCACGTGGAATTGAAATATATGTAAGACAGTCAATGTTAGATGTTACCACAATTTTTTAAAATTTTTCTATGTACGGAACATTTCCAAAATGGTGTCACTGTACTATTAGTGGTGGAAAAGATTTTGAATCTTTGCTTTTTTTAGGATTATCGACGTGGAATTGAAATATATGTTAGGCAGTCAATGTAAGACGTTACCAGAATTTTTTCAAAATTTTTCTATGTCCGGAACCATTTCAAAATGGCGGTAAACGTACTAGTGATGGGGGAAAATGCTTTGTAACTATGCTATTTTTAGGATTTATCACGTGGAATTGAAATATATGTAAGACAGTCAATGTAGGATGTTACCACAATTTTTTAAAATTTTTCTATGTACGGAACATTTCCAAAATGGTGTCACTGTACTATTAGTGGTGGAAAAGATTTTGAATCTTTGCTTTTTTTAGGATTATCGACGTGGAATTGAAATATATGTTAGGCAGTCAATGTAAGACGTTACCAGAATTTTTTCAAAATTTTTCTATGTCCGGAACCATTTCAAAATGGCGGTAAACGTACTAGTGGTGGGGGAAAATGCTTTGTAACTATGCTATTTTTAGGATTTTTCACGTGTAATTGAAATATATGTTAGACAGTCAATGTAGGATGTTACCTGAATTTTTTCAAAATTTTTGTACGTCCGGAACATTTTCAAAATGGCGTCATTGTATTACTAGAGGGGAAAAGATTTTGAAACTTTGCTTTTTTAGGATTATTGACGTGGAATTGAAATATATGTTAGACAGTCAATGTAAGATGTTACCAGAATTTTTTCCAAATTTTTCTTTGTCCGAAACATTTTCAAAATGGCGTCATTATATTACTAGAGGGGAAAAGATTTTGTAACTTTGCTACTTTTAGGATTATCCACGTGGAATTGAAATATATGTAAGACAGTCAATGTTAGATGTTACCACTGTTTTTTAAAATTTTTCTATGTACGGAACATTTCCAAAATGGTGTCACTGTACTATTAGTGGTGGAAAAGATTTTGAATCTTTGCTTTTTTTACGATTATCGACGTGGAATTGAAATATATGTGAGGCAGTCAATGTAAGACGTTACCAGAATTTTTTCAAAATTTTTCTATGTCCGGAACCATTTCAAAATGGCGGTAAACGTACTAGTGGTGGGGGAAAATGCTTTGTAACTATGCTATTTTTAGGATTTTTCACGTGGAATTGAAATATATGTAAGACAGTCAATGTAGGATGTTACCACAATTTTTTAAAATTTTTCTATGTACGGAACATTTCCAAATGGTGTCACTGTACTATTAGTGGTGGAAAAGATTTTGAATCTTTGTTTTTTTTAGGATTATCGACGTGGAATGAAATATATGTTAGGCAGTCAATGTAAGACGTTACCAGAATTTTTTCAAAATTTTTCTATGTCCGGAACCATTTCAAAATGGCGGTAAACGTACTAGTGGTGGGGGAAAATGCTTTGTAACTATGCTATTTTTTTAGGATTTTCACGTGGAATTGAAATATATGTAAGACAGTCAATGTTAGATGTTACCACAATTTTTTAAAATTTTTTCTATGTACGGAACATTTCCAAATGGTGTCACTGTACTATTAGTGTGGAAAAGATTTTGAATCTTTGCTTTTTTTTAGGATTATCGACGTGGAATTGAAATATATGTTAGGCAGTCAATGTAAGACGTTACCAGAATTTTTTCAAAATTTTTCTATGTCCGGAACCATTTCAAAATGGCGGTAAACGTACTAGTGATGGGGGAAAATGCTTTGTAACTATGCTATTTTTAGGATTTATCACGTGGAATTGAAATATATGTAAGACAGTCAATGTAGGATGTTACCACAATTTTTTAAAATTTTTCTATGTACGGAACATTTCCAAAATGGTGTCACTGTACTATTAGTGGTGGAAAAGATTTTGAATCTTTGCTTTTTTTAGGATTATCGACGTGGAATTGAAATATATGTTAGGCAGTCAATGTAAGACGTTACCAGAATTTTTTCAAAATTTTTCTATGTCCGGAACCATTTCAAAATGGCGGTAAACGTACTAGTGGTGGGGGAAAATGCTTTGTAACTATGCTATTTTTAGGATTTTTCACGTGTAATTGAAATATATGTTAGACAGTCAATGTAGGATGTTACCTGAATTTTTTCAAAATTTTTGTACGTCCGGAACATTTTCAAAATGGCGTCATTGTATTACTAGAGGGGAAAAGATTTTGAAACTTTGCTTTTTTTAGGATTATTGACGTGGAATTGAAATATATGTTAGACAGTCAATGTAAGATGTTACCAGAATTTTTTCCAAATTTTTCTTTGTCCGAAACATTTTCAAAATGGCGTCATTATATTACTAGAGGGGGAAAAGATTTTGTAACTTTGCTACTTTTAGGATTATCCACGTGGAATTGAAATATATGTAAGACAGTCAATGTTAGATGTTACCACTGTTTTTTAAAATTTTTCTATGTACGGAACATTTCCAAAATGGTTTCACTGTACTATTAGTGGTGGAAAAGATTTTGAATCTTTGCTTTTTTTACGATTATCGACGTGGAATTGAAATATATGTGAGGCAGTCAATGTAAGACGTTACCAGAATTTTTCATATGTGAGGCAGTCAATGTAAGACGTTACCAGAATTTTTTCAAAATTTTTCTATGTCCGGAATCATTTCAAAATGGCGGTAAACGTACTAGTGGTGGGGGAAAATGCTATGTAACTATGCTATTTTTAGGATTTTTCACATGTAATTGAAATATATGTTAGACAGTCAATGTAGGATGTTACCTGAATTTTTTAAAAATTTTTGTACGTCCGGAACATTTTCAAAATGGCGTCATTGTACTATTAGTTGGGGAAAAGATTTTCTAGCTTTGCTATTTTTAGGATTATCCACGTGAAATTGTAATATATGTTAGACAGTCAATGTAAGATGTTACCAGAATTTTTTCAAAATTTTTCTATGCCCGGAACCATTTCAAAATGGCGGTAAACGTACTAGTGGTGGGGAAAATGCTTTGTAACTATGCTATTTTTAGGATTATCCACGTGGAATTGAATATATGTAAGACAGTCAATGTTAGATGTTACCACAATTTTTTAAAATTTTTGTAGGATGTTACCTGAATTTTTTAAAAATTTTTGTACGTCCGGAACATTTTCAAAATGGCGTCATTGTACTATTAGTTGGGGAAAAGATTTTCTAGCTTTGCTATTTTTAGGATTATCCACGTGAAATTGTAATATATGTTAGACAGTCAATGTAAGATGCTACATGAATTTTTTCAAAATTGTAGCTTTGGAACTTTGCTATTTATAGGATTATCCACGTGGATTTAAAATATATGTAAGCATTTTCCCATACCAGTTCGTTGCCCGCCATTTTGAAATGGTTCCGGGCATAGAAAAATTTAAAAAAAATTCAGGTAACATTTTACATTGATTGTCTTACATATATTCGCAATTCGCGTGGATAATCATATATATAAAAAATTTGCAAAGCATTTTCCCTCATACATGTACACCGTCCGCCATTTTGGAATAATACCGAACATAGCATAACTGGGGCGTAGTATTATTTGTATTGAACGTTGAGTTCATAATTTTATTTACCTTGGTAAAGGACTTGCATCTGTCGTCATTTATTTGTTATTACATTATGATAATTTTGACTAATTCTTCAATTATTTTACAGCAGAATAAGGATTAAATCTTTTATTTCATAATTTTACTTCATTTTAAAAACAAATAATGATAAATATTTTGAAAAAAGTGAACATTACAAAGAAAATGTTTTTTTAGCAGGAAAAAGACCGAATCATCCGGGATGTTACGGAAAATATAAAAAACGCTTGATTAAGACGACTCCTAGCACCTCTGCTCCATCTGAAGACGAGCCAAAAACATCAGAGAAGGAGCCCAATGACACCTTCGCAAAAATTAAAGATTTAGCTGCCCAACTGCAGCAAATTACAGAGCAAGTGTCGAAAGAGTCGGAAAATAAAGTCGTAAACCCTGTTGACAGCACTAATAAAGAAAAGGTTTTTTTCCTAATCGTTTGACAACTATGTACGAGTGTTTTATATTTTATTTTATATTTATATATTGTATATAATTAATTTTATTTAGGAAGTCGAGGTAGCAGGATGCAGCAAAGAAAGAAGTAACGAAAGCCCGAATAATTTGTCGCCGGAGGCGATTAAAGAAATGATTCAATCTTTCTTTGCGGATAAAGATCTATCTCAAAAAAAAAGTAAAATTTTTACATTGTTCAAAATTAATTAACATCGTCACATACCCAACTTCTTATACAAGCTAACAATATCTGTAGTAATAATTATTCCTTATAAGTAGGTAGTATTATGTATAGGCGACACTTGCTACATAGTAATTTTCATAACGTGTAGTTGTTTTTTCAAAATCACCACAAATTGGCTAAAATATGTCGTTTTAAGAATTGTTTCTTTCATAATTTTTGGTCTAATGTCAGAAAGATAAATTATGTTCATGCTTGTTTATGCAAACTATAATACTGAGTTTATTTTTATTTAAATATATTGTAATGAACAAAGGTTAGCTTACTGATATCGGTTAAAAAATGTGCTTAGAAATAATTCTTATAAAAGGCATAATAAACAATTGGATACGTGACGTATATATATATTAAAAAAACTTTTTTTTGTTCTTTTATATTATTAAATTTATAATATTTTTACTTTTCAGGAAAGAATACTGTTGATACGCTTAACTTAAGCGAAGGAGACGATTATTTTAGGGTTTTGTCTCTAGAGACAGAATTAGAAAAAGGTATATTTTTACAGTTATTATGGAAATACCAACTTGGATTAACGCACAAACAATTTTTTTCGGTTGTCATAGTCCTTCTTTGATCCGTAAATCAATAACGTAACATAATGCAGATTTTATATCTAGTTTTACATACCTTCTTTCCAATATTGTCTGGAAAATTTACTTAACTAATCTAAAAATATGTTATAAGGTGTCAAATGTCAATAATGAAAATAATTTACTGCTTCCTTTTATAAATTTAAATTTTCTTTCATAACAAAAAATTATTATATTTAATCATTTTAATAATTATTATTTTAGTAATTTACTTGTTTGTAAACTTTTAATAATGTAATTTTTTTATTACAGAGAAAGAAGTATCTGCAAGATATAAGTCGGTATGTCGTTTAATATAAATATGTGTAAGGTTCTATGTCAAGAAATCCAGACAAAAGAAAATTGTGTAAAATTTAAAACATTTTATATGGAAATTTGCATGTATTACATGCCATCATTTTATTTAAAATGCTATAATTCGGAGAAATAAGATCGGTCATAAACCTGTATAACATTGTACCAACATGAGGTAAAAATTCAAAAAAAAAAATTTTACTTTCTTTAAGTGAATTCCTGTAGCTTGCTACTATTCAAAACAATTTTTTTGTCTGGATCACTAGACGTGGAATATATGTGCGAAATTTCACAAAAATATATTTCACGTGTGCAAGAAATTTTTTAGTCAAAATATTAATTTTAAACAGAGTTATGCATGTTTATTTACTTTTCATGATAATTAAAATTTACGTTTAATTAATAATAATTAATAGGAACTATCAACAAATGTAATCAGTAAATAACAGTATTCGATGAAAAAGATGTAAAAAACCCAATTAACAAGTTTAATCTATTATATTAACGTTATTAAATGAACATACCATAATTCAAATAATTATTTAAAAAAAGTTTCATCCAAGACAATTATTATTGACAATAACTGTTAAATATAATGAAATACAGCTGTAATATAAATGAAATGTCCATTTTTCCAATGTATGTGGTTTAAATCAAGATTAAATCCCATACTAAATGAAGTTTTGTTAAAAAGCTATTGGTATATAGAATCTGGTTCAATCTGGGGCATATTGATGATGTACAGATCAAATTAAAAACTGACGAAATGAGCTAATCACATTACACGGAGAAAAAAATTGAAGTAAAAATTACAATGTTGTCTAGTAATGCGGAGACAGGCTGACACAATCTAAAAATTTACCATAGTGTATAATAAAATTTACTGAACTTATAGTAAATATTACCAGAATTGTAGTAAAAATTAATAACTCTCTAGTAAATTTTATTATACACTATGGTAAATTTTTGGATTGTGTCAGTCTGTCTCCGCATTACTAGACAATATTGTAATTTTTACATCAACTTTTTTCTCCGTGTACAATTACATATTTGTCCAATAAGTAAAAAATTGTAGTCGACATTTCAATACTTTTTTCCCATTTCATGTGTAAAATACAAAATTAACATATTTCAAGCTATTTAATATCAAAAATAGGGAAAATTATAAAAACAGAAAAAAAAGTATTTTTGGACATACATAAATCTGATGATATTTTGACTTAAAAATTTTTGTTCACACCCTGAATATATGAATATGCACCTAAAGTGAAATTACCCATATATATATATACACACATGTATTACCATATTTAATAAACATATTATATAATAAAATATTGTTTTTTAGAGTTACACCAAAATGCACCGCAACAATGTACATTTAAAAAAAAGGTAGACGAGTTAGCCTATGAGAATCTGAGGCTTCGTGATTTGGTCAACCAAAAAGAACCATATCACGACCTTGACTGCAACCAACACTGCGATTGCCATTTATGGGCTAATTTATAAAATTTGAAAAAATAAATATTTTTATAATCCAATTACAATTCTCTTCCACATTCATTTTCATGCCTATATCCTTAAACGGTTTTAATTATTATTTTTTGTTTTCGTCTATAAAAATATATCGAAAGTCAATAGATATCTGGTTTTGTGTTAAACAATAACCAATTAAATTATTATTTTTTAATTAAATTAATAATCTAAACTGTTTAGCCCTTATCGCTATTTGAAATGACTTTATTTATTCGTTATCTTTGTGTTTCAACTAACATATCTAATTCCTATAGATGTATAGTATTCAATAATTCCATAATTAAGAATAATTAATATTTATCAGTAAATAATCAATGTAATTAATATTTGTAATTTATTAATATAGAAAAACTCATTGCTACTTTGTTCAGTCAAACGACAGATGCTAACTCGACGACTCGACGCGCGAGCCGGCCGCCTAGGCCTCCAGCTGATAATTTTTCGCTTTTATAAACGTGTTTGATTTTAGTCCGGTATTCTACGAATTTATGTAGATTCTAAGAATGTGTCGTTTTGTATAAACAATATCCTCGTTTTATTGTTATTTTTATTAAATACACAATATTAATATTTTTGGCATTTTAAAGAGGATTTAATTTTTATTTTTTGTGTTCGTTTCTATAGTTTTTAAAATATTTATCAGTAATTAATAAATATAAATAATGTTTATAATTTATCAATATAGAAAAACTCATTGCTACTTTGTTCAGTCAATCGACAGATGCATAAATCGAGTTAATCCCCCGGCAAAACGATTTCTAGCCTTACACACCGCCGAATATAGCCTACGCGGCCGGCTAACTCGACGACTCGACGCGCGAGCCGGCCTCCTAGGCCTCCAGCTGACAATTTTTCGCTTTATTAAACGTGCTTGGTTATTGTTTGTCATTTTACGAGTTCATTTAAAGTTTATAAATGTGTGGATTTGTATAAACAATATCCACGTTTTATTATTATTTTTATTAAATAAACAATATTAATATTTTTGGCATTTTAAAGAGGATTTAATTTTTATTTTTTGTGTTCGTTTCTAAAGTTTTTAAAATATTTATCAGTAAGTAATAAATATAAATAATGTATGTAATTTATCAATATAGAAAAACTCATTGCTACTTTGTTCAATCAATCAACAGATGCATAAATCGAGTTAATCCCCCAGCAAAACGATTTCTAGCCTTACACAGCGCCGAATATAGCCTACGCGGCCGGCTAACTCGACGACTCGACGTGCGAGCCGGCCGCCTAGGGCTACAGCTGATAATTTTTCGTGTTTTCTGTACCGAGCAAACTTGGTAAGAAATCGAGCAACGGCACATAAGCCGCGAGAAGTTCGTCACTAGTTGTCCGAAAATTGTGCGTGCGCATGCGCGTACGTATTGTGGTATAGCGAGTGTGAGAGAGAGAGATAGATGGATGGAGATGGGTAGAGTGAGAGAGAGGGAGAGAGATGGGAGTATGCAAGCCAGCCGTGGCCTCTAAATAAAAATATTTTGATTTTTTATCGTCTTTGTTTTCCATTGTTTCCCCGATTAAATATGCTAAGAATGTCGTCATTCTGCAATGCATAAGCACGACTTATATTATATGTCTTTTATTGATATAAGGCCGGTGTATGAATTATGGTATTTAACGCCATATTGCTACAACCATTTGCGCATGTGCTGCCACGCTAAGTATACAATACAAAGTACAGACTAAGCGCGTCGCGCACTCTAGCGGCGAAATTGGTACTAAGATAACTTTGTCAATAATATAAACTATTTATTTTTTGTCAATATTATGCAAAACGCAAATACAGAAGCACTAGATAATGGTGTAATATGTCTTTCTACAAAGTTCCAGATCAATACGACAAGGACACCCTAAGAAATTTCTGCACGGAAAAATGACTATTTTTTCCGTGCAAACTTTTTTTAGGGTGTCCTTCACATATTGACTTCAAACTTCGTATAAATGCGTATTATGTGATTATCTAGTGCTTCTGTATTTGCGTTTTGCAAATAAAACCATAATTTGTTCATTAAGTGTAATAATGTATCCATCTGACTCAGTCGGTAATAATCTAGTATGGCACATGAAACAGCCTTTGAGATTGAATTTTACATGAATACTTTCATACTTATATACCAGAAAATAGTTCCCAAAGTTGCAAGAAAATCCGACTAGAAATTCTCGACATCTAGCAATCATCAAACTCTAACATTCCAAACGCATACGCAGCCGAAACTTAACGTTTCATCATCTAATGCCGGCATCTGCAAATCTAGCGGAATATCACAGAACCCTTCGTGCTTCACTATATATATATAGCATATTCCACGTGAAGTGGTCCGCTCAAAATTTTAAAATGCACCAAATTTTGGATACACACTGGAAATGTTTTTCAGAAAACGGAAAAAAATGTTTAGTTACTGGAATATATTGTAACGTGGTACTTCGTCCTAATACCACGTTACAAATGGCGACCGTGACAGGACGGTAGTTGTGCCACCTGCGTGTCGAGGATTGTTCGGGTCGGTGAAATTTTTTTTTGTTTTGGTTAAACAATTTCTTTTTGTACAGGTCTACCTGTACATAAAGAACAACAGCGGGTTAATTATTTAAAATTCTCTCTTTTTCCCTGGCGAAAAACGGGTGTGTAAAAGGTAGAGAGAGAGAGAGAGAGAGAGAGCATATAGGTTTATAATGGCATGGATGCATGCCATTATAATTGAATTGTGTGTATGAGTGAGAGAGAGAGCGAGAATAGAAATTTGAAATTTCGAGTTCGCGTTAGAGTAGGGACGCGCGGGTATCCCTAGCCGTATATTGTGGTTGTGTGAGAGAGAGAGTGAGAGAGAGAGAGTGAGAGAGAACCAGTGCGTGAGACAGAGAGAGACATTGCGTCGCGGAGTCGTGTAGTGCTGAGTGAGCACGAGTCCGCTAGTGGGAGAGAGAGAGAAAATCCCAACTAGCCGGCGTTAGACTCGCGCGGCGTAAGTGTAACGAGTATCGAGAGAGAGAGAGAGAAAGAGAATATACAGTATACGGCATATACCGCGCGGCTATCCTTCGTTGCTACGCAAGAAGGAAAATTTCCCCCTCTGCGCGTCCGTAATTTCATTTTTGATTTAATTGCATGAATTTTGTTAATTCGCTTTAAAAGCGAGTTTAACAATTTGTGAGTGTGTAAAATATTTTTGAGTTCGGCTCACTGATTGTGTATCAGTTCGAGACGACCAATAATATTTTTTATTGCTTATATTTATTAATTTTATTATCATTATTATTATCATTATTATTATTAATAATTTGTTTGTTGTAATATATATATATATATATATACTTGTAATTGATTTTTCAATGATATTATCACGCTGATAGTCAGCTGATAATTTCGAACTTATACAATAATTTTTTTTTGTTGTGTGCTAATAATTATTAATATTATTATAATCAATTTTGACATTGTCTGTTAGTCAGATAAGTCAAGGTTGATAAATTTTTTTGTATTACCGTCACGATTTTGGCTCACATTAGTGCTGAGACACATCGTGATATCGGTGTTACATTTATATTTATTGTTAATATTAATATTATTTCGATTAAGTGTTTGTCACTTAAACATTAATTCTGCTGACGGGAAATTTCTTTGACTTATTCTCTTAATTTTTTTTTTTTGCTTTTCCTCCAAATTAAGAAATAAATTGCAATTAATTTGTTTGTCAAATTAATTGCATATTTATATTATTAATTTTTGTATAATATAATATAATATATATAAAATTAGTAATAAATAAAATAAATAATTTGTTCTAAAAAAATAAATTAAAATTTTTGTTGGAGGTTAACAAAAAAATTAATTTTTTTTGTGCGTTTTAAATCAACTTCAAATTTTTTTTTGCTGTTTCAATCACATTTAATTTTTTTTTTTTGTGTGATCTTACTTTTGAAAATTCTTTTCTTTTGAAGCTAATTTTCACAAAATTCTCTTTTGTATGAGATTTACATTTTGTGTAAAATTATAATTATTTTGTTTGTCAAAATAATTATATTTGTGGCTTCCAGAATTTTTTTTTCTTTCCTTAATATTTAATTTCTCGTGTCAGCGAATTAAAATATTTTTTTTTATTAGTATTTTTCTTTGTAAGTTGCAATCGATAGCAATTTATTTTTAAATTGTTACCAAATTAATTTGTTGTCAAATTAATTCGATCTTGGATTGGTCCAAGTATCTTTTGCAATTTTACTTAGGTTTAAAGAGAAGATCGACAACAAGAATTTTTTCTTTTGATCCGAAAACAGATTCGATTAAGCTTTCGAATCTGGTGGCAAACAAAATTTTTTTATAGATTAAATTAATTTACATTAATTTTTCTTGTTTTTATTTAGATTTTTTTTATTATTTAATTAGTTTGCCAAACTCGGATCGGAATTTTTTTTTTTTGTGTGATTCTTTCTCTTTATGTAAGGTATGCCCTCTCATATAGAGTAGTTTTGTACTCTATATTTGAATCTGGACTCTGAGCTGTCTCCTCAGTTGTCCAAACTTTACAGGGCATACGGGGAAGCAGTTGGTGTGCCAGCTGAGAAGAAATCCCCAGGTGCACAACGCCGTCTCTGCCTTATCAAAAAAAATTACGATGGGCAGCTACGAGACGCGTATGTGCAAAATACTTAGTGACTCGCGGGATGCGAGGCACATTAAAAAGGACATCAGATCACTTCCTTTGGAGGAGATCTACGCCCAGCTCGATCGTTTGCACCTTAATGCAATAGCGAAGAGTTTGAGTGTAGAGAGCGCCTTCTAGACATAGGATTAAGTGTTATGATCCTCAAATTGACGTGCCTTGGTATCCCAATTACGACGAGGATACTTCTGCCCAACCAGCGACGAAGCCCTTAGCTTGTCCACAGTTCTGGCAGAAGCACCAAAAGCGCTCCAGAAGAGGTAGTGTGATCCCTTCTGGTACCGACAGGTCTATAGAGTCTGAGTTGTCAGACGATAGACCAACAAGTGAGCACATAACCCCCATTCAGGAAGAAGAGGGAAATGTGACTACACATAGTAGAGTGCCCACGCCGACGGGTGAATCGAGACCGCTTTCTGATAATGCAGCTGGCATTAACACAGAAGCGGCGATTCCGACGGCTAACTCACCACCTTCGAGACAAGTGACGGTTGATAAATTTTTTTGTATTACCGTCACGATTTTGGCTCACATTAGTGCTGAGACACATCGTGATATCGGTGTTACATTTATATTTATTGTTAATATTAATATTATTTCGATTAAGTGTTTGTCACTTAAACATTAATTCTGCTGACGGGAAATTTCTTTGACTTATTCTCTTAATTTTTTTTTTTTTGCTTTTCCTCCAAATTAAGAAATAAATTGCAATTAATTTGTTTGTCAAATTAATTGCATATTTATATTATTAATTTTTGTATAATATAATATAATATATATAAAATTAGTAATAAATAAATAAATAATTTGTTCTAAAAAATAAATTAAAATTTTTGTTGGAGGTTAACAAAAAATTAATTTTTTTTGTGCGTTTTAAATCAACTTCAAATTTTTTTTTGCTGTTTCAATCACATTTAATTTTTTTTTTTTGTGTGATCTTACTTTTGAAAATCTTTTCTTTTGAAGCTAATTTTCACAAAATTCTCTTTTGTATGAGATTTACATTTTGTGTAAAATTATAATTATTTTGTTTGTCAAAATAATTATATTTGTGGCTTCCAGAATTTTTTTTTCTTTCCTTAATATTTAATTTCTCGTGTCAGCGAATTAAAATATTTTTTTTTATTAGTATTTTTCTTTGTAAGTTGCAATCGATAGCAATTTATTTTTAAATTGTTACCAAATTAATTTGTTTGTCAAATTAATTCGATCTTGGATTGGTCCAAGTATCTTTTGCAATTTTACTTAGGTTTAAAGAGAAGATCGACAACAAGAATTTTTTCTTTTGATCCGAAAACAGATTCGATTAAGCTTTCGAATCTGGTGGCAAACAAAATTTTTTTTATAGATTAAATTAATTTACATTAATTTTTCTTGTTTTTATTTAGATTTTTTTTATTATTTAATTAGTTTGCCAAACTCGGATCGGAATTTTTTTTTTTTGTGTGATTCTTTTCTCTTTATGTAAGGTATGCCCTCTCATATAGAGTAGTTTTGTACTCTATATTTGAATCTGGACTCTGAGCTGTCTCCTCAGTTGTCCAAACTTTACAGGGCATACGGGGAAGCAGTTGGTGTGCCAGCTGAGAAGAAATCCCCAGGTGCACAACGCCGTCTCTGCCTTATCAAAAAAAATTACGATGGGCAGCTACGAGACGCGTATGTGCAAAATACTTAGTGACTCGCGGGATGCGAGGCACATTAAAAAGGACATCAGATCACTTCCTTTGGAGGAGATCTACGCCCAGCTCGATCGTTTGCACCTTAATGCTAATAGCGAAGAGTTTGAGTGTAGAGAGCGCCTTCTAAGACATAGGATTAAGTGTTATGATCCTCAAATTGACGTGCCTTGGTATCCCAATTACGACGAGGATACTTCTGCCCAACCAGCGACGAAGCCCTTAGCTTGTCCACAGTTCTGGCAGAAGCACCAAAAGCGCTCCAGAAGAGGTAGTGTGATCCCTTCTGGTACCGACAGGTCTATAGAGTCTGAGTTGTCAGACGATAGACCAACAAGTGAGCACATAACCCCCATTCAGGAAGAAGAGGGAAATGTGACTACACATAGTAGAGTGCCCACGCCGACGGGTGAATCGAGACCGCTTTCTGATAATGCAGCTGGCATTAACACAGAAGCGGCGATTCCGACGGCTAACTCACCACCTTCGAGACAAGTGACGGTGTCGACCGTCACATATACTAGTCTAGGTAAGACGCATGCTATAAATTCATCACATGCGTCACACCGGGATCAGCGTAACTCGTTGGTTGGTAACCACAACCCAGTGGAAAAGGGCACCAATCGTCGTAACGATTTTGGACTGAATTCCGATGCACATGGACGGTCTACTCCCAGCCATTTTAGTAGTTCTGGAGCTATTAAAAAGCGCGTTTCGGAGATTCAGTCAGATAAGTCGCGGCAACAGACGAGCAGGGATTATGAACTCCCTTCCAACGATCGCAGGCAGTCGACTGATAATCGGAGGGAAGCTCCAGATTATCGTTCTCATAATCGCGATCAATACGGTACCTGTCAGAGGAAGGTTAGTTATGACAAGCATAACAACAGGACCTCCTCACACAGATATGCGCCAGCACCAGAAGAAGCAGATGATGAATCGTTCTCGGAAGGTGAGCGCTATCACAGGAGTGCAACATCCACTTCTAGACGGTTACCGAATGAAGGGAATCGTAAGCCTCACACGTCCGATCGTAGCCAAAGAACTTACACTAAGAGGTAAGCCTCTACACAGTGTGACAATGGTTACAACAGATTCCGCGAAACGAATAATGATCCCGTCGAGCACGAGCGAGCTGTCGCTAGACGCGATCAAGGTACTCAAACCGATTCTAATCTTAGTAACTTAGATTCGGACGAATATTACGCTGCAAATAGGGAGGATGCAACCGCTTACCATGCGAGAAGATATCGCAAGGAGCGCCTCCCTGACAGACGTAGCAGAGTACCATCGTCGAGTCGAGATGTCCACCGGCGTGATACGTATAACCAAAGTGAGGACATGGGTGCATTAGTCCCTTTGGGATACAACCAGCCACCAGTGAGAGATAGAAAGGATCGGCCTGGTTGTGCAAGAGCCCTCAGAGACTGGGGTCTGTCGTTCGATGGGGAGACCAACGACGATGCCGAAGAATTTCTAGATAGTTTACAAGACTTCAGGAATGACGACCAGTTCTCTGACCGGCGTATTCTCAGCGCATTGCCTTGCGTGTTTAAGAAGACAGCCCTATTTTGGTATAGGGCCGTGCAATCTTCTTTACGTAACTGGTATGACTTCGAAAATGAATTTTTGAATGAATACGGTCAGGAGTTGCGAGATCAAGATTTGTTCGAGGATCTACAACGCCGCACGCAAGGCAAAGGAGAGAAGGTCGTAAAATACCTAAATTGCTTTAAGGCTATTGTGCGGAAATTCCGCCGACCTCCTCCGCTGCGCCAACAAGTAGAGATGGCATATTCTCAATTGAGACCGGAGTGCCGCAAATTTATGTCCTCGAGATCCATAAATAAATTCGAAGACATAATGAAGTACGGTAAAGAATATGAACAACACTTGGTATGGGACAAGAGGTTTGCGGAACCCACACCAAGAGAACAAGTTCATATCCCACAAGCTTTCCCAAAACGGAGTTCGTCCAAAGTTTCGGGGAAAGTGGCCTCATTAGTTGAGAATAAGAAGAGCCCACCAGTTTCTCAGCCATCTCCACCGCCGAAGAAGAAGACGTTGAAAAAGAAACGGAGCAAGAAAAATAAGAAACATTCTTCTAGCCCATCGTCAAGTGATTGTGAAGTAGCCAATGTGTATGGTACTCGCAACACTAACCAACGTCAGTACTTGCAACAAAATAAAAATTTTGTGGGTGCACAAAATATTAATAATGCAAGACAATCTTCGGGAAATAGACAGACAGGGTCAAAGCAGCAACAATATAACGGTGCTAGGCCGAAACAATACGTTGCTCAAGCTCAGACGACACCCGTCTATACGCCTCAACGTAGACAAAACACGGTATATGATCGTACTACGCAGAGGCAGACCCAAGACGCTGGTTTGCATAGGAATCCGAACAGTCCCTTCTTTGGCATATGTTTTACATGCCACAAAGTAGGACATCGATATTCCGATTGTCCCAATCAGACTTGCCTACATTGCGCAAGTATGGGACATACAGCGGACCAGTGCCCGAACGTGGCAGCGCCCATTGAGTGTCAGGTGTGCCACACAACTGGGGTAACCCTAGATAATTGCCCAAAGTGTGAGCATGTACGGCAATATCTGGGAAACCTAGCGGCAGGGTACCAGAATCGCCCCCTGGGCCCTGCACGCAATTAAAAGAGCGTAATAGCTCTAGACGGCAAGAGATACGGGTTGGTGAACCCGCGAGGTTGTTTGTTAAGAAGGACAAACACCTCACTGACTTCGCTGAACTGCTAAACGGAGAGCAAACAAACGTTCAGAAGGTAAGAGAGAATACCTCTGAACATCCGAATTTGCCGAAATCTGCTGAGTTACCTATGGTTAAGGCTGAGACTCCTTCCAAGCTAACTCCAACGTTCGAAGCGCCGAACAAAGCAGATTTAGAACTTCTAGAGATCAAGAAAAACAAAGAGTCTTTCTGGTCTGAAGTACTCCGTAGGCAGGCTGTTGACGAACACAAACGGTTACTGAAGGAAATAGAGAACGAGAGAAAAACTCTAAACTTGTGTAACCCCACCAATGAGAATGATGATACTCGTTACTCACTGTCACCCCAACCTACGATCAAAGAAAAGAGTATAAAACAGTCTAATGAGAGTAAAACGACTGTCTCTCTTGATCAAGTGATGAACAGTTCAAAATCGTTGCCGATTAGAACAGTTCAGGGGGGGGCAGGAGCCGTCCCGAAGACGTCCAGAGAGACAAGTTCGACTCCAGCTCTACTTGACAGTCAAGCCGAAGACATGGTTGCGGGAGTGCAATCCGAAAACCGTTTGTTCTTCTCGGTAAGACTTGGTGGCAAGGACTTTAAAGCATTGTTCGACCCAGGAGCAATGGTTTCACTTATACGCGTTGACGTAGCGGAATGCTACAGGGATAAGTGGAAACCGGCCAAGGTAGTCGTGCGGGGTGTCGCAGGACCGGTACTGAAAGTCCTAGGTTTGTTAGATGTTCTATTCGGAATTGAGGGATTAGATGGCAACATCCAACTGAGAATAGTCGAGAGTATGGAACACTCGATGATCCTCGGTATGGACTTCCTTCAACATTGGAACATCGAGGTTAAAATTGGCGATGCCCTCTGGCGTGTTGGCGCCGGAAAATGGCAGTCTTTTGTCAAGGATGGAGTCCGAGACGGAGACACGAGGATTCTCGCAGAGTGTGCAGGTATCATCGAGATTAACGATGACCAGCGAGAGAGGGTAAGAAAGTTAGTAGATAACTTATTACCACCACCAGGCGATGTGCATGGCTTTACTACGTTGATCGAACATCACGTGGAAGTAGAGCCAGGTGCACGACCAGTACGTCACAAACCAAGACGTATGTCGCCTAAAGTCCTCGAATTCGCCCAGCAAGAAGTCAGGAAAATGTTTGAGAGAGGAATAATTGAACCGAGTGCAAGTGAATGGTCTGCCGCTCCAGTGATAGTCCGCAAAGACGAAGGTAGCTATCGTTTTTGCATAGACTTCCGAGATTTGAATGCGGTAACAAAACGTGACTCATATCCAATACCGAATATGGATTCGATTCTGGATAAGTTACATAATGCCAAATTCATCTCTAAGATCGATCTTAAGAAGGCATATTTCCAAGTGTTAATGTCAGAAATTAGTCGACATTACACCGCCTTCGCTGTGCCTGGGTCTGGGTTGTGGCAGTTCACACGGATGCCGTTCGGACTGATGAATGCACCCATGACATTTCCACGGTTGATCGATGCTCTATTTGGTCCCGAAGTTGAACCTCATGTTTTCGGTTACCTGGACGATCTAATCGTTATAACCGAAACTTTCGAGGAACATTTAAAATGGTTGGAAATGGTTCTAAGGACACTAGTGGACGCAGGGCTAGAATTGAACAGAGAGAAGTGTCAGTTCTGTTGCTCGAGCATTACGTTCCTTGGGTACCGCCTGGATGGTGATGGACTTCGACCCGATGTGGATCGAGTGGCTCCTGTCCTAAATTATCCGACCCCAAGAAATGTTAAACAACTTCGTTCCTTCCTTGGCATGGTCGGTTGGTATTCTCGTTTTATAAATCGAGAGTCGGATATTAAGATCCCTCTCGTGAGATTACTCCGTAAGGACCAGCCATGGGAGTGGGGACCAGAGCAGGACGCGGCGTTCCGTGAACTCAGGTTAGCTCTAGCCGGCGCGCCAGTGCTTGCTCGACCAGACTTCTCTAAGCCTTTCTCGGTCCAGAGTGACGCGAGTGATTACGCTATTGGGGCTGTTTCGAGCATCCGATCGTTTACGTCAGCCGAGTGTTGAACAAGGCGGAGCGTAATTACATGACGACGGAGAAAGAGTGTCTAGCCTTAATCTGGGCAATTAAGAAACTTCGGCCATATATCGAAGCGTATCGTTTCAAAGCTGTGACGGACCACAGCGCGCTCAAATGGTTGAAAACTCTTAAAGAGCCCACCGGCAGACTAGCGCGCTGGGTGCTTGAGATGCAACAGTGGGACTTCGAGATTGTGCACAAGAAAGGTGCACTACACTATGTTCCCGACGCACTCTCTCGCGCTGTTAACCTGGACTCGGACGAAGTTGAAATAGCCTCCTTTGACGTGATTACCGACCCATGGTACATCGCCAGATTGGATGATGTGAGGTCCAGTCCTCAAAAGTTTCCGCAATGGAAAATTGAGGATGAAATGCTCTATCGATTCACGACCGATAAGCTGCTGGACCCAATCACGGGTCAAGAGGAGGGATGGAGATTGGTTGTGCCCATTGAACATAGGACGCGCGTACTAGAGGATTCGCATTGCCCTCCATCGTGTGGTCATTTAGGAGTGGAGAAGACCTATGACCGAGTGGCAAGAGACTATTATTGGCTGGGTATCTAGAATGATGTCAGGCAATTCGTTGTGCAGTGTATAGACTGCCAACGATATAAAGTCTCACAGGCGGGCCCTCAAGGTTTGATGGGCAAGCGTAATATTGAGAGACCGTGGGCTGTGGTTGCGGCAGATATAACTGAACTGCCTCGTAGTAAGAACCAATACAAATATATACTGGTCTTACAAGATTTGTTCACGAGGTGGGTTGAATTAAAACCGTTACGAGCTGCTACCGGGAAGTCGGTTGCGAAAGCATTTGAGGAACTCATACTGTTTCGTTGGGAAACTCCTGATTACTTCCTTACGGATAATGGTACAGAGTTCGTCAATAATAAGTTGACACAAATGCTTGAGGATTACGGGATAAAACAGATCACGACTCCTCCTTATCGACCGCAAGCCAACCCCGTCGAGCGAACAAACAGGACATTAAAGACGATGATCGCGGCCTTTGTGGATTCCGATCATCGCAGCTGGGATGAACATCTACATGAATTCCGTCATGCTATCAATACGGCAACGCAATCAAGTACGAAGGTTTCCCCAGCTTTCCTCAATTTTGGACGTCATCCTCAACCTGCTAAGAGTCTGCGTAGAGAGGTTGAGAAGAGGGAATTTAAAATTCCTATCGATCCCGAGATGTGGATGGATCGACTCAAACGTCTTGTTGCCCTTCGAGATCTAGTGCGGAAACACATAGATGAAGAGCAGAGAAAGAGAAAGTCAAGAGAAAGTCTATAACAAAAATAGACGCGTGGCTTCCTTCCAAGTAGGTGATTTAGTCATGAGGAAGTGTAGAACATTATCGCACGGGGCCAAAGGTATTTCAGCCAAATTGGCGCCTAAGTACGACGGACCCTTTGAAGTCAAGGAGATACTATCACCAGTAGTCTTAAGACTTGAAGAGTCTGGACGGAAGAGGTCTGAAGTGCACGTATCCGATTTAAAGAGATACGTCCCACCAAGGAGAAAATCCTAGGCCAGCGATGATCGGCTCGCCACGGAAAAATTAGAGCAAGTATATAACAGCGGCACCCCAATTTTCAACGTCTGGGACACAGGAGAAGTCCGTGTCCAAGAGGGCCAGACAGAGAGGAAGCCGCAGTAAGGCAAAGAAGCGGCGGGTGGAAGAGACCACCGTCGCAACAGTCCGAGCAGCTCCGGTGGGTATTGTGGACGCACAGCCCCAGGGAAGCAAAGCATCCTTTGCTTCCACGGTAATTGCTCGGCGGCTCGAGGAGGCAGACCGCCGTCAGGCAGCCGAATTTGGCCTGCGCCACACCGGGCCGATTGAGGAGGTACGACTCGCCCTGAGCGATCATGCTCAATGGTAAGTCGAGCAGCGTGCTAGGGAATACCAGAACTCCCTAGCCCAACCTCCAACACCGCCTCCTCCAGCAATATCCGGCCATCAAGAGGCTGAAGAGGATAAGACCCGCGGACGAGAAGAGAGTGTAGCTCAGCCAGTCCGTGTCGAGCTGATCCGAGAGGTACCCTCACAAGAGACGTTCCTACGTCACTTGGCGCAGGGTTTGGGTGTCCCAAACTCTGGACCTTTGGAGACGGTGCAGACCGGTCTCAACGTCCTGTTCAGGCAAATCGGCTATCCAGCCGAGCTGTCAGTACTGACCCCTGAACCTGCACCAATTCCTTTGGTTGAGCAGCCCTCCACCTCCGTCATGATGGACGCAACGTCGGGGATGTCCAGCAACGTTGTCACCAGGCTACCAATGTCCTCCTCCAGCGATGCTGACCTCCTCCGCGAGAGTCGCTTGCTCTTGGAAGCGGTAGCAGGAGATAATCCGGAAGCAAGAGACACTATCCTGCGACTGGTGATGGCCACCTTGGAGAAAAACCTCACCACTCCTCGGCCCTAGTTCGTCTAGGCGAGGAGATTCGACCTGCGTGTATATTATTATTTTATTTCATTGCCCTCTTTTCAACTCTCACATCAGTAGGATGATGTGGAGTTTAGTGGGGGGTTTTGCGACGAGACGTCGTTGCAATAAAATAAAATAATATTGAATCTAAAATATTATTTCGCGTATATAATATATTACATAGTGAAATCTCGCACATTGTTATTGTTTCGTGCGTTGCCTCTTCAAGGCCACGAAACACGCGTGTTTATGTCTACGAGCGAGGATGTGTGCGAGCATCCATGTACTCTATTGTTATTGTGTGTGTGTGTTAGATACTTTTCGGGAATGCGACAATTCCCGAAAAGCTGAGTACGCTGCCGGTCTTGACCGCGACAGCACCTTCTAAACCCCTCGTCACGCTTAGTTTCGCGAGCCACGGGAAGTACCGGACCGGTTCGTCCGTACTCCGGGAAGCCGTACGTGAGTGCTAGTGAGATTGTGAAAGTGCAGTGCGAAGGACCATACACCTCGGGTTGAGTATCCCCGAGGTAGGCGAATCGCCGCGGTATCAGGCTGCACCTGCAGACTACCGTCGAGGACGACGGGAGACCGGGCCGACTCCACCGGCCAACGGACGTCGGGGCGCCGACTTCCACCAGGGCCCATGGACCAGCCAGCCCGGTAAGTACCCGACATTGGTCGGTATCTGTATTTAGGTGTGTTGAGTGAGTGTGTGTGTATGTTTGTTCGGTAGCACACCGGTGCTACCGAAACCGATTGGGTATTGCGCGGGGCGAGCACGGGGGCAGCCCCTGCTTGCCGCGTATATACCACGCGACCGGGAGAACGCCCCGTTAAGTATTGTCGGGCACCTCCGTGTAAATACTTGAATAAATACTTATTTATTTTATATTAACGTAACGATCGCGTTATCATTTTGATTATAGATTAACCCGCAAACCACCTTCCGATTCCCGATTTTCCCGCCACGCGCGTCGGTACGTAGGAGATCGTCCTATCTCCGCTACCGTGTCCCGACGGGTTGACTCGTCAACCCACGGCGACGACAGAGACGTGTTCTTCGGGGCCGTCGTCCCTGATTAAATTAATAAATTACTTGTAACTATGGTATTAGGACGAAGTACCACGTTACAATATGTGCTCAAAAGTTTTTCTAATCTCAAAAAGCGAATTTTTATCAAGTTTTTTTTCAACACCAGCTGTGTTTACCACTATTTAAGTGGGTGGCTTACCCAATGGTTTACCAACCGCACCAAAAAAGGTAATTATTACATTTATTTTAAAAAATAAGCAATTTTATACAAATACCCAATACCTCCTTAACTCAAAATCTATTAACTTTTACTACAGAACATTATATGTAACATTCGTTGCTAGTTATATCTAGAATTCATCCTTCTGAGTTAGAATTTCTAATCTCAAGGTCAATGTCACATAAACTACATGTCAATATTCTACTTGAAAAAAGTGTAAGTATGTCCGAATATTTTTTTATCTAAAAGTCTAAAAAAAGCTTGAAGCGATACCTTTCAAATGGTCTGCAGCTATTTTATGGCCAATTCTGTAAAAAAGTTATGATAATTTAAAGAAACACGAAATTTTTATAAAAATTTAAATGGGAATTACCGTGTTAATTTTTGTAAATTTTTTGTCTTTCTTTAAATTATCATAACTTTTTACAGAATTGAAGGCCATAAAAAAGCTACAAACCATTTGAAAGGTATTACTTCAAGCTTTTTTTTTTTAATTTTGGGATAAAAAAATTAATTTGAACGTACTTACACTTTCTTCAAGTTGAATATTGTAATGTAGTTTATGTGACATTGACTTTATGATAAGAAATTCTAACCCGAAAGAATAAATTCTAGACATAATTAGCAACGAATGTTATATACATTGTTCAATAGTAAAAGTTGATAGATTTTGAGTTAAATAGCGGTAAACACAGCTGGTTTAGAAAATCGGCAGTCCGAGTCTCCGAGGATCAGGATTATTTCTACTTTTAATTACAAAGGTATGTGTCATACTAGTTAATTTTAATTAATTAATGATTAATATTTAATAATTAATATTTAAATCATGATTAATACTTAAAGTATTATTCAGTTTTTACAATTTAATAAAGTAACAAATGTAGGTTAAGATTTAGTATTGTTAAACATTTTTTTAGTTTATTTCTTACTTAACTTAAAATGTTTAAAAGTTACTATTAACACTATTAATTCATCAATTTACAACTCTCACAGTCGAAAGCTCATTAATATTTTGAAGGAGCATCACTTTGACGAACAAACACTTCAAGCATTACAAGGTGGGTCCTAGAATCATTGAGATAGATTTAATTTACACATAAACCACTCATATAACATTACTATTTATTCATTACAAAGTTATTCTAAAATCAATATAAGTATCAAAGTGTCATTTTCATATAACCTATAACGTATAGTTATGCATTTGTTTAATAGAAGGACTAAAAATGTTTTTTTAAGTTATAATAATATACAATAAAAATTTAACCACTTATCTTTTTTTTTAAACTATTTAAGTCAATGTAACTATAATAAACAGTCATGTCCCTCACAGTTGGCATAAAAATAATCCTGTATATATTCATGTTTATAAAGTTTCTGAATTTATTTCACACACGATAAGGAACTTCCACATTATTTTATGTAGAAATGATAAATAAACTGTGATAAAAAAACTACAAGGATAGAGACCGATAACTTATCCATTTAATAATGAATTAGTTTTTTTACTTTATTAAAATCTTTCTGGCTATCAAAGATTCATGTTGTTCAACATTGGAATAAAATCATTGAGTACATGCAAAATTTACTTAATTGAATATTAGACTTGCTATATTAATATGTCAGTCAATAATATGCCCATACGTGTATTTCACAAAATTAGAGAATTATAATAAATAAAGCACTTATATAACATTACTATTCACAATATAAGTGTCAAACTGTCATTTCAAAGTAACCTAAAACTTCCAAATGATATTTACACTTGACACATATGAATAATGATTAACATCAATAGCTTATCCACTTAATTACTGTTTTTTTCTTTAAAATTATTCAAGTAAATGTGACTATTATATTCAAGTAAATGTGACTTTTATACATCAACATATCACTTAGCTATAACTCACTATAATAAAAATTTTCCTGCACGGGTTAATGTTCACAAAATTTTACAATGAATTTTAAACCGCCAATGTAATAAGCACTTATTACAGTTTTAAACAAATATAAATTGTTATGAAATTAATAGTATAATAAAGAAAGGGAATTATATATTATCCACTTAAATAACATTATTTTCATGGATGCATTTAAAAATTATATCATCATACCTTGATTGAATATATATTCAAGCTAATCAATAAAATAAAAATATAATATAAATAATGTAAAAAAATAAAAAACATTTATTTAACTTGATTTTTACATATTTATATATTATAATTTAATTGAAAATGAAATGATATCATAATTTGTGATATGATATAATAAGTTACTGATTCTAATAGAACATTTTCAAAACTTCCTATATAGAATTTTAGATAAAAATAACTATGTTTATTTAATAGAATTATGTACTTGAATGTATGTTTACAAAATTTTGGGGATTACTGGGTTAATCTAACAAAAAGCAATAATGAATCCATAAAATAATTATTCATTTAAATTAAATTATCTTTAGATTGAAGCTTTCAAAATGTAATTAAACAAAATTATTTGCCAGAACTTTACACGAAATATAAAATAAAATCGATCAAACATTTAATATTTATAAATTATAAATTAAATTATGCCAGTAAATAAATAAAATTGGAAGAGTTAACGCTGGATACGACAACTAGTCTTTATTATCACCAATGTCGTGACAGATAAAGGCGGCGAGAGAATGGGGGGGGGGGGAATAAAATAAAACCAAAAATATTTTTCGGTTCAGGTCAATAATAAAATGACAACTATTCTTTTCTATCCTCTATTTTAACGATGTAAGAAGGAGGGAGGGGGTATGAAAATATAAGAATTTAAAAAAACTCTAATGGTAATTTACAGTTACGGTAAATAACAATATGCCAACCAGTCTTAATTTATCCTCTATTTAATGGTAAGTAAGGGAGGGGAAAGAATGGGGGGAGATACAATTAGAAAAATTAATTTATTGGGGGTTTTCGGTACAGCTAAATAAGAATCTGACAACCGTTCTTTTTTATTCCCCATATTAAAGATAAGATTTAAAAATATAATATATATAAGAATTATAATATATATTAAGAATTAAAAATATAAGTATTCTAAAAAAAACTCTTATGGGGATTTACGGTTTCGGTGAATAACAATATGACGACCAGTCTTTATTTATCCTCTATTTAATGGTAGATAGGGATGGTGGGGGTTAAATTAGAAAAATGGTTTTATAGGGGTTTGTGGTACAGGTAAATAACAATATAACAACTATTGTTTTTTATCCCCCATTTTAATCATGAAAGAAGGAGGGGGGGATTAAAAATATAAGAATTCTAAAAAAACGTTATTGTGGATTTTCATTAATCCTCCGTTTAATGGTAGATAGGGGAGGGAAAAAGGAGAGGGGTGGGTAAAATCTAAAAAATTTCAAAAAATTTTTAGAGATAATGAAGTTAAAGTTTTAAGTAAATTGGATTTGACCGAATCGTGTTATATGGGATTTCGCAAATAAACTGTCTATTTTTGGTTCGATTGTTTATTGTAGATTATGTGTATAATATGTAATATCGGTCTTTCAGAACTAAGTTGCTTTATTTTTCAATAAAGCAGGCCCTATTTACTCTTTGTCCACTATGGTTAGTAGAATTTCCCAGACAACGGCCTTTAAAAAAAAATTAAAGGCGTTTCGTCCAGGATCTCTAGCTTGGACTCCTCAGTAAGGAACTGGAGATCTTACCTTAGACGCCACTCGCAAAATAATCCGCTACGCCACCAAGATGTTCTGCGGTTATATATATAAAAATATAGTGCTATGGGAAATTCTACCAACCATAGGACAAAGAGTAAATAGGGCCTGCTTTATTAAAAAATTAAGCAATTTAGTTCGGAAAGACCGATATTACATATTATACACATATAACGGCACCATATATAATAATGGCACCAAGCCATTAGAAATTTGTTAGAAATATTCGGCGTTAATATGTGTGAATCTTGATGGATGTGGTAAGACCTTGATTTCTCTTGAATGTCTGCTTTAATTTTTACTTTAAATAGCACGCATCACATTATCATCATTCATGTGACAATTCATCACATCGTTCATGTAATTATAAAATCTTAAAATTGTTTTAAACAACTTTTGTATAAAGAAATATAATACCTTTACAGGCAGTCTATGCAACAATTGGAAAATGGAACAGCTTCATTGTTACATATGTAAAACCTTAATACTTGGAAATGTAGATGACTTAGGACGACATTTCCGTCATAATCATGGGTTGAGAATGTCTTTTAGAAGAGGTGATGCTGGATTTATTTGTTCTCAAAATGGTTGTGAATCTTCTTTTCAACATTTTAGAAATTTAAAGGTGCATATATTAAATCATCATCGTAATGTTCATCAAGAGGAACAAAATATTATTCATAACCAAAGAAACAACGTTTGTGTAAATAATGAATTAGTTGAAAACATGGAGTTGGGTGACGTAAATGATAATGATATGGAAGAAAATGATAATGGTATGGATAATAATGATATGGTTTTGATTTGAGAAATTTAATTATTAAAATGATAGCTAGGCTACATTGCAATGGTTCGGTAACAGGTGATCTTGTTAAAAGTATTATCGAAGAATTCGAATTATTATTATATTTAACTAAAATTTCATTAGTAAAAAGAATTGCAGATAAATTAACAGTAGGTCAAGTTATTGATGAAAACTTAGTAAGAGATGTTCATAACATTTTAGATTTTGATTGTTTATTTAATAATTTAAAAAATTATGATCAACGAATCAACACTTTGGTTGAAAACTGTGGGTACATTGAACCAATTGAAATTCCTCTCGCTCGGCATAATGATTCCAGGCTTGATCCTTCTTCCTGTAGTTATGAACAAGCTACTGTCATTGAAACATTTCAATACGTTCCTATAATTAATTACTTCAAAATTAATTATACTAAATGAGGAAGTTAGGCAAGGAATTATATTTATAATTATAAACGCGTATAAAAATAACATTAAGTGGAAATTTAATCCGCCTAATGCCCCACATATGGGGAGAGCGTGGGAAAGACTTATTAAATCAGTAAAAACGGCTTTAGATTATACCCTTCGCGAGCAAGTTCCAGAGGAAGAGGTTCTCGAGACGTTATTAGTCGAGATTGAACACACGGTCAACTCGCGCCCACTAACGCACGTCTCAGTCGATCCACGCGACGAAGAAGCACTAACACCAAATCATTTCTTAATCGGTAGCTCGTCGGGTCATTTGAGATTCACAAAATACAATCTAGAAGTGAATAATCCACAAAAACGTTTCGAAATAGCCCAAAGTTACGCGGTTAGCTTTTGGAAAAGATGGCTTCGCGAATATTTACCCACTTTGCTTCCGCGAACCAAATGGCACACTCCGATTCCCCCGCTAAAGGTAGGCAACATTGTTTTTCTAATAGATTATCAAGCATCGCGAAATTCATGGAAAAAGGATAAAATTATCGAAATATATCCAAGCGAAGATGGAATAATTCGCGACGTGAAAGTTCGTACGCCGACACACGATCTAGTAAGAGCAACTCACCGATTAATAAAAATATGCGATACTATAGAAGTCTAGAATAAAACGGATTCTAGACTGGGGGGAGGATGTTCAGGATGGAAACTTTGGGATAGTCTTTAAATATCCGGCAATAGAAATAAAACGTCGTAAAGCCTTAACTGATGCGTTTTCGAGCATGCACGTATATCGGGGGGTTTTTCCGAAATCATAAATAATATATAGAATTAACGAATGTTCGAGACGCGCGTTTTCTACATATGTGACAGAAATGTTAACCCGATAAAAGAAACAAGTCATCGCACGCCGGACGGGCAATAAAACCATAAAACAAAGTGGCTATGTCGAAGCCGAGCAGGTATGCCTAAGAACGGGTGCTGGTAGGTCCGGGGCAATCCCCAAATGGATGAAGTGTAGTGTATTACGCATAGATAGTTGATACAAAAGAAGACGGGGTCCCGATAATAACGACGTTTATTTGTATTTATTCCGTAATAGCATAAGTATGATTAATAAGGATGTATATAAAGAGACAAAATAAGTGTTCATGTATGCGTGTGTATATCTATAAACAATAGGCGTTTATACGCATATCACTGTATGCGAGAGTATCTGGGCGAATAATAGTTTGTACTATGTATGTATGTATGTGTGCATTTTTTGGGCATGTGCGTGTATAGAAATTTAATTATACACTAAACTACTAAATGTAAAAGTGCTCTAATTAGTTCGACAAAAATATAATTTAAAATCATTAACAAATTAGTAACAAATTCTTTACCAATTAACGATTTAATATAAAGTAAAGTAAAAAAAAAAGAGAAAACCATTTTTTTTCCTTTTGACTTGATAAACCAACTCGTAGTAAAGCTTACTATAACGTGCGTGGGCGCGAAAGTGCATTCCACGTCCGGGATGCTAAATAATCAAAGTCTAGGTCCGCCTAGAACTATTCAACCCATTTTAACGGGGGGAGTTGCTACAGAGAAGCGACGACCAGTAGTTATTTGGCAAAGTGGTCAATAAAGGTGGACTGAGGGCTGTCAGGCGACAGAGCGACTCGATTGGGGAAACAGAGAGGAAAAGTCGGCCCACCTCGATTAAGGCCCGGGAAAGCTACCCTCTCTACCCCAACCTTAGACTGAAGGAAGGGGTAAGTCGAAAGGAGCAAGGAAGGCCTCAAGCGAGGGAGGCCCAGGAAGGCAGACTAATTTTGGCTATCGGGAAAATGGTAGATCGGTCCTTCGAGCTTGAGTCGGGCGAGTTAGAGCAGTTACCGGTTTTCATTAATCGACCTAATATTTGTACGCTCGTATACTTCATCGCGTTTCTTGTATATATATACATATAACTTGTATAACTTCTTGACAAAGCTTGCACGGGCTTTTTCCCCTACTCCGTGGGGTTTTTTACGCCCTTGCAAGCGTTTTTATCTTCGGGATTATACGGAAAACATTTGAATATAATAAAATTGTGGTTTTATTTGTGTTTCCCCCTATCTATCCTCTTCTTGACCCAAACAATATATATACACATAATACGTACGTAAATGTTCATCTCCGACATACACTCTTTTATAAAAAAAATTGCTTTTGTTTTTTATAATTACACCATTAGTTTGATTATTTAAATATTTTTATTTTTTTACAAATTTCTTGAAGAATGTTTTTAATATAAATTAGGTGAATACTGCATGCAATTGCAACATTTTAAAAAATGTGGATACATATGTTGGTTTATTTAATATATTACATTATTTTATCTTTAATCTATCAAAAAGTTCTATTTGATTTTGTATTAGTATACAAAAAATATATCTGTTGTTAATATTAATATTTTGGATTGTAGATGAATGTATCGACGGATGAGCATTCTTATAATGTTCAGTACAAGATTTTCGATCGATTGGAATTAAACTAGGCCCAGCAAAAAAATTGGTTGAAATTATAAATACTACCAAAGTGAGTTTACGAATATTATATTTATAAATGATAAAATTATAAATGATTTTACATTATGTCTTAACTAAATATGCAAATTTATGCATGTTCTTATAAGTATAAATATAAAAAATGTAAATTTAGATAAATCTATACAATTTTTGCCTAAACTTTTATTCTTATGAGTACATTTATAGTGTTCGACCTTTAATTACAATATATTTTTTTAAATACTTTTATGGTGCAAAATAAAAATTATTTGTTTAAAAACAGGTGCCTATAGGAGATTTTATAATTGATAATGGGATTCTAGTAGCAAAGAGCAGTGTCGAAGAAGAATCTTGTTTAGAAACTTGTACAGAAAATAATTCTGAAGAAGATTTGAATATGACAAAAGATGATTCGTCTAAAGTTGAAGTTACTCATGATAACCAGGATACAGAAGTTGCTGATTTAAAACGAAGAGATGACATAGAAAATGAAAAAGATAGTACCAAAAATAAAATCTCTACATCACACGTAGTTAATAAACCATTGGCAGCTAAAAATCAAAATTGTTTAAAAAGAAAAACCGTTGCTTACAGTAGTACAGTTTCTTCCAGTGCTCATTAAGTGTGCCAGAATGTGAATCGTTATAAATTTACGGTAAGATTTTTTGTATAAAATAAGTTACTTTTTAAATAAACTAAAATTTTTAAAGTTTCTTTAAACTTTATTTCAGCGTTTTGACTCTGTCGTTGATACATTACTACATGATCCCCAAGATGGACATAAAATAATTACAGCTGCACGAGATAATGTTTTTACCGAGTACACTAGAAGATGTATGATCAAAATACTCGTTGCTGAACTTGTGTCGATTCAAAACACGTAGTTAGTATTTTAATTATAATGTTCTTGAAATAAACCACATGACTTGATTTTAATTTTATTTTACATTTATGTGCGGTTATCCACCAAGTGAATCAAAGGTCACTCTGGCAAAAGCGATCACGACAGAATTTCCAAATTTAAAGGATAATGACGCCAAGCTTGGTTATGTATGTACTTTTTTCAAATTTTACTTTTTTTTACACAGTAATGATATAACGAAAGAACTCTCGTAAAATTTCATTTTTCAGGAACACTATTACGATCCTAGTCAGCACACCGGATTTATTGAATTTAGGCTCTTAACGTTGAGGAAAAGTTTACCGAGTGAAGAGAAAAAATATAAATCAAAAGCAAAGAATGATCTGCAAAAGAAACCTGAACAAAAAATATGTTTTGATGATAATTCGCATCTTTCTAAAGATATTTTTGAAGAAACCGTAAGCTATACAATATTGATAATATTAGATATATTTTTCTGTAAGAAATTATGTTATGCTTTAAATTAAGTACTTCAAATGTGACGTTATTTATACTTAAAATACTGAATATAATTTAATGTTTTGTTAAAAAAATTTACACCTTTATATACTTACAGATTAACTGCCTAAAATTTCGTAATCCTTCGCATTCAAATAAGGAAGTTATCACGTCAGAGATGCGAGAAACGTTTCCGAATAGAAGAACTTGGATTATGAAAGAAAATCCTCCAGATTATGAAGGCGATTTGGTAATTAAACAAATTTTTATTGTTATATTTTTAACAATATTTTTTATTAATATTTAATTTTGCAGATTGATTTAGAATTTGAATGGCTGCATCCAGGTAAAGGGGATAGATTTATAAGTAAATTTGTTTTGATCTACAAGCAACAAATACAAGCAACAAGTATTTGCTTACACTGCTGATATGGTTGATGTTTGTCATTAAGTTACAAGTGTTACTGGTGGTGCAAGATTTGTAAAATAAAATTAATATTGTAAGCTGTATTATACTTTACGTTAAGCACATAATTTACTTTTCAGCTGATCTGAAAGTTTTATTAATTTTAATATACCTCTTACCAACATCTAATGCGCTCAAAAAGGGAAAGTCTAAAGCAAAAGCTTCGAAAAAATTGCGACATTCGAAAAATATTTCATTGCAACCTATGAATTTTAAAGATTTATTAATAGAAATGGTGTCTGTAAGTATTTTTTTTCTTCTCAGTTATATATCCTAAGTATTATAAAAAAATTTGTTAATATTTTTAGGAGGGCACCGATATTGAAGATTACGTTAAAGAAAAATGTAAAACTTCCAAGTCTCCTATTCAGCCTTATATAATTGGCATTTCAGTTGATTAGTAAATCGATATTACGTCATAGCAGACCAAAAATGTTTACATCAAAATGACAAAACAAAAATTGTTGGAGCATTCGAGTTACTTTTTAAAACTTATTATGCGTTTAATTTACAGTTTCCTATACATTTATTGAATTTTTATACATTTATAGAGTTTTTTATTTACAAAATAACCGATAGAAGCCCTAGTAACTCTGTTCGGTCCTTGCATGTTAATTTAATTAATTTTGATGTAAGTAAAACAGTTTTTAAAATGAACAGAAAATGTACAGAAAGCTCTACAAAAGATTGTAGTGATGAATCATAAATTTATCTTTTATATAATGTTTAGTTCGGTAAAAATAATAAATATTGTTAGTCAAAGTATTTTTAATAAATATTTAATTTATTCCCGAGTATAATCACTTATTTTTTAGTGAAATTTGCACTGAAGCTCTGTAAAAACTTCACTGGTTATCCAGTGACATTTCTGGTAATTTCAATCAGTGAATATTTCACTTTTTCATTCAGTGAAATAACACTGATTACTAGTGCAGCAATTTTGACTACCCCATTCAGTGAAGATTTCACTGAATTTCAGTCAAATTTCACTGGATTATATTTAGAGAGAACACTTTTAATTAATTTAATAAATAAATATTTAAATAATATACATAAATTTCACGCGGTTATAAATAAATGTTTATGTATTGAAATCCGAACTCGGAATGATTGATACATTCGTAACGTGCAACTAATTATAAAGAAAAACAAAAATACGCCGCTTCCCTAATTTCGCGAAAATTCGCACGCGACAGAGGTAGTGAACGCCCAACAATCAACACAATACCCCTTCCACTTACACATCTGCTAAGCAAGAGCAGACACTCAAATTCGCGCAGCGCGTCAAAACAATTGATTCCACTGACCTCTGCACAACCCACAGATTATTGAGCAGTTGAAAAATGGATCAAAATTACGACATCCGCCAAGACATCCGCGATAAGCGCACCACCAAATTTTTGATGGATAGAGTGTCCGCAAAAAACTTAATTGATTTATGGAGAGGCAAGTCATTTATTTATATTTAGATTTTTTAAACATTTTATTTAAATTCAATAATTTATAATATGTGTAATATATTTATAATTATAATATATAATATAATTTATGTATATTTATATAAAAGAAAATATTGATAAACGTAATTTAAATATTTCCCTCCATGCATAAAAGAGAATGACGTCGTTTTTAGGGATCACCCTTATATCTTCATTATTAAAAAGATATTCTTTATCGGATAATCACTTATAAACGCAGCTGACAAATGGTTCCATGATTAAACTCAAATAATATACTGAAAATATTACAAATAGCTGCAAACAAATACATATGATGTGTTTTTTTGTATTACCAATATGTAAAATACAGTGTAATGATATATTTTCCATTTAATGTTAGCCATGACTGTCCAACCTTTTCAAACATTGCTCAACGTCGTCTGCTAAAAGACGACACTTTCCTCGGTGGAAAAGACCAAGTGTCACTTTCTAGCAGACGACGTTAAGCAATGTTTAGAAAGGATGGACAGACTTTTGGCTTACATTAAATATTAAATATATTATTACATTGTATTTTATCGGTAATAAAACTCTTTATATTTATTTAGAAAATAAGTATTTTTAGAATGCAAAATGGATTAATTTATTAATTCTTCGACGCGAAATTTATAGTACCGTATTATGATACCTCAAGAGGTATAAAAAATACATTCAATACCTAATCGAAATTATTTCATGCCGCACTTAATTATTGATAATCATAATAATAAATAATTATTATTTATTTTTTTAGTCATCTATTAGACTTTTTGCACACACTAATAGCGCAGAGGAAAGAAATTGCGGAGCACAGTAGGTTGCTTGCCAAAATAAATGAGAATTTAGAAAATCTAAAACCTAATATGTAAGCCAAAAAATTACAATAAAATCTTCAGTCTGATCTCCGGGAATCGGAACTTTACCAAACTCTAGGATATCCTTTCTACTATAAAAATATGAATAAAGCTGCAGCTAGACACTTATATCGTCCTTTATAAATTATTTTTTAGTTGGATTCACATATCTTAATTTGGTCAAAAATTGTGGAATAAATAATAATTAGACGAAATTTAAACAAAAAAGTAACATTAAAATTTGATGACTTTTAAGGCCAAAATTCTTATTTCTTCTATAACTTTTGACTAAATCAATATACATATATGAGTTTCCTTTCTCCCAAATTAAGTTTGTTAAAGATCAGTTTCCTGAAGGTGTAACACTCTCATATTGGTAAGGTGTAAAGCTCATATTACGATGACAATGAAATCGACAAATAAAGAAAGCAAAAAAGGTAATAATCTATCCTCATAAAACTGCGTGGGCACTCTCGCACATAGGGACACACACATACACCCAAAACACGCACACGCACACGCTCACAGGCCCAAGCTCATACTGACACTCACACATACACCCTCGCAGGCACGCACACAAACACACACAAACATAGGCACACATACGCACACCCGCGCATGCACGCACACACCCACGCAGAAACGCACAAAAACACACACATTCATAGGCACACGCACACGAGCACACTCACACACACACGTAGGGGTAATAGAGAGGTAATAGAATTGAGTAGAGGAAAGGGAAGGTTTTTTAATAATATTCTAAGTATGGGATTTTTTCTACATCAGTAAAGTACCAACGATTTGTTCCCGTGCTAGGTAAATAATTTACAGAATCGCAGGAATTTTTTGTTCCACGATAATTTTCCAATTGCTTCGATAACGCCGTAAATGTCCTTTTATAGGCTCACTGCAAAAAGATGTAAAAATCGCTTAAAATTTTTTTGTAACCTTCTCTACCTTAGTAAAGTACAATCGCTTAGTTTTCGTGCTAGGTAAATCATTTAAAGCCCGTACGAATTTTTTATTCCTCGAAAATCTTCCAATCGCTTCGATAACGTCGTAAATGTCCCTTTATGAACCCACTGTAAAAAATGGTACGGTAGAAATCGTTTAAAATTTTTTTATAATGTTCTCTACCTTATTAAAGTACAATCGATTAGTTTTGGTGCTAGGTAAATCATTTATAAACCCGTACGAATTTTTTGTTCCTCGGAATTGCGGTTTTTGTGTGCTCATTGGGTCCTGGGACTATATTGAGCTGTATATATCGATTTTAGGCCTGCAACAGTTTGTATTTAGTGCAGAGTTAGCTTTTTTTATTTATAAAAAGAAATTTTTTTTTCTTGTTTTTCGTTCGTTACGAACGATGTGAACTTCAGTATCATACGAAAATCTTGCTATCTCGCGTCCAAATGAATTTATAATTTAACGGTTCCAACTTTGATTTAACGAGTATAAATAGTTCATGTACTGGGGGGAGGGTAGCATTTTATATAAATTAATTATTTTTTCTGCGTTTTCACCAGGATTACAAAATAAATTATGATATTTAATGACACCGAATTTTCGCTTAGTTTTCAATACGCAATTTCTAAGAACGGTAGATTTGAATCGAATAATAAATAATAAATTAGCGTTTACATTTGAGTTTGTATTATCATGACTCGGTTGATCATGAGGCAAAGCAGAAGTCGCAGGTCGCGGGGCAAACAATCTCGTATCCACTATGTCGCATGAGAAATGCTCAAGCTTAAGTACCAACAAGATTTGTTTAGCCAATTCATCCAATTGCAGATTACAACTACGAGGAATGCCCGTCACCTTTAATTCTGTGTTAGGTGTCGCTCTAACATACAGATCTTTTAATTGCTCAACTTCCATGCGTGATTCCTTGCTCGTTGTGAGTATAGTATTTAATATGTGGGCCATTTGCGCCGCCTGCAACATTGACTCCCACCCCTCTGGCAGATTCATTTTATCGTTTTGATAATTAGTTTGCATTAACAACTACGAATCCAGCGAGTTATCAGATAATTCGACGTCAAGATCAAAATTGCGCACCGAATCGATTTTTGAGTGCCGAGCGTTAGTGTTATTTGGCGGCCGATTTGGAATACTTTTATAATATGATAATTTATCTATTGATTCAGTTAGATTCGTGGTGCAACAAATATCGCTCGATTTATTTCGTAAAAAATCCACTGAACAGCCCGGATGGAACGTCTTGCCACAGCTTATACAAAATTTAATTAATCCAGCTGTAGCCGTGCGACATCGGGCGCATTTTATCCTTTGCGAACCGTTTTGTTTGTTCATTTAGCTTACAATATGATTTATCATTTATATTTATTTATATTTATATTTATATTACTACCAATAATACGCGTTAGTTTTTAGGTAGGATTATCGACTTTTATATCTACAATAGTAATAGTATACGACGACACTAATATACATAAAGAGTAATACAGAAATGCGCGTATATGAAAGGCAAATTTACATACAAGCTATATACGTTATATGTTGTGTTACGTTCTCGGAGTGTCTATATTTAGCCAGCTATTTAAATAGAGTCAATTAAAAGTTAATAGTATCTCCACCTGTCACTAAACTCTGCTAATTAATAAGGTATAATTCAAATGGTTACAATGTGCAATCGGCGCGATCTACCTTATCGATTGATGGTAATCTGCCTAATCACGTGGCAAAAACTCTTATAGAAAAAGTTCTAACCTAAAAACTATCGCTACAAACGCAACACTTATGAATATAAACCTCGACAGATGCTTCTTGACGCTTCTTGCTACAAGACGCGCTGATTTTTGATGGCTGAAGGTGAGATCACTGGTATTGGTAGCACATCAAGACTCGGATGCATTCGATCGTAATCGGTTTAAGTCTCTCACGGCCGTTCGAGTGCAAAAAATTCACTGTATTGCATAAGCGATGCGGCCGTATTTGAGGACTCTCCCCTGTATAACTATACCTCCGAAGAGTAAAAAAAATACGTGAGTATGTATTAAAATATGCAAAGCAATCAAGGCTAGACGTTGCGCACTCACCAGAGAGAGAGTGAGAGAGGAAGAGAGATTTAGATTTAGATTTAGATTTAGATTTATTGAGATCTTGGGGTGTGACCTCATCTGACCCTAAAGGACATACATTGTGGTAAAATAATAAAATATAATCGCAGTAACATCTCGGGCAGTAAATAAAATATACGAGTACAATGTGAGAGTAAAATAAGATGTAACGATATAAATATAAAATATAATACAAAGAAGAAATATACAGTGAAAATGCGACAAAACATGAAAAAATAAATATAAGCAAGTGATCGAAGTGATACAATTAAATGAGGCAGTTGGCACAAATATCCTTCACTGATAATTCTGTTCTCCCAGTCTTGCCGATTTTGGTGAGCAGGAAATCAAGTAATTTCTTCTTGAATTCGGACAAACAGTCCATGGAGAAAGTAACAGGGGATAGCTGGTTAATAATTCGGAAGCAGATACAGAGAACGATCTCTTCCAAGTTTCCGTCCTAGGAGGCTTATAAATTAACGTTCTGTGGTAAACGACTGGAGCTACGAACTACAACTGTATCGCCTATTACTTTAATTTCGTTGAGCAGGTATTGAGGGCGAGAACATGATATAGTTTCGAATGCTTGCATGGCAGTTAGAAATTGACGCCGTTGTTTCGCTGAAAGCCAGCCAAGCTCAAGTCTGTATGGAGTGACATGAGCTCGCTTCGGGATGTTGCCGTAGATGAATCTAATGCAAGCATTTTGTAAACGTTGCAGTTGAAGATCCCTCGTTTTATCTACTTCGTTATAAACTACTGACGCATAGTCAAGATGCGGAAATACAAGGGTACGGACAAGGTAAGTTCGAAGGTGGTGTGAAAGTGCGTGCCTATGAAATCGCAGAATCCTGAGTGATGTTCTGACACGTGTCGAGATTTGTTGAACGTGGTCAGACCAAGTAAGGGTAGGTGTGAGCTATACTCCAAGGCATTTAATTATGTTCATAAGGAAGTATGCAATCACCGATTGAACCCCACGAGTAACTGCTAAGTTAAAACGAGAGACAAAAGCCTCATTTCCAAAGAGCATTGCCTTGGTCTTAGTAACGTTTAATGAAAGGCCATTGTCTAATGCCCACGTAGCTAGAGCAGAGGCATCTTCACTAATTCTAACGATACCTTGTTCAAAATCAGCAGAAAAAAAGAATAATAAATTGAGTATCATCCGCATAAATCATGAGAGAGCGAGCGAGAGAGAGTGAGAGAGATTGATTGATTGATTGAGTCTTTATTTGGGTATCTGGGGAAAACCCGTATACCACATCTGTCTGGCGAGATAAAAATCTTTACAAATAATAAAAATAATAGAAAATATAAACGTTGGTACCATCGCAAAATAAAAACAAATTTAAAATGAATAACATGATTTAAAACAATAACAATAAATAAAATTAAAAAGGCAAATACAACAATAATTTAAAACTTAACAACTAGAGAGAGAGAGAGAGGAGAGAGAGAGAGAGGAAGAGAGAGAGTGAGAGAGGAAGAGAGAGAGTGAGAGAGGGAGGGAGAGTGAGTGGGAGGGAGAGACAGAGTAATGTGTCATGGAAAGATGCACGGAAAAAGAGTGAGAGCGCTGGAGGTAGTGAGCCGGAGATGCAGATACAAACAGAGACGCAGTAAGAGTAAAAGATATAGCGTGATATAGATCACGGAAAAGAGAGAGGGAGAGGTGGAGCGCGCGCAAGAGAGAGAGAGAGAGATTGATTGATTAATGTATATTTATTGCAGCCTTTGGGGTACAACTCTATAAAGCTGAGAAGAAAGTACATAGGTAACACAATCATTATACACAATTAAACGGATGCGATATTTCTAAAAAATCCACTGAACAGCCCGGATGGAACGTCTTGCCACAGCTTATACAAAATTAATTAATCCAGCTTGTAGCCGTGCGGACATCGGGCGCATTTTATCCTTTGCGACCGTTTGTTTGTTCATTTAGCTTACAATATGATTATCATTATATTTATTTATATTTATATTTATATTACTACCAATAATACGCGTTAGTTTTTAGGTAGGATTATCGACTTTTATACTACAATAGTAATAGTATACGACACACTATCTACATAAAGAGTAATACAGAAATGCGCGTATATGAAAGGCAAATTTACATACAGCTAATCGTTATATGTTGTGTTACGTTCTCGGAGTGTCTATATTTAGCCAGCTATTTAAATAGAGTCAATTAAAAGTTAATAGTATCTCCACCTGTCACTAAACTCTGCTAATTAATAAGGTATAATTCAATGGTTACAATGTGCAATCGGCGCGATCTACCGTATCGATTGATGGTAATCTGCCTAATCACGTGGCCAAAACTCTTATAGAAAAAGTTCTAACCTAAAAACTATCGCTACAAACGCAACACTTATGAATATAAACCTCGACAGAGCTTCTTGACGCTTCCTTGCTACAAGACGCGGCTGATTTTTGATGGCTGAAGGTGAGATCACTGGTATTGGTAGGCACATCAAGACTCGGATGCATTCGATCGTAATCGGTTTAAGTCTCTCACGGCCGTTCGAGTGCAAAAATTCACTGTATTGCATAAGCGATGCGGCCGTATTTGAGGACTCTCCCCTGTATAACTATACCTCCGAAGAGTAAAAAAATACGTGAGTATGTATTAAAATATGCAAAGCAATCAAGGCTAGACCGTTGCGCACTCAACCAGAGAGAGAGGAGAGAGAGAGGAGAGAGACGAGAGAGAGGAGAGAGAGGAAGAGAGAGAGTGAGAGGGAGGGAGAGGAGGGGAGGAGACAGAGTAATGTTGTCATGGAAAGATGCACGGAAAAAAGAGGATGAGCGCTGGAGGTAGTGAGCCGGAGATGCAGATACAAACCGAGACGCAGTAAGAGTAAAAGATATAGCGGATATAGATCACGGAACAGAGAGAGGGAGAGGTGGCAGCGCGCGCAAGAGATGAGAGAGGAGAGGATGTTGATTAATGTATATTTATTGCAGCCTTTGGGGTACAACTCTATAAAGCTGAGAAGAAAGTACATAGGTAACACAATCATTATACATACAATAGAAGTACAGAGGTATAGTAATTTTCATACAGTAGAAGTACAAATGCGGTTAATCAAAAGCACGTAGCAATACATAAGAAGGTCAGAGAGTGGCATAACTAAAGATATACAATTAACTTGAATTTCAGCTTGAAGTTCACATTATATTATATCATGATTTATGACTACATCTATCGACTACATACTAAGTTAAGACTAAATCAAAGCTAAAACTAAAGTTAAAACTAAATCACCAGGTTTACTTGATTTTTAGTAATTGTAATTGTATTTGAAAAACGCAAGAAATCAGAGAAAAATGCATAATTTACGGTGAGCATAGGTATCGTACTAAGAGGTGTTTAGGCGGTAATCCCTTCGCGTAAAACTCGCTCGTTCCAGTCGCTCTCATCTCTTCGCGTTAGCTCTTTAAGAAATAGGGATTTGAATGAATGAGTACTATCCACCGTAAAGTTAGGTCTCGGCAAAGAGTTAATTAACTTCGAAGCAGTGATTGTACAGGAGCGATTCATTGTTTCCGTTCTCGGGACAGAGTAGGTTAGAGTACGGAGATGATGCCGCGAAGACATGCGAGGGTTCACGTCGCGACCAATGAGAGAAAATCTTCTAGATAGGTATGACGGGTTGTCATGAGCAATCACTGAGTAAGCAAGCGAGGTTAGTAAATAGTCCCTCCGTTTGCTCGTAGAAAGCCAACCCAATTCGAGACGGTACGGGGTGACATGGGCGCGCTTCGGGATGTTGCCGTAGATGAATCTAATGCAAGCATTTTGTAAACGTTGCAGTTGAAGATCCCTCGTTTTATCTACTTCGTTATAAACTACTGACGCATAGTCAAGATGCGGAAATACAAGGGTACGGACAAGGTAAGTTCGAAGGTCGGGTGAAAGTGCGTGCCTATGAAATCGCAGAATCCTGAGTGTGGTTCTGACACGTGTCGAATTTTGTTGAACGTGGTGGCACCAGTAAGGGTAGGTTGAGCTATACTCCAAGGCATTTAATCTATGTTCATAAGGAAGTATGCAATCACCGATTGAACCCCACGAGTAACTGCTAAGTTAAAACGAGAGACAAAAGCCTCATTTCCAAAGAGCATTGCCTTGGTCTTAGTAACGTTTAATGAAAGGCCATTGTCTAATGCCCACGTAGCTAGAGCAGAGGCATCTTCACTAATTCTAACGTACCTTGTTCAAAATCAGCAGAAAAAAAGAATAATAAATTGAGTATCATCCGCTAATCATGAGAGAGCGAGCGAGAGAGAGTGAGAGAGATTGATTGATTAATGTATATTTATTGCAGCCTTTGGGGTACAACTCTATAAAGCTGAGAAGAAAGTACATAGGTAACACAATCATTATACATACAATAGAAGTACAGAGGTATAGTAATTTTACATACAGTAGAAGTACAAATGCGGTTAATCAAAAGCACGTAGCAATACATAAGAAGGTCAGAGAGTGGCATAACTAAAGATAATACAATTAATTGAATTTCAGCTTGAAGTTCACAATTATATTTATATCATGATTTATGACTAAATCTATCGACTACATACTAAGTTAAGACTAAATCAAAGCTAAAACTAAAGTTAAAACTAAATCACCAGGTTTACTTGATTTTTATTAATTGTAATTGTATTTGAAAAACGCAAGAAATCAGAGAAAAATGCATAATTTACGGTGAGCATAGGTATCGTACTAAGAGGTGTTTAGGCGGTAATCCCTTCGCGTAAAACTCGCTCGTTCCAGTCGCTCTCATCTCTTCGCGTTAGCTCTTTAAGAAATAGGGATTTGAATGAATGAGTACTATCCACCGTAAAGTTAGGTCTCGGCAAAGAGTTAATTAACTTCGAAGCAGTGATTGTACAGGAGCGATTCATTGTTTCCGTTCTCGGGACAGAGTAGGTTAGAGTACGGAGATGATGCCGCGAAGACATGCGAGGGTTCACGTCGCGACCAATGAGAGAAAATCTTCTAGATAGGTATGACGGGTTGTCATGAGCAATCACTGAGTAAGCAAGCGAGGTTAGTAAATAGTCCCTCCGTTTGCTCGTAGAAAGCCAACCCAATTCGAGACGGTACGGGGTGACATGGGCGCGCCATGGAATATTCCCATGGACAAAACGAACACATGCATTTTGCAACCGTTGGACTTTGAGGCTGTGTGTGTTATCAAGATCATGAAAAACTACTGAAACGTAGTCAAGGTGTGGAAAAACAAAACTTTTAACTAAAAGTTTACGTAGATTTTTGGTGAGAGCATGTCTATGAAATCCCAACAAGTGTAAGAGGCCGTTAATTTTGCGACTTAAATGACAAACATGTTTATCCCAATTTAGTGTGGATGTTAAACAGAGGCCAAGGTTACGAACCTCAAATGAATAGGGCAAATCGATCCCCAGAAGAGTAATCCTGGGTAAGTTATTGAAATTAATTTTGCTAATAAAATTTTCGCTACCATGAATCATGACCTTCGTTTTCTTGTTGTTCAGCTCTAAACCATTTAGTGACGCCCACAAGGCAATTTCATCTACATCCTGTTGAATAGAAAAGATAGTCTTGTCTAAATCATTCGGATGGCAGTGCATATATATCTGTGTATCATCAGCAAAAATCTTGTATCTAGAATTATGTAGTACAGAAGGAAGATCATTAATAAATACAGTAAACAAGAGTGGGCCGAGTCCACTGCCCTGGGGAACTCCGAGGAGAGTGGGAAGCCAATCTGAAATCTGATCATTTTTCCCAATAACAGACTGGTATCTCTCATTTAGATCATTGAAAAACCAGGTTACAGCTCGGTTCGAACAGCCAAGGTTTTTTAGTTTAATAAGCAGTAGTAGGTGTGGGATCCTATCAAAGGCTTTTGAAAAGTCGAAGAGCACTAGTATTGTCACCTGTCTTCGATCAATCGCCAAACGCACATCCTCTAACACGCCCAGTAATGCTGTTTGAGTACTGTGACCTTTCCTGAAGCCAGTTTAATGATCATTAATTAAATTATTTGAGTACAGGTATGTGGAGAATTGTAAGTGAACTAATTTCTCTAACAGTTTTGTTGCTTCAGGTAGCAAAATAATAGGTCGCGTGTCGGAAGGTGAGTTAAGAGTGTTGGATTTCGCTAATGGCGACAGTACAGCCTTTTTCCAGTTTGAGGGAAAAGTGGCAGTACAGATAGAATAATTAAAAATATTTAAAAGTAAAGGCATAATAGTCTGTGAAGCTAGTTTTAACATCTGTACAGAAATTTGGTCGATTCCAGAGGACTTGGATGAAGCACTATCTAACACCTTAATAACGTCGCTATTAGCAATAATATTAAAATCAAATGTGCTATTTACTCGACCGAGAGTATGTGAAGACAAAAGAAAATTAATGTCACGACTAGAAAGTGAAGCAATGTCACTAGACAAGGCTGCATAAAATGTATTTAGTGTATCCGGAGAATACTTATTTTTTTTTTTTTTATTATTTTAACGTCGCTCTTTTTATGCTTCCAAACCGGTGCTAATCAGCGGCAGAGGTCATACGATGTCTTGGTGAAGAAAGCACTTGTTGAAAATACATTCCCCAGTGGTGCTTGTATCAATCGGCCGGAGCCGGGAATCGAACCTGGGACCTCCAGATTACGAGCCCGACGCCCTACCGACCGAGCCATCGCAGGCCTCCGGTGAATACTTATAAAGCGGTGACGGAAGATTTGAGCCAGATATTTTTAGATTTTTTATTACTGTTACGGATTAGACTAGTTTATTTTATTCTTTTTAAATATAACTATTCTTTCTTATAATTAATAATATTCATTTATTTGCGTTAACAGAATATTATCGTTTATTCATATGCTTTAGTTTATTATATTTTTCCGAATTAAAGTACAGTGAATAAATAAATAACAATTTTAAGAATATATTATTTAACAGTTTTAGATTTCAGTTCGTAAAATAGTTCGTTGAATAAAGCGGCAAGTATCGATAACGATATACTAAATATAATATGTATGCTTTATATTTAAGTTTCTTCAGTTCTGCGTATTTGGTTTATACTTAAATATAATAAGTAGATTTATATATAATTAATAATATTCATTTATTTGCGTTAACAGAATATTATCGTTTATTCATATGCTTTAGTTTATTATATTTTTCCGAATTAAAGTACAGTGAATAAATAAATAACAATTTTAAGAATATATTATTTAACAGTTTTAGATTTCAGTTCGTAAAATAGTTCGTTGAATAAAGCGGCAAGTATCGATAACGATATACTAAATATAATATGTATGCTTTATATTTAAGTTTCTTCAGTTCTGCGTATTTGGTTTATACTTAAATATAATAAGTAGATTTATATATAATTAATAATATTCATTTATTTGCGTTAACAGAATATTATCGTTTATATTCATATGCTTTAGTTTATTATATTTTTCCGAATTAAAGTACAGTGAATAAATAAATAACAATTTTAAGAATATATTATTTAACAGTTTTAGATTTCAGTTCGTAAAATAGTTCGTTGAATAAAGCACTATCTAACACCTTAATAACGTCGCTATTAGCAATAATATTAAAATCAAATGTGCTATTTACTCGACCGAGAGTATGTGAAGACAAAAGAAAATTAATGTCACGACTAGAAAGTGAAGCAATGTCACTAGACAAGGCTGCATAAAATGTATTTAGTGTATCCGGAGAATACTTATTTTTTTTTTTTTTATTATTTTAACGTCGCTCTTTTTATGCTTCCCAAACCGGTGCTAATCAGCGGCAGAGGTCATACGATGTCTTGGTGAAGAAAGCACTTGTTGAAAATACATTCCCCAGTGGTGCTTGTATCAATCGGCCGGAGCCGGGAATCGAACCTGGGACCTCCAGATTACGAGCCCGACGCCCTACCGACCGAGCCATCGCAGGCCTCCGGTGAATACTTATAAAGCGGTGACGGAAGATTTGAGCCAGATATTTTTAGATTTTTTATTACTGTTACGGATTAGACTAGTTTATTTTATTCTTTTTAAATATAACTATTCTTTCTTATAATTAATAATATTCATTTATTTGCGTTAACAGAATATTATCGTTTATATTCATATGCTTTAGTTTATTATATTTTTCCGAATTAAAGTACAGTGAATAAATAAATAACAATTTTAAGAATATATTATTTAACAGTTTTAGATTTCAGTTCGTAAAATAGTTCGTTGAATAAAGCGGCAAGTATCGATAACGATATACTAAATATAATATGTATGCTTTATATTTAAGTTTCTTCAGTTCTGCGTATTTGGTTTATACTTAAATATAATAAGTAGATTTATATATATAATTAATAATTATAGATATGATTTGTCTTATTTAAAGTTATTTCAAGTTTATTCATTATAATAGCGTATATTATAAATATTATATCAATAAAAGGCGTAAGATAGTTCCTGATAGTTTAAAAAATTTATTGTAAAACTGTTTGTAAAAGGAGAATGGAATAGAGCAATAGTATAACTAATCGGTACTTTATTTTATTATTAAATTACGTTAATTTCAAGCTTTGTGTTGCAATGTATGGTTATACGGTGCTGTGCCCGGGAAATTGGGAGGATTTTTTGAAAACCGGGGAATTTATGTGTTCGAAAATACCGTGCCGTGCCGGGAAAACTATAAGTTTTCGAAAGAGGGTTCGAATGCGTACTTTCTTTGGCAAAAAATCCTGACAATTTTCGAAAGCTGAATATTACAGGCTGAAAAATGCCGATGGTGACATTGAATAAATTATTCAATTGTCAATAGAATTTTAAATTCGAAATTAAAATATAGCTAAGAGCTATACTTACGCATAGCTACATATAAGCTTGAATCGGCCGATGTTTAGGATCGTATGTCGCGAAGGAGAAATTAAGCAGAGAGGGGATCATAGGGGAAAAACCTCCTAATAAAAGGGAGTGCGCGAGTTACGTTTTTTCTATTCTATTCCAATCTCTCTCAACAAATCAGATTGAAATTTTTTGTTCTTAATCTTGAATCCCAGTTCCTTTATCTTACAAATTTTGGTGCCGAAACCCGGGAATACATTTCCGGCAGAACTGGGATTTTTTTGAGAAAATAATTGATTAATAAAATCTTCTAATAATCATTTATTTCAATACTTTTCCACGAGGAAAATGCCGCCGAAAAGAAAGAGGTCAACAATCAATAAAACAGTAGCCAAACGAGGAAGGACTGCTACTACATCTGAAGCAGGAGGATCAGGCAGAGCAACTACGATGCCTGAGGTACAGGAGGAACTTAGTCAACTTCAACCAAGTCGTGATCGTCCTGCGAGAAATCTGCAGATTGTTTCTGAGGAGGTCGTCATACTGTCACCAACGAATGCGGATTCAACGGCTGCTTCCAATCCCGAAAGAAATGACAATGACGCAGAGAGGATCGAGACCGAGGAGGTACCGACTGCATGGAGAAACAGCACGTTGCAAACGGTGAGATCGCAACAATTTAATAATGCGAATGTGTTAGATCCAACTTCGCGTATTGTGGAAGCGATAGAAAAGACACTGAACACTGTGCGTGAATCGACTATAAGCGAAAATAGTTCTCGTTTAGCAAATCGATTAACAACTGCGAATAAATTACCTTCATTTTCGGGTGATCCGTTAGAATGGCTTCATTTTAAAGAAGTTTATCAACTTTCTTCAGAATTAGCGGATTATAATGATCGCGAAAATATCGCGCGATTATACGAAGCGTTGAAAGGTGAAGCACGTGAAGTTGTAAGTACAATTTTAGCTACAAGTCGCGATGCAAATACAATTATTCGAACGCTGGATTTGCACTACGGTAATAAGCGAACGATTGCTGAAAAAATAGTACGCGATTTAAGAAATTTACCGAATATAGAAGCGGAAAAAATGAATCTTACTAAATTTGCAACGACTTTGAAAAATGCTACTTTAGCTTTTAAGTCACTTGATCTTACGGGATATCTATATAGCCCGGATCTAATCGGAAATATTGCGGGAAAATTTCCATCTGCATTAAAATACGAATATAATCGTTATGTATCTACTATTACGGAAAATAAGTCTGAATTAGAAAAATTAAGCGATTTCATGTTCAAAGAGGCAGAGTTAGCGGTAGCCGCGGGGATATTCGATGTTGATACTTCGACTGTAAATACAACTCAGAAAATAAATAACGCGCGCAAAGAAAAACGATACCTTAAGACGTCTGTATATGTAGCAGAACATGAAAAAGAGACTTACGAAAATCGTTCTAAGTATAAGTTACAAAAATGTATTATATGTAAAGTTGGAAATCATCTTCCAGAGGAGTGTGTAAATCTGCTAAACAAAACATTAAAAAATCGTTGGTTTATAGTAAAGAAACATAAATTGTGTTTTAATTGTTTAAAAACGGGGCACTCAAAAGATAATTGTCGTAATGCGAAATGTCCGCTATGTTCAAGATCACACCATAAATTATTGCATAATGACATGAAAAATACTACACAAAATCAGAGTAATGAAAGTATTTTTAAAGTTACAAATAATAAGACGAATGGAGATCGAGTATACTCAACGTCCGGTAATGAAAACGCACGAATATGACTAAAAGAACCATGCACGTTGTTAAAAATATTGCCACTACGCGTAATTGGTCCGAAGCATTCTATAGAGACTTATGCCTTACTCGATGAAGGTTCAACTATTTCAATTATTAATGCTAATTTAGCTCGAAATATAGGAGTTACAGGTTCAAGTATAAATGTAAATATTTCGGGTATAACTAATGAAAAAATTATAATTAATAACAGTGAAAAAGTAGATTTGGAAGTAATGGGGTTTTTTGGTAAAAATCATATAAGAGGTGCAATAACCGCTAATAACTTGAAATTACCATCTCAAACGATTGACGTTCACTTAATTAATTATATTAACAATACAATGGATAGAAAATTTAATGATATAACTTTAAATTCTTATTATAATGCACAAGTTCAAATTTTATTAGGGCAAGATAATTGGGAATTGATAGTTACGAGAGAAATACGAGAAATAAAAAATTCAGAGTTAGTAATATCGCGAACGTTACTAGGTTGGTGTTTACATGGTCGCACATCATTTTTTGCTAAACAAACAAATTCGGTACTTAAAATAGATAAATCGATTACCAATTATAACACGTCAAAAATGAATAATACTGAAACGCAATCAAATGAAGTATCTTTAGATACGTTAATAAAGCAATATTTTGAAATTGATTTATTAGGTATTACAGGAAATTTTAAACAAAAAAATGTACATGAATATGCAATAACCAAATTAGACGATATGAGTAAATGGAGAAAAAAATTTTGGGAGACTGGTTTACTTTGGAATAAAAATTTAGCTCCATGTGTTGATAGTTTATCAACAGCGAAAAAAAGATTAATACTTTTGGAACGTAGATTAGATCGTGATACAACATATGCAAATTTATACTATAGAGAAATGGAACGATTTATAGAACTCGGATACGCTGTAAAAATTGATACTAATAAAATAAGACCGCGTACGTGGTATTTGCCTCACTTCGGTGTTTATAATGTAAATAAACCGAACAAAATCCGACTTGTTTTTGACGCCGCGGCGAAGACAAACGGTATTAGTTTGAACGATCAACTTGAAACTGGACCCGACTTATTACAATCGTTACCCGGTATACTCATTCGGTTTAGGCAATACGCGGTAGCTTTTAAAGGTGACATTTCAGACATGTTTTTACGAATAAAAATAAGAGAATTAGATCGTGGTGCTCAACGATTTATTTGGCGTGGACAAAATAGATATAAAGAACCAGATGTATATGAAATGACTGTTTTAATTTTCGCTGCAAAATCGTCCCCAAGTACAGCAATTTACATAAAAAATAGAAATGCCGAACTTCATTCAGATTCGAAACCGGATGCTTCTGAAAGTATTATTCAAGATAGTTATATGGACGATTTTTTATGCAGTCGGAAAACGGTGGTAGAATCGAAAAATCTTATACGTGATATAATAAAAATAAATGCAGCGGCGGGATTTGAAATGCATAGTTGGGCCAGTAATAATGTTTCAGTTTTGTCAACAACAAATAATAACGTAAAATGTAAAAGCAATGAAATGCGATTGTGCGACCGGGGAGGAGAAAAGGTTTTAGGTTTATTTTGGGATACGAATCAAGATGTATTAAAATTTAATATCGAATTCACAAGAATACCTAATGAAATATTAATCGGCAGTAAAAAACCAACGAAAAGAGAAGTATTACGTGTAATAATGTCGGTATTCGATCCGCTTGGGTTAATAGCTTCGTTTACTTTAAAATCTAAAATTCTTATGCAAGAAATTTGGCGTAGTGGTGTTTATTGGGACGATCCTATTCGCGACGAAGAGAATATAGGATGGCTAACGTGGTTTTCAAAATTAAAAAATTTAAAAAATTGTTACATTCCGCGTTGTCTTACTCCTATAGAATATCAAAATGAGTCGACACAACTTCACGTATTTTGTGACGCGAGTTTAACAGCTTACGCGGCCGTAGCCTATTTACGTGTTGAAGTACCAAACAGACTTGCTCATATTTCTTTAATAATGGCAAAGAGTAGAGTAGCGCCTTTAAAACCGTTATCGATTCCACGTTTAGAACTACAAGCTGCTTTACTTGGAGCAAAATTAGCTAAATTAATAAATGATGAATTAAAAATAGAAATTAAACAAAGATTTTTATGGTCTGATTCGGCTACGGTAATTTATTGGATTAAATCTGATCCACGAGTACGTCAAGTATATGTTGCACACCGTTTAGGAGAGATAACCAAAATAACTCTTAGTTCGGAATGGAGATGGGTTCCTTCAAATCAAAATCCTGCGGACGACGCTACACGTTTTGTTAATGAATCTTTAGATACGAATTCTAGATGGTTTAACGGTCCTGAGTTTTTACAAAAGTCAGAATCTGATTGGCCTGTACAAAAATTGCTTAGTAAAAAGGAACAATCCATAATCGATAAACAAGAGTTAAAGAAAGCATTAATTTATTCAGTAACAATAACATCAGTGAATATTACATTACCATTGAGATTATTAGGTTGGCGCGGATTGCTTGTAATTTCTCGGCGAGTACGTAAATATTTTTATCGCTGGAAAAATATAGTAAAAAATTATACACCAATTGAAGAAATATATGAAAACGAACTTTATTGGTATCGCATAATTCAAGAAGAATGCTTCGAACACGAGATAAATGCGTTAAAAAATGATAAACAAATTAATAAAAATAGTAGGATTGCAAATTTACATCCTTTTTTGGACAAAAATCAAGTTTTGAAATCGAGTGGTAGAGCAACGTTAGCTCATAATAATGATTTTAATAATGAGCCAATTATTTTAGATAGTAAGCATATTGCTACAAAATTGTTAATAAAAGAATATCATAGACGTTATTATCATGCCAGTAATAATACAGTATTAAACGAACTGCGACAAAAATATTATATCGTTGGACTAAGAAATACGTTACGATCATTAATAAGTAGATGTATCGTATGTCGGATAAGTAGAGGGAAACCTCAAAACCCATTGATGGGTGCGTTACCATCGGGTCGCGTGGCTTTTAAACAAAGACCGTTCAGTTACTGCGGTATAGATTATTTTGGGCCTATGCTTGTAAAGATCGGACGGCGACGAGAAAAACGCTGGGGTGTATTATTTACATGTCTAACAACGAGAGCAATTCATTTAGAATTAGCGTATAGTTTAGATACGAGTTCTGCAATAATGGCGTTGCAAAGATTGGCAGCACGGAGAGGTGCTCCTATAGTTATTTATAGTGATAATGGCACTAATTTCCGGGGTGCGAGTAAAGAACTCAAAGAAGCCATGATGGAAATAAATAATAACTATATTGCAGAATTCGCTTTAACTAAACATATAGAATGGCGCTTTAATCCTCCAGATGTACCGCATATGGGTGGAGCATGGGAGCGATTGATTCGATCAGTTAAAACTTCTTTAAATACAATTTTACGTGATCAAGCACCTCAAGAAGAAGTTTTATATACTACGTTATTAGAAATTGAACATTTAATAAATTCCAGACCTCTCCCGCACGTGTCACTCGATCCTCGAGATAATGAGGCATTAACGCCAAATCATTTCTTAATAGGTTCTTCTTCGGGTGAAATTAAAATTAAAAAATATGATACGGATAATTTAAATTTAAGAAAACAATGGAGATTAACTCAACACTATGCTGATTGTTTTTGGAAAAGGTGGATAAAAGAATATTTACCAACATTGATTCCGCGTAATAAATGGACCGAATCAGAAAATCCACTAAAAATCGGTGATATTGTGTTAATAATGGATTTTCAAGCTCCGCGAAATACATGGCGAAAAGGAAAAATTACACGAGTATTTCCCAGCGCAGATAAACAAGTAAGAATGGCAGAAGTGCACACTTCAATGGGAGATTTTATGCGTCCAACTAGAAAATTAATAAAACTATTAGGAACAGATAAGGTACAAAATTAACTATAATTTTGTACGGGGAGGAGGATTGTTACGGATTAGACTAGTTTATTTTATTCTTTTTAAATATAACTATTCTTTCTTATAATTAATAATATTCATTTATTTGCGTTAACAGAATATTATCGTTTATATTCATATGCTTTAGTTTATTATATTTTTCCGAATTAAAGTACAGTGAATAAATAAATAACAATTTTAAGAATATATTATTTAACAGTTTTAGATTTCAGTTCGTAAAATAGTTCGTTGAATAAAGCGGCAAGTATCGATAACGATATACTAAATATAATATGTATGCTTTATATTTAAGTTTCTTCAGTTCTGCGTATTTGGTTTATACTTAAATATAATAAGTAGATTTATATATATAATTAATAATTATAGATATGATTTGTCTTATTTAAAGTTATTTCAAGTTTATTCATTATAATAGCGTATATTATAAATATTATATCAATAAAAGGCGTAAGATAGTTCCTGATAGTTTAAAAAATTTATTGTAAAACTGTTTGTAAAAGGAGAATGGAATAGAGCAATAGTATAACTAATCGGTACTTTATTTTATTATTAAATTACGTTAATTTCAAGCTTTGTGTTGCAATGTATGGTTATACGGTGCTGTGCCCGGGAAATTGGGAGGATTTTTTGAAAACCGGGGAATTTATGTGTTCGAAAATACCGTGCCGTGCCGGGAAAACTATAAGTTTTCGAAAGAGGGTTCGAATGCGTACTTTCTTTGGCAAAAAATCCTGACAATTTTCGAAAGCTGAATATTACAGGCTGAAAAATGCCGATGGTGACATTGAATAAATTATTCAATTGTCAATAGAATTTTAAATTCGAAATTAAAATATAGCTAAGAGCTATACTTACGCATAGCTACATATAAGCTTGAATGGGCCGATGTTTAGGATCGTATGTCGCGAAGGAGAAATTAAGCAGAGAGGGGATCATAGGGGAAAAACCTCCTAATAAAAGGGAGTGCGCGAGTTACGTTTTTCCTATTCTATTCCAATCTCCTTGGTAGGTACATTGAATTTGTACTTTAAATTCTTTGTTAATAAATCAACAAATCAGATTGAAATTTTTTGTTCTTAATCTTGAATCCCAGTTCCTTTATCTTACAATTACCTTCCATCTTGTTTTTGGGTCAGGTGCCTCATTAAGTTTGTCACTAATAAATTTATTCTTAGCTGGGTCAAGAGTATTACTAATTTGATTTCTTAAATTTTTGTAATTCAAATATGCATTAGAAAAACGGCCAAGTCTACGAGATGCTCTGAAGGCTTTGTTGCGTTCACGCATCAACCGTCTTATATTATCATTAACCCACGGTTTCTTATTTGATGATAAAGAAGAAATCGTGATAGGAGCAACCTTATCAAAAGATTTTACAATAATCCGTTCAAAGTTACTTACTAGAAAATTCAAATTTGATTTAAAGCTAGTACAGTCTGGACTTGCATCTGGGGCAAATGTATATAGAGCCAAATTCTTAAAATCTATATTAAAATCTAATTTAAGTAAACGGGTTAGTTTGCGGTCGGTTGCAGACGAGAGATTTGACTGAAGTTCACTCTTCAAAAGGGCTTCGTTTAATCGATTCAGATGCCGAGTTTTGAATAAATTTTTACTTTCATTGTTTTCCAGCACAAGAGCCAAATCAAGTTCAATTAAGTCGTGACCCGCTGCAAAAGGGGCCTCAGTCTTTTTGTAACCTTTAATATCCTCACTATTATTAATAATAAATAGATCAAGCCACGTGTGAGAGATATTGGCATTATTACGATATACTACATGGTGGGTGCAGTCAGAGGGTACTAAAAAGAGACCGTACCGATTGATTGGCAGGATTTATTGAATAAATTGTAAATTGTATTTATATACGTATGTAAGAATGGAAAGAAGAAAATAGCGTTACGTCAACAGGTTGATAATAATGGTATATATGTTTCTTATGAAACCCTGTGTATGATGCGAGAATTAAAAAATAAAGACAAGTTACTTAAGGGGAGTCCGTACAAATTACAGATTTCTGTAATTGATTTTTCAAATATAGTTTTTAATTTTCATTTTTTCTAAATTTTTTTTAGTACGCGCACAATTGTTACACATCGTAGAATATTCCTCAATTCATACAATTGAACAAATATTCAAAATTGAATGATAAATTTGAAAAATCAGTTAAATATCGTAAGTTGTGATTTTGAAATGAAGGTACGACATCTGTTCGATGACATCATGTAACTTCCGCAGTAAAAGGTCACTAGTGTTTTAAGCGACAAGCCTGGGTTAAAATTGAAAAAACAATATTTAATTTTAACAATTAATCATTTTTTTATAACATGTTTAGAATTTTTTTATAACATAGGAAAAGATTTCTTAATTTTTTGAACAAATTATATCTTATTAATTTTATATTTAAATTATTTGACGCAATTTATATGTCAAATAACTATTTTAATTAATTATGAACTCCATACTCCTGATTTTTTTCCTAATGGACTTACCACAGAATATCTCAGGAGAGTACTTCATTGAAATGGCTTGAAATTTTAACAGTCTCTTTTAAATAAGTTTAATGGGCGAGACCGCAGAATAATGTTTAGTTGCATAGATTTATTAACACTTTGCATTGTGTGAACTAATCTCGAACTGGAACTATTAGACTTATTGTGTCAAGAGAAGGGTCAAATTAACAAAAGATTTCGTGGATAATATGTTGGTTAAAATTTATCCAAAGATCAAAATATCGATGAATATAATTTAAAATTCGAAAATAAATTATCAAGATTAATAGCTATAATTTAACGTAAACCTTAATTGCTTAATTCGACCGCGAAGGATCGAAGTAATTCGCATCTATTCGAACAATGTAAAGGATTAAACCTGTGACTATAACAATTATATTTAGTAGCGACCAAGGTAAAAATTACTATTTTTAGTATATTAATAGCCATCGTGGGGGTCCTGCACATTCTACAAATGTTGTACTATTTTTTTTTTATTACTTTAACGTCGCTCTTTTCAGTGCTCCCAAATCGGTGCTAATCAGCGACTGAGGTCATACGATGTGGTTGTTAAAAAAAACACTTGTTGAAAAATACATTCTCTGGTGGTGTTTGTATCAATCGGCCGGGGCCGGGAATCGAACATGGGACCGTCCAGATTACGAGCTCGACGCCCTAATCGATGGAGCCATCGCAGGCCTCAAATGTTGTACTATTTTTTTTTATTAATTTAACGTCGCTCTTTTCATGCTCCCAAATCGGTGCTAATCAGCGACTGAGGTCATACGATGTGGTTGTTAAAAAAACACTTGTTGAAAATACATTCTCTGGTGGTGTTTGTATCAATCGGCCGGGGCCGGGAATCGAACATGGGACCTCCAGATTACGAGCTCGACGCCCTAATCGATGGAGCCATCGCAGGCCTCAAATGTTGTACTATTTTTTTTTATTAATTTAACGTCGCTCTTTTCATGCTCCCAAATCGGTGCTAATCAGCGACTGAGGTCATACGATGTGGTTGTTAAAAAAACACTTGTTGAAAATACATTCTCTGGTGGTGTTTGTATCAATCGGCCGGGGCCGGGAATCGAACATGGGACCTCCAGATTACGAGCTCGACGCCCTAATCGATGGAGCCATCGCAGGCCTCAAATGTTGTACTATTTTTTTTTATTAATTTAACGTCGCTCTTTTCATGCTCCCAAATCGGTGCTAATCAGCGACTGAGGTCATACGATGTGGTTGTTAAAAAAACACTTGTTGAAAATACATTCTCTGGTGGTGTTTGTATCAATCGGCCGGGGCCGGGAATCGAACATGGGACCTCCAGATTACGAGCTCGACGCCCTAATCGATGGAGCCATCGCAGGCCTCAAATGTTGTACTATTTTTTTTTATTAATTTAACGTCGCTCTTTTCATGCTCCCAAATCGGTGCTAATCAGCGACTGAGGTCATACGATGTGGTTGTTAAAAAAACACTTGTTGAAAATACATTCTCTGGTGGTGTTTGTATCAATCGGCCGGGGCCGGGAATCGAACATGGGACCTCCAGATTACGAGCTCGACGCCCTAATCGATGGAGCCATCGCAGGCCTCAAATGTTGTACTATTTTTTTTTATTAATTTAACGTCGCTCTTTTCATGCTCCCAAATCGGTGCTAATCAGCGACTGAGGTCATACGATGTGGTTGTTAAAAAAACACTTGTTGAAAATACATTCTCTGGTGGTGTTTGTATCAATCGGCCGGGGCCGGGAATCGAACATGGGACCTCCAGATTACGAGCTCGACGCCCTAATCGATGGAGCCATCGCAGGCCTCAAATGTTGTACTATTTTTTTTTATTAATTTAACGTCGCTCTTTTCATGCTCCCAAATCGGTGCTAATCAGCGACTGAGGTCATACGATGTGGTTGTTAAAAAAACACTTGTTGAAAATACATTCTCTGGTGGTGTTTGTATCAATCGGCCGGGGCCGGGAATCGAACATGGGACCTCCAGATTACGAGCTCGACGCCCTAATCGATGGAGCCATCGCAGGCCTCAAATGTTGTACTATTTTTTTTTATTAATTTAACGTCGCTCTTTTCATGCTCCCAAATCGGTGCTAATCAGCGACTGAGGTCATACGATGTGGTTGTTAAAAAAACACTTGTTGAAAATACATTCTCTGGTGGTGTTTGTATCAATCGGCCGGGGCCGGGAATCGAACATGGGACCTCCAGATTACGAGCTCGACGCCCTAATCGATGGAGCCATCGCAGGCCTCAAATGTTGTACTATTTTTTTTTATTAATTTAACGTCGCTCTTTTCATGCTCCCAAATCGGTGCTAATCAGCGACTGAGGTCATACGATGTGGTTGTTAAAAAAACACTTGTTGAAAATACATTCTCTGGTGGTGTTTGTATCAATCGGCCGGGGCCGGGAATCGAACATGGGACCTCCAGATTACGAGCTCGACGCCCTAATCGATGGAGCCATCGCAGGCCTCAAATGTTGTACTATTTTTTTTTATTAATTTAACGTCGCTCTTTTCATGCTCCCAAATCGGTGCTAATCAGCGACTGAGGTCATACGATGTGGTTGTTAAAAAAACACTTGTTGAAAATACATTCTCTGGTGGTGTTTGTATCAATCGGCCGGGGCCGGGAATCGAACATGGGACCTCCAGATTACGAGCTCGACGCCCTAATCGATGGAGCCATCGCAGGCCTCAAATGTTGTACTATTTTTTTTTATTAATTTAACGTCGCTCTTTTCATGCTCCCAAATCGGTGCTAATCAGCGACTGAGGTCATACGATGTGGTTGTTAAAAAAACACTTGTTGAAAATACATTCTCTGGTGGTGTTTGTATCAATCGGCCGGGGCCGGGAATCGAACATGGGACCTCCAGATTATATACGTATGTAAGAATGGAAAGAAGAAAATAGCGTTACGTCAACAGGTTGATAATAATGGTATATATGTTTCTTATGAAACCCTGTGTATGATGCGAGAATTAAAAAATAAAGACAAGTTACTTAAGGGGAGTCCGTACAAATTACAGATTTCTGTAATTGATTTTTCAAATATAGTTTTTAATTTTCATTTTTTCTAAATTTTTTTTAGTACGCGCACAATTGTTACACATCGTAGAATATTCCTCAATTCATACAATTGAACAAATATTCAAATTGAATGATAAATTTGAAAAATCAGTTAATATCGGTAAGTGTGTATTTTAAATGAAGGTACGACATCTGTTCGATGACATCATGTAACTTCCGCCAGTAAAAGGTCACTAGTGTTTTAAGCGGACAAGCCTGGGTTAAAATTGAAAAAACAATATTTAATTTTAACAATTAATCATTTTTTTATAACATTTTATAATTTTTTTATAACATGGAAAAGATTTCTTAATTTTTTGAACAAATTATATTCTTATTAATTTTTATTTAAATTATTTGACCAATTTATATGTCAAATAACTATTTTAATTAATTATGAGACTCCATACTCTGATTTTTTTTCCATAATGGACTTACCACAGAATATCTCAGGAATTACTTCATTGAATAGGCTGAAATTTTAACAGTCTCTTTTAAATAAGTTTAATGCGAGACCGCAGAATAATGTTTAGTTCATAGATTTATTAACACTTTGGCATTGTGTGAACTAATCTCGAACTATTAGACTTATTGTGTCAAAGGAGAAGGGTCAAATTAACAAAAGATTTCGTGGATAATATGTTGGTTAAAATTTATCCAAAGATCAAAATAGTCGATGAATATAATTTAAAATTCGAAAATAAATTATCAAGATTAATAGCTATAATTTAACGTAAACCTTAATTGCTTAATTCGACCGAAGGATCGAAGTAATTCGACATCTATTCGAACAATTTAAAGGATTAAACTGTTACTATAACAATTATATTTATTAGCGACCAAGGTAAAAATTACTAGTTTTTATTATATTAATATCCATCGTGGGGTCCTGCACATTCTACAAATGTTGTACTATTTTTTTTTTATTAATTTAACGTCGCTCTTTTCATGCTCCCAAATCGGTGCTAATCAGCGACTGAGGTCATACGATGTGGTTGTTAAAAAAACACTTGTTGAAAATACATTCTCTGGTGGTGTTTGTATCAATCGGCCGGGGCCGGGAATCGAACATGGGACCTCCAGATTACGAGCTCGACGCCCTAATCGATGGAGCCATCGCAGGCCTCAAATGTTGTACTATAAACAGAAATTGTAAAAATTAGTAATTGAATAAAAAATAGCATTTTTAAAAAAATATCAAAGTAGACTCAATTGAATTTAGTAAAGATCTTTACGTCACTATATACATGGTGTCAATCTAGTAGCAATAATCAACACTATATGGTCTTGCTAATAAAACTTCATTTGATTCTCACTAAAAAGTTTTTTTGAAAAAAGTATTATGCCACTGTTAAATCATTAGCCTTTATTGTCCAGTTTAAAAAAAGACGATGCTATAAGATTATTATATAATACATTTTATGAGTGTAGTTTGAGATATGAGCGTAAGTAAATGTTATTTATTAATTCCTAACCCTATGTTTAGGTTTTAATATACAAATAGAAAGCGTACGGTAAAACTTACACATATACAAAATGGGTATATACAAAATGAAATTTGGACATTTTTATGGCTGTTAAATAAATTACACTAATGTTAACAAATTGTTACAAAAGATATAATATAAAATAGTAACGTTAAAAACTTTTTGTACAGTAAAATAGTAATAGTGATGGAATTTAATGGTACCTCGGTGCACTTTGTATTTAAATAACAAGTTTATTTCAAGTTATTCTAAAAATGATAAGGAAAAGCTATACGACTATGCTTATTAGTCAACACGAGCACCTTGGTTATTTAAATACATAAACATGTTATCTTTCATTTCTTGTTTTTTAATTCTACAAAAGTAACCCTGGCTTTAAAAATTACAGTAGTAGCACAGTAAAATTGGACGAATTTCTTACAAATACTATTTAGTTTGCTCGTTTGGTATCGTTTATGAGAAAATTATTTTCAACCATTATTTAAGAATTCATATTACAAATGCATATGTAAAAGTTACATATTTTATTATTAATTAAAGAAAAGGATAACGATTATACTAATTTTTATTTAATTTGAAAATAATTGAGGGTGTAGCATATACTTGATTGTTATCGATTGTGATATAGGTTTATTACATTTCTTTAAAAATCTACTTTTTTAAAATAACCTAAACGCAGAGGCACTGGATACTTAAATAATAAGTCATTTTGTGAAATTGCAAATAAATGTATTGTGGACACCTGCAAAAATGTTTGCATAGAAAACTGTATATTTTCGGTGCAAACATTGCTATGGGTTGTACCATGGTATTTCATCCTAACACACAATTAAAACAGCTCCAAAAATATATTCTAGATCATCGCAAGCTAATATTTTCAGAGAACAATTGTTAATTTAATGGAATGTATCCAATTCGAAACCGAAATATAGAGGCAGTAGATAATTTACTAATGAATCACTTGTCAAAATTTTAAAAGTATATGTCGAGTATACCGTTGTTATCAGTGTTTGATTATCATGCAAATATTTTTTAAGGCTTTGTTTACTTTATAAAATCACATTACACATCAAATTTATCTTTACCTCTGTGATTGAATTTTGAATAAAATTTTACTTGGTGGGTTACATTCAAGTGTGACAGTACCTCATCCAAATACTAAATTAAAGTATATTACCACGGAGGTTCAAATCTTAGAAAACAGGATATTTTAATTTTTTTAATAACTCAAAAATTTTTTACACTTAGAAAAGTATTTTTTTAACTTTTCTAGGATATTTATTCAATTTTTAGATAAGTAGACTTTGTACATTGCTTTCCAACGTTGCTTAAACATTGTTACAACGTTGGTATTCCACCCATCGCGACAACTTACAAAATGTTAGCGGACATATTCCACGTTCCACTAACTTTCATAACAACGTTGGAACGTTGCTAAAACAGCGTTGCTTCAACATTGTGAGTTAGTAGAGTTATTTGATAAATTTATGTTATTAAATAGATAAATTCACACTCTTGCTTTGACTAATATGTTCTGTCCCAATATTAACACACTCACCATTAAAATAACAGAAAAATCAGTTGATAGTATTTAACTGTAAAAATTATTTGAATTAACTAAATTTTTCTCTCAGCGTATTTATTCAAGAAATATTGATATTCAATTTGGATAGAACATAGATCACATATAAGGATAAAATTTTTTTAAATGTCAAATTTTTTTTAAATCTAATTATTAGTTTAAATGTAGAATAATAAAATTGACCAGCCGACCATTGAAATCTGTTTATTGTTTCAAGAAGAAATATTCTTGTATAGATAAGGATTCTTATTAGGTTTTCTCCGTGAAATATCGTTTATTTAGAATTCTATGCCCAAGTTCTTTAATTATTCCTCCTTTTTCAGGCACTACCGCTACACGGGAGAGCCTTATATTTTCATCATCGCAAAATGTGTGATACATCAAAATATTCTAGATAATGGGTTGTAAGAGAAATTATGGCATTAGTTTTAATTGCTTAGAAATGGTTATGTAGCATTATCTTCAAATGTGTTAATCTTAGATAAAACCTTTATACGGATGAAATGTTTTCTATTTTTCTATTTTTCTATTTTACACTTTACGCTTAGAATAATATTTTCAAAAATAAAAAATAAAAACATTTTTTTACAATAAAATTAAATATAAAGTTGAATTGTTGAGTCAGGTATCGTACCAATACTTACAAACGGTGCAAGCGCGAAGGGCAAACTTTATACGGTCGTCTCTTATATGCAAAAAGCGTAACTTTTTGCATGCCTTGCATTGCACGTGGCGAGCTAATATAGCGACTGAGTGACTTAAAGGTGTATATTTTTTTTTATAAATATGAACTATCAATCGTTAACAGGTAACCAATTAATTCGGCATATCTTGTTATAAATAATGTTATATATTAAAAACAAATTATTCTTGTACTTTTTCCGTGTATGAATAATGTCAGTTTATGTCACTCGTTCAGTATACAAATAATTTTTATCTGTATGAAATATTAGTTGCAAAAGTACTTTAATCGTGTATACATTGTATAAAAATTTAAACATTTTGTTTTGAATTCACTAAAAATTAAAAAATTATTGAAACACTTATAATTTTTTTATACACTAGTTAATAATACTAACTATTTTATACAATATAATTTTAAATCTGAAGAGCTTGGTACAGTAATGGAATGGGGAATATTCGAACTACTAATTGGATTTGGAATAATTTTTTTGATAGTGTATTACTATTTTATAATAAGTTTTAATTTTTGGAGTATTCGTGGAGTTCCATATCCCACACCTACTGTACCATTTGGTAATCTTAAGGATACTATATTAGGCAAAGTCTTTGTTGGTGATTATTTATTGCAACAGTACGAAAATTTCAAAGATCAACCTATGTTTGGTATATATAATAGACAACATCCAATCCTTATTGTTAACGACCCTAATTACATCAAAGATATCCTAATAAAGGAATTTTCTTCATTCGCTGATCGTGGTCTAAGTTATAGCGAGAAAGCTGAACCTTTAAGTCATAATTTAGTAACACATAAAGCAGCTCTTTGGCGGTCTTTACGTAAAAAATTAACACCAATTTTTACTTTAGGAAAATTAAAAGATATGTTTAACCTTCTAAGTGCAACAGCTGATTATTTTGAGAATTATATGGAGAGATGTGTGAAAAAAAATCCGGTGATTAGTTAACTTTAATCTTAAATTCGAAATATATTTATTTACTTATTATGTATATATATACAAGTTTACATTATATATATATATATATTATAAAAGTTTATATTTATATACATATACCTATTTATATTTATACAATTTTTTTTTTATTTTGTATTTTCTGTTTTTAAACATGCATCTTTAATATTAGCAGTAAACTTTTATATAAGGCCTGCGATAGCTCGGTCGGTGGAACGGTGGACTTTAAACAGTACTTTCACCACGAAGACATCGCGTGCCTTTACCTGTAATACACGTGTTGGGAGCTTAACCTTTAGAGGACCAGGATGACGCCATGAAATGTCAGAGATTTTTCAAAATTGTATTTAGCAAACCCAAAAACTTATATGGTAATATTTTGGGGGTTTGATCAATCTTCTAAACGTTCTTAAAAAAGTTTATAATTTATCATGCGATTTTCTGTGCCAATATGATGCCTCGAGACGTCGCATACCTCGAACCGTCAAATTTAGCCTTAGTTTAGCTTTTTATACATGACCTAAACTCACTATTTAATAAAAAAACTAAGTTTTTAAATTTCTCATATCCCGATCCTCTAAAGATTAAATAGAACGACTTTAAGGGTAGAGTATGGTCTAAAATTTAAAAAAAAATCAATTTTTTTTTTATTTTAGAAACAAGTTCTAAATGTTACGTAGAATATGGGTAAATAACCTTTAATATTATAAAGCTTATGTGCTTACATAATTTTAGCATTAAATAATCTTCAGTTAATGCAATAAGTCATGTATTTTTATCTTTAAAGCTAAATAATTCAAAAACTATTTTTTATACCTTTAAAACATTCCTTGCAGGACAATTTTTGTCGTAGCCACCTGAAATTTTGCACACATCTTGAGGTATGTATGAATTATAAAGTTACACAGCCTTTTTTCTTTAAAATTAAATCTGACATTTTTATCACTACTTTTTTAATGAAAAATCTGATATTTTTTAGGCAATTATATAAACAAATTAGGTATATCGCGTCAGAAATTGCATTTTTATAGATAAACCTTATTTGCTGTGTAAATTTGTAGCTCTTATATGTATAAGTTTGAAATTTTTTTACCGGAGTCCTTTGATAACTTTTACCCTGCAAGGAGTTTTTTGAATTTGCAACTGTTTTAGGCTTATTTTGTTAAATATTTTAATATTTTACGTGATTTGGGTGTTAGTAATCATCAATAAAGAATATTTTTTATAATAAATTTTATAAAGATGACATTTTACATAATATTTTATAAAAATTACAAAAATATTTTTCTGACTATACTCTACCCTTAAGTAATATAATATGGTACATTATGATACAAGGGTGTAAAGTAGGTGATGTTCACTCGAGTCGGATTTATCGCCCAAGCGTAGCTCGCTACTCGAGCGAGAATCATCTATGTTACCCCCCTGTATCGTATACTATTTTTAATTTAGCGGATGTAAAATGTTTGTTTAACAAAGACTGGGTATTAATTATGCGGATAACGTAACTCTTTTTTAAACTACCGTAGCAAAAGTAATTCTTCACGTCCGCTTAATATGCGGCTAAAGTTAAATTTTACGCCCATTGGTTAAAAAAACATTTATATGGTATCGAAGGATATAGTAAAATAAATTAGCTATAATAATATAATTAATAATATAATTATATATTTTTTGCATTTTTTAAAGGTGATTGATTGTCGTGAAATTACTTCAAAATATACAACAGACGTAATTGTGGTATGCGTGTTTGGATTGAGTACTAAAACATTAAGCGACGAAGACAGCCAATTTAGGAGGATAGGAAAAAAAATTTTTCATTCAACCATCTGGAAGATTATAAAACTGCAGATGATGGAAATATCGCCTTGGGTTCTTGATTTACTCTGGCCTATTGCGTATGACTATGAACTAAACAATTTCTTTATTGGATTGATGAGGGATACGATGAAGCATAGAATTAAGAATAACATTAAAAGAAAAGATTTTGTCGATTTGATAATAGAGATTAAAAATAATCAAAGTGAAGTTAATGATATTGGTATATTCAAATTATTAATCTATATTAGATATTTAAATGTTTTAATTAAATAAATATAATATGATAATTGCTTTTATTTTAACAGAATTGACGGACACCTTAATAGCTGCAGAAGCATTCATAATTTTTGCTGCTGGATTTGAAACATCATCTATGACAATGAGTAATGTTTTGTACGAATTAGCATTGAATCCTTCGGTACAAAGTAAACTTCGCGAAGAAGTGAAAAAAACATATGAAGATAATAATGGAGAATTGAAATTCGAAACTGTCAAAAATATGAAATATATGGAAAAAGTTGTATTAGGTAACTATGCTGAAATTTAGTACATAAAAAAATTCAGAAAAAAATTAAATTCAAAATAGTTATTGTAGTAAGAATTACTATTTTTTAATTTTTGTGTGTGATGTGACGTTGTAAAAAGATTTGCAACGTTACAGAGTTTGAGGGAGCTGGTGGCGTAACACCGAGTCAGCAAACCGATACTATGGATGGGAAAGCCGATAGTAGCCGAGATCAATCATAACAATTTCAATGTTCGGACGGCGCACGTTGTTTTGAAAAGGCTTCTTTCGAGCTGTGAGTTCAGAGGGGCGGTGCGGGTAGTTGAAACCACGTGGCTTGAGACTCGAGGTTTTCGACGGCGATTTCGGGGTTATCGGGTGAAGGTTTAGTTGAGTCTTTGAGTTTATCGTGTTACCACAGTTGGAAAATCGATATACCTCGGTTTGTCATTCGTATAGCGAGTAACTTGGGTTTAATGGGATATCGTTTAGCATAGCGTAGATTTGGTTTTTTTGACGCGCGCGGTGAAATTTCAGGCTCACGACCAGGAATCGTAGTTTAAAGCGAAAGACGAATTTCGGGTCAAATTGGGAAAGTTCGAAAGAGGAGTTAAATTTTCGAGTAATTAGGTGATTTTTCACCCAAAATCTCAGGTGCCGAAATTAAGAGAAAAAATTTCTAAGTTTTATTGGAAAAATTTATTATTAAAAATATGCTTTTTATCTCTCATCTCTTATCGTACTGAATCGTTTAAGCATGAGATTTCATTTAAAAAATTGCCTAATAGTTGGAGAAAGAATAAAATTTAGTGAGCTGTAAATTATCTAAGTCTAGCGGAGAAAAGTTCATTCACAATAGATTTTTTCTTACTTTGTCATCCTGCTGAACCGCTTGAAAATGAGAAAATTACGTTTGAAAAATTATTTATATTTGAAGAATGAATAAAGTTTTATGATAAATGAATTTATTGATCTCCACAAGCCAAAGAAATATTCCTCACAACTCAAGTAAGGCGGACTGTATTAATACCAGCCACTATAGAAACCTCACAGGATGAGTGTTTGAAAAAAGACTAAGACAAGCTAAGTCAAAAAAATATATAAAATTTAATTGATTGTAATATAAAATTAATAAAAACTTAAAAAGATGGAAAAAAAATAAGAAAGAAAATTTATTGTATTTCGCCCTGAGTAGGCCTGGCATCACACTCATCCTGTGAGGTTTCCTATAGTGGGCTGGTATTAATAAGTCCGCCTTACTTGAGTTGTGAGGAATATTCTTGGCTTGTGGGAGATCAATAAATTCATTTATCATATAACTTATAATATAAAACAAGCCAATAAAATTCACGAATTTAATCAAATGATAAAAGTTTGACGAGCAACAAATTGTTTAAGTTCCATCGGAAAAAATTACATACAACAGGATTATTTTTACTTTCAAATCGTAGTGACTCGATTCGTCTTGATTCGTACAATGTGATTTTGTGATTTTCATATCTTGTCAAGTGTGCATTCCATTATAATTCCAGGAGTAATCACTTAAATAGTGGAATGATGAAGACTAGCGGGTGGGTGTAGTGGAGGGAGGTGGAGGGAGTTAAAAACTTTTTGTAACGACCAAAAGATATCTATTTTAAACGAATTTTACTTTAAAAAGTAGGAGGTGGGCGGCAGAGGGGTGATGGTGGGTGATAGAGAAATGGTGATGGGCCTGAGCTCAAAATTTTTGTTATAACTATATAATAGAGGAAGATATATATGGAGCATTCCACATCATGTGGTCGAATCAAAATTTTAAAATGTACCAAATTTTAGGTACACAATGGAAATATTTTTCAGACAACAGAATAAAAAATTTAGTTACTGGAATCTATTTGTTCAAAAGTTATTCTAAATTCAAAAAGTGAGTTTTACCAAGTTTTTCCAACGCCAGCTTTGTTTACTGCTATTTAAATCAAAATCTATCAACTTTTACTATAGAACATTATGTGTAACATTCGTTGCTAATTATGTCTAGAATTTATCCTTCTGGGTTAGAAATTCTAATCTCAAAGTCAATGTTTCATAAACTATATGTCAATATTGAACTTGAAAAAGTGTAAGTACGTTCAAATTTATTTTTTTATCCCAAGATCTAAAAGAAAGCTTAATAATACCTTTCAAATGGTTTGTAGCATTTTTATGACTTTTAATTCTGTAAAGAGTTATGATAATTTAATGAAAGACACAAAATTTACAAAAATTAAGATGATAATTCCTATTTAAATTACTAAAAAATTTTGGTGTTTCTGTGGAATGCTCGATATATATAATTTAATTGATTGTAATATAAAATTAATAAAAACTTAAAAAGATGGAAAAAAAATAAGAAAAGAAAATTTATTGTATTTCGCCCTGAGTATGCCTGGCCTCACACTCATCCTGTGAGGTTTCTATAGTGGCTGGTATTAATACAGTCCGCCTTACTTGAGTTGTGAGGAATATTTCTTTGGCTTGTGGAGATCAATAAATTCATTTATCATATAACTTATAATATAAACAAGCAATAAATTCACGAATTTTCAAATGAATAAAGTTTGACGAGCAACAAATTGTTTAAGTTCCATCGGAAAAAAAATTACATACAACAGGATTTTTTTACTTTCAAATCGTAGTGACTCGATTCGTCTTGATTCAGACTCGTCTTGCAATGTTTTTAGACATGAGTAATTACTATATAATGCCATATAGTACAATGTGATTTTGTGATTTTCATATCTTGTCAAGTGTGCATTCCATTATAATTCCAGGAGTAATCACTTAAATAGTGGAATGATGAAGACTAGCGGGTGGGTGTAGTGGAGGGAGGTGGAGGGAGTTAAAAACTTTTTGTAACGACCAAAAGATATCTATTTTAAACGAATTTTACTTTAAAAAGTAGGAGGTGGGCGGCAGAGGGGTGATGGTGGGTGATAGAGAAATGGTGATGGGCCTGAGCTCAAAATTTTTTGTTATAACTATATAATAGAGGAAGATATATATGGAGCATTCCACATCATGTGGTCGAATCAAAATTTTAAAATGTACCAAATTTTAGGTACACAATGGAAATATTTTTCAGACAACAGAATAAAAAATTTAGTTACTGGAATCTATTTGTTCAAAAGTTATTCTAAATTCAAAAAGTGAGTTTTACCAAGTTTTTCCAACGCCAGCTTTGTTTACTGCTATTTAAATCAAAATCTATCAACTTTTACTATAGAACATTATGTGTAACATTCGTTGCTAATTATGTCTAGAATTTATCCTTCTGGGTTAGAAATTCTAATCTCAAAGTCAATGTTTCATAAACTATATGTCAATATTGAACTTGAAAAAGTGTAAGTACGTTCAAATTTATTTTTTTATCCCAAGATCTAAAAGAAAGCTTAATAATACCTTTCAAATGGTTTGTAGCATTTTTATGACTTTTAATTCTGTAAAGAGTTATGATAATTTAATGAAAGACACAAAATTTACAAAAATTAAGATGATAATTCCTATTTAAATTACTAAAAAATTTTGGTGTTTCTGTGGAATGCTCGATATATATATAATTTATTTATTTATTTATTTATTTATTAACCAGTATCAGAAAATACATAGAATTCCTTAGAATTACATAGCTTTCCCCACAGAGATATAATGCACATATCTGTTGGTGGAACTGGCAAGATACTAAAGTATCTAAGACTTATATACTAAAATTACATAATATACTTACATACTAAAATGACATAGTTAAATTCTTTCACTATATACTATATAACATCCATAAAGAGGCTACTAACTCATAAAATCACTAAGGCAACATTAAACAACAATCATAATAAAGATTCAATTTATAAATAAAATTTGTATAGATTTTTTTAAATATTATTAACTATCCAGTCTTTCAATTTTATCTTTTTGTTTTTTTTATTTAATTCTTTTAGACTAATTGGTAGCATATTAAACAAACCTATAGATTTGATATAACTATTTTTTTTGCTAACAGTTTTTTTGAATCTTGGAATAGGTAGATTCTTATTTCTAGTTATACTGTTCGAAGACATAAACAGATTACTTAAACTATTATAATGATATGATAAACAATTTAACGCATATAATTGTTCTATATTTAACGGGTAATCTTTAGTTATAAATTTATTTTTATTTATTATTTTTAATATTTTTTTTTGTACATTATGCAGCAAGCTTATACTATTCATATACGCACCACCCCATGCTATAATACCATAACTAATAACACTATTGAACAGTGCATAATATAACATTTTAAGTGTTGTTATATTCATATAGTTTGCAAGTTTATGAAAAATGCATATTAGGTACTTAGTTTTATTAACTAAATATTCTATATGTAAAGACCAATTCATTCTATAATCAAATATTAAACCTAGATATTTGGTATTTTTCACTCTTTTTAGCTTATTGTTATTAATTTGGATATCATAATTATCATTTTCATAATTTGGAACGCTATCTATATAATTTCCAAATGTAATATATGTTGACTTTTCTATATTTAAAGATAACTTGTTTAAGGCTAACCAATTTGCAATCCAGTTTAATTCAATATTCATCTTATTTTTAACTTTTTCCCAAGTATCTTCGGTAACAATTAATGCTGTATCATCTGCATATGAGATTATATTTTCTTTTAACATGTCATTTACATATATTATAAAAAGCAAAGGTCCAAGTATAGTTCCTTGAGGAACGCCTGTTTTAACAATATTATTATGACTTACAGTATCATCAATTTTTACTATCTGCTGTCTATTAGTAAGATATGAAAACATTAATTTATGTGCATTACCTCTAATTCCATAATTGTAAAGTTTATTCAGTAATATGTTATGATCTACCGTATCAAAAGCCTTCGCCAAGTCTAGAAATGCTATAGCCAAAGGTTTACTGTTGTCCAAGTTATTATAAATTTTATTGGTTATTTTCTGTAGGGCATCATTAGTGCCTCTATTTTGTATAAATCCAAATTGATTCTCTGAGAATATGTTACACTCTATGAAAAATTTACAGATCCTTATATATATTATCTTTTCTAAAATTTTTGCTAAATTAGAAATTAGTGAAATTGGTCTATAATTTTCAATTTTCTTCTTACTACCATTTTTATGAATTGGTATAATCATTGCATTTTTAAGTGATTCAGGCCAAACAGATTTTTCTATGCATAAATTAAAAATGTGAACTAATGGATCCAAAATATATTTAATTAGTGACTTCAATGTTCTAGTGTCGATTTTATCCGAACCACCATTTTTTATTTCAAAATCATTTATTATATTATAAACTTCTATCGGATCTGTCGGAATCATAAATATAGTTTTGTTATTGAAATCAGGCAACCGGATATCGACACTATCAATTTCAAGAATTTTATTTCTCAATTCAATACCAATGTCAGTAAAGTAATTATTCATAACATTAGCAATATCCTCTGTATTCGTTATTCTATTTTTATATTTATCAAGGATAGCAGTAATTTTCTCTTGTTTTTTAGTATTTTTACCTAGTTTTTGATTTACAATATTCCATAAATTTTTTGGTTTATTAATAGCTTTTTTAATCACATCATATTCATATTTAATTTTTGCATCTTTAATTACTCTGTTTAGCACTTTATCATAATTTTTGTATTCCATCCTGTTATCAAAATTATTTACATCCATCATCCAAATTCTATAAAGCATTTCTTTTCTATTACATGAAACAATAATTCCCTTAGTAATCCAAGATTTTCTTGGTTTCAATTTATCTGATTTTTTATTATTAATTCTAAATGTTGCACTATTAATACATTCCTTTATATTATCAATCAAACAATTAATTGCCAATGATGGATCTTTCATTAATAATATCTGATTCCAATTAAGTTTTTTAGCAATTTTATTAAGTTTATCATAACAAATTTTTGATCGCATTTTATAGTTCCCACTATGTTTTATATTTTTTATTGATAAAAATAATGGAAAGTGATCCGTAAATGAATCAGTTAATTTAGCCGCCTTAACATTTACATTACTATTTTTAATAAAGAAGTTATCTATACATGAACCCATTGTGTTAGTATTTGCTAATCTTGTTCCAGTTTGAAAACATGGAATGTACCCATATTCAAGAAAATTATTTAAAAATTCCTGACTAATGTTATCATGACTAGAGATGTCTATATTGAAATCTCCAACAATAATATGATTAGCAACATTTTTCTTTAATTTTAATAGTTCTTTTATACTCATTAAGAATTCTACTTTATGAATATCATGCGATCTATATAAAGAAGTGATTTCGATGGTTTTTTCATGATTAGAGGTTATGTTTGTATTCAACATTCTTAAATTATCTATTTGAATAATGTCTGTATTCTCAGTTATATCTTCAGCCATATAAACAACAACTCCATCTGCTCTATTAATTTAGCAGATGAAAAATATTTATTAATACTTTTAACATTAAAACATTATCTATTTATTATTATTTTAGAAACTCTCAGAAAATATCCGCCAATACCGGTGCTACCAAGAAAATCTACGACTAACTATAGATTTTCAGGATCGAATGTGTCTATTCCTAAAGGAACGAGAGTATGGATTCCAGTTTATGCATTACAACACGATCCAGTAAATTATCCTGATCCTGAAACTTTTGATCCAGAAAGATTCGAAAATAATGTGAATCAAGGAAATATGCCTATATATATGCCATTTGGAGATGGACCTAGAAATTGTATTGGTAAAGTATTGGCCAGTACACAAAAATGTGTCTATTCTGTTCTATTTTAAAGAAGATAATATTGTCTTTTACGTCACAGACTGCTGATGATTATTATATTTGTAATTGTATTAATTTCTAGGTAAGAACTTTGCAAATCATCAAATAAAAATGGGTCTAATCAAAATATTAAAAAATTTCATGATTGAAGCATGCAGTGAAACATGTATCCCATACGTACATGATCCGACAAAATTTTTACTGTACCCAATGGGGGGCATTAAATTGAAGTTTACGCAGTTACATTAATAGTAATATGTTTAAATAATTATGTACGTGTATTTTTGTACAATTATATATTATTACTTTTTATTTAACTAAAAAATGACTCGTAGAATATTGATAAATATACTTTCTTTGATATATTTATGTGATTTACAGAAGATTATCGACTTGCCATTTCATATACTTGTTTATAGTAGATTATAAATCGTATGGATATATCGACGACTAAATATTGCAGGTTTATTACTGAACATATTGACATTTCGGATGAAGAAAGCATAAATAAAAGTTTTTAAAGTAGAGTCGTGTATTTATTCGTCTGAGACATCGATATATATAATAAATTTCCCTTCTGACAATATGTACTCACTTAGTTATATTATATTATTTATTATTTGATAATTAAATTAAAATACATATTTTTTATTTGGCGAAAAATATTAAATATTGTTATATTTAAGTAGTAATATATATACCTATAATATTTTGGTTTTGGCTATGTAAAAAATTTGTTATAATATATTATACATTTGAATAAATAAATATTAAAATAAATACATGATAAAAGTTCAATACTTTTAATATAAAACAATTTATTATTATCCGAGTCATTGGAGATAAGGAAAAAATTAATATGCACGTATGTGTTTGAGTATTACGTGTACATGTTTAGCATTTTGAGATCACTATTATAATTACTTATATTCTTAAATGTTCAAATATACTTATAGCTATCGATAAGTAGGATATCAATAATTACTATGATAAAAATTTATAAGTACTGTAAAACCAACTAAATGACAATTTTTCTTAATTTTTTAAGTACTTGCACAATGAAAATCAACTAATAACCATATTATTATATTAGAAAATAATATACTAATAAAAGGTCAAATATACGGTTCGAGTACTATCGATAAAGTTTACTGTGTCTATTGCTTAACTAGTAACATTAGTAATTATTGTGTTATGTGTAATAATAATGATGCACTTAAATTCCTGTGTTTTCTTTGCTAATTCTTCTTTGTGTTCAAACTTATCAAGCAAATGAGTAAATAATTATTATCAACTAATTATTCATTGTTAATTTATTTTCAAGGCCACACAAAAATAATATTATGTAATAATTTAAAACTAGCTAAAAACGCTCGTTTACAATGTAAGACTCGGTATAATTTTATAGTATATATTTTACTTTTGCGCGACTTTGTAAGACGTTAAATTAGTATCATTACGAATTTAAATTGGCAAATTTACTAATATAGTAAAAGTAACATTAGCGGATATTATACCGAAATTGCGCTTGTATTTGTACTGTCAGCCTAACTTCAAAATTATTACCGGTATATTTTTTTTATATTGCCTACATATGTTCGTTCATGTATATTTATTAAAAAGCAAAGGAAATACATTATTATTAAATACGTCGCATAAAGTCTATCACACATAATTGATTGAGTAACAAAACCTTCTCTTATCGTACTGTTGTAAAATAATCCTTTAATTGTAAGGTTTACGATTTATTAATATATTACTCTGGTTGATTATACACCTCGCGAAATAATGAATTATTCATGATATAGAGCTCATAGTCACACTCATAATTTTGTTTTAGTGTTTACCATTACTTGAAATGAATAAACGAATGTATTTAGAATAATTAAGTGCACAATTAAATAGAAATAAATTCAATCTTACAAATCGTTTCCAAAACACTTTACGTTATCAAACTATTAACCAGGAGAGTGTCATATTTCCGGGAGGCATCTCTTACCAAACTTTAGGATATGTTTACTATTATATATAAAGAAAGCCAGAGTTTTAGGCTCTAACGCTCTTTTGTACGATAAATATAAGCAAGTAACGAAAAATCTCGCTGAAACAACTCTTAAATTTCTTCACTTATAACTCAAAAACAAATAGAGATATATATTGAAACTTAAATTCAGAAGAAATATGAGATCCAGTAGATTGGATTTGAAAAAGAAGCTTAAATATCTTGATTTGGTCAAAAGTTATGTCAAAAATAAAACTAGAAGACAATTTGGCCTAAAAAAATCAGTAAATTTTTTAAATCAAAATAGCCATAAAAATATGCCGTAAAAACCAAGATATTTAAGCTTCTTTTATTTAAATTCAATCTACTCTATTTTAGTTTTTTCCTGTATTTAAGTTTGAGTATATATCTCTGTTTCTTTTTGAGTTATGAGTGATCAAAGTCAAGGGCTTTTTTTGCGAAATTTTTCCTTATTTGCTTATAGCTATCGTAAAAAAGAGTATTAGAGTCTAAAACTCTGGCTTTTTTCATATTTTTATAGTAGAAAACATATTCTAGAGTTTGATAAAGATCTGTTTCCCGAAGGTGTGACACTCCTTATAAGTTATAAAATTATATGACTATAAATAAAAATAAAAAAATTAATAAAATACATTTTAAAACATATTTTTCTTTAAAAAGTAAAATATCTAAAAAAAGATAAAACAAAAAATTATTTCTAATATAAAAATTAAGATTGTGGAGTATCAAACAAAAATATAATGCATAATTCATGATATAGAGCTCATAGTCACACTCATAATTTTGTTTTAGTGTTTACCATTACTTGAAATGAATAAACGAATGTATTTAGAATAATTAAGTGCACAATTAAATAGAAATAAATTCAATCTTACAAATCGTTTCCAAAACACTTTACGTTATCAAACTATTAACCAGGAGAGTGTCATATTTCCGGGAGGCATCTCTTACCAAACTTTAGGATATGTTTACTATTATATAAAGAAAGCCAGAGTTTTAGGCTCTAACGCTCTTTTGTACGATAAATATAAGCAAGTAACGAAAAATCTCGCTGAAACAACTCTTAAATTTCTTCACTTATAACTCAAAAACAAATAGAGATATATATTGAAACTTAAATTCAGAAGAAATATGAGATCCAGTAGATTGGATTTGAAAAAAGAAGCTTAAATATCTTGATTTGGTCAAAAGTTATGTCAAAAATAAAAACTAGAAGACAATTTGGCCTAAAAAAATCAGTAAATTTTTTAAATCAAAATAGCCATAAAAATATGCCGTAAAAACCAAGATATTTAAGCTTCTTTTATTTAAATTCAATCTACTCTATTTTAGTTTTTTCCTGTATTTAAGTTTGAGTATATATCTCTGTTTCTTTTTGAGTTATGAGTGATCAAAGTCAAGGGCTTTTTTTGCGAAATTTTTCCTTATTTGCTTATAGCTATCGTAAAAAAGAGTATTAGAGTCTAAAACTCTGGCTTTTTTCATATTTTTATAGTAGAAAACATATTCTAGAGTTTGATAAAGATCTGTTTCCCGAAGGTGTGACACTCCTTATAAGTTATAAAATTATATGACTATAAAATAAAAAATAAAAAAATTAATAAAATACATTTTAAAACATATTTTTCTTTAAAAAGTAAAATATCTAAAAAAAGATAAAACAAAAAATTATTTCTAATATAAAAATTAAGATTGTGGAGTATCAAACAAAAATATAATGCATAATGTCTGGATCTGGGAGCTCATCCATGGCGGCTGACGTTATCTGGGACGCACTAGTCGCACAGGTGCCAATGTGTCGATCATATAAAATAAATTAGTAGTCAAACAATCTAAAGTCAAAACAGGGTCAGACAAAGCACTCCAAAAGCGAGATTAATCACATTCAGCCAGTATAGAACATAGATCATAAGGATCAATGCTCTTGGAGGTGAAGGTATCGTCATGTTCATTGTAATCTTAAAAAGGGAGCAACCTGACTGTCATGTGTCAGAATGAAATTACTATTGTGTACAAAAATCACGTCAATCCAAGTAGCTGTCGTCGGTGCAAAGTGAGTAAGGCCATAATTAATCGCCTTTATGGCTAGATCAGCAGCCAGATCGAGGAGAAATCGTGCATTACTAGAAAGGGTCAGAATCTTGCCTAATTACCGAGTATCCATCAAGGTAATGAAATTATCATCAATAAGAGGATCAAGTCGAGTTTCAGCTATAGTTTATGAGTCTAAGTTGAGTTATCACAAACGTTCAAAAAAGCTGCCCTGAACACCCGAGTATTCTTAATAGTTGAGTTAACGTAATAGGGTTCGAAGAGACTAAAGATATTAAGGGGATGTCGTACCCGACAAAATAATGTTGTGCATTTCCGCGCGTTCTATTTTATCGATACTCTATATAAAATTAACTTAATAGAAAACATCTGTGGTGCCCTCTGTATTATGTGCTAATACATATTTAGTTGCATGCCTACAAGTGGTGCTAATAAGTGTTAATGTAATACAAGATACAAAACACTATGCTAGTATAAAATTTATAAGTATATAATTTTATTCAATATGTAACTATTTCATTAATTAAATCATCAGAATTGTGGTTCGTGGTGTTCATATACGCAAAATCCAGAAGAATATAGATATGCAAACGTTGGTGATGGCTTAACTAACTCCAAATTATTTGATATGCTGAAAAATCTATTTGATGATCTGGCAGGCAATGCAGATAAATATTCAGCAGGAACATCTAGTAACTCAAACGAAAGTTTTAATGCAATTATAGTCAATAAAGCACCAAAGTCTAGGATATACGGTATGTTGGCGTCTAGTGACATTCGAGTTGCTTGTGCTATTAATAAAAAGACGATGGTGAGATGTACATTTCCAAATTAGTTGAGAATTTAAATCTATCTCCAGGCAAGAACACTCATAAGCACGGTAGTCACATTGATTATAAAAGTAGAAAAAGGTATATCAAGTCACAAACTTCTTCATTCAAAAAAAGGCGCTTATTTTTAAAACATCAAAAGAATGCCCTCAAGACAAAAAAAACTGCAAGAAGGCACAACGTACGAAACTGATTCACAACTTGTCAAGACTGTTGAATTATCTTTACTCGTTGCTGACACTCAAGATCAAGATCCAGTTATTGTTATTTTTTATATTGAAACTGGAAGCATACAAAAGACTGCAGATATTTTGCAAATAGCTGCAAAGTGCGAAGAGTTTACATTTTCTGTATATATACAACCTACACAATTGATAAGCGAAGCTTCAAGTGCTGTGAATGGATTACAGTATGTGAATAACACTCTACAATTGCATGGACAACCTGCTATTACACTAACATTGTTCGAAGCTATGATCTCGTTGTACCAATTTTTATATAATTTAAAAAAAGTGCATAAGGGTTGCTCACAATTCTAATTTCGATCATACACGGCTTTTGTCAGCCATAAAAAAAGTTTTTATGACAAGACATTATCAATCTGTCATTGAAGGCTTTACAGATACTCTGTTTCCACTGAGAGTGTTTCCACACTAAGTATAATACAACGGACTAAGCATGTCGCGCACTCTAGCGACAAAATTGGTACTAAGAAAACTTTATTAGTAATATAAACTATTCATTTTTTGTTAATATTATGTAAAACACAAATACAGAAGCACTAGATAATGGTATAATATTTCTTTCTACAAAGTTTCAGGTCACTACAACAAGGACACCCTAAAAAATTTCTGCACAGAAAAATGGTTATCTTTTCCGTGCTAACTTTTTTAAGGGTGTCCTTTACATATTGACTTCAAACTTTGTATAAATACGTATTATCTTATTATCTAGTGCTTCTGTATTTGCGTTATGCAAATAAAACCGAAATATGATAGATGCAATAATGCATTATTGCATCTATCTTACTCAGTCGGTAATAATTCAGTATGACATCCCCTTAATGAAAAAGTCAGAAAATTTTACAAAAAAAGTCATATTATAATGTTTATAGTGAAAAATGCATCCCCTGGGAGCAACAAATTCATGGAAATGGGCATATAATGCAAAAAAATGCTAAAATGTCAACTTTGACTCTCTGTAACTTAAAATAATGGCCCCGAAAAAATCTGAAAAATTCAGGAGAACTACTGGACACCTCTAAAAAATATTCCCACAGTTATAGCAATATTCATTTTTTTCATCTTCGATTTCACAAAGAACCACCCATATATATAGTTTTGGATTACTCAGCCCATTAAGTTTCAATAAAATTAAAAAACTACATTTTCAATGTATAATTTACGATACGAAAATTCAAATGCTTACGCTAATATCGGACTCTTGGAGTATTGCAGACACTATGCAAAAATTCAATGTTACAAGGCGTATGATTCTTTCTGCACGAAATATGAAGCAAGCAAAATTCATTTTAGCAAAACATGACTCAAAATTGGGTAATTATAGAAAATATAAAACTTTGTTCGAATTGTGTAATTATTAGGTGTTAATCTGATAATTTTGTTCAATTTTAGGAAAAAGACTATCTGAAGCAACAGTACAGTTAATAAAACAATTTAATTTACGTAATGATGTTAGTTGGGTGATGTCTGGCATAAAAGATGTTATTTGCGTAAAAAATAAAGATGAGAAAAAATTAAATTGCAGAAGCAACTTTTACTTCTAAATTTAAATGAATTGTATCCATTTTTTAAAGAGGAGTATCCTGATTTAGATGTTGGATTTACAAAATTTTCGACATTAAAGCCTAAAAACTGTATTTTAGTAGGCACAGTGGGACACACAGCGTTTGTGTCTGCGTTTATCACCAAAATATTAAGCTAATAATGCTCGGTAATATTTTTAATTTTAACTAAACAAATAATTATTGAAAATTAGAAATATTTCGTAAATAATAAGATTTTACCTTATAATTTTCAAAAATATTTTTTAAATTACCCATAATTGTAATGTAAAAATTATTAACCAATACTTACCATAATTTTCAGCTTGTTCCATCGATAAGTATACGCAGGACAAACCTGAATCCATCGAGACGTATAAATGTTGTTCTTAAATAAATGTTTAAAATGTCCTCAGCGTGAAAAATTAAAAATAATTCTGAGAAAAGTTTTTCAAAAAAACAATGTTGAATCCTTAATTTATAAGCAGTGGGTGTCAAAACCCAAATCTACACTAGAAACACTTAAAAAGGATGTTGAAACATTTATTTCTAATTTTTGCGAAAAATTAAACAACTTTTGCAACATGATTTGGTAGCACAAAAACAGTCCCAGTTTTGCAGAGATGTCAGATTTAATTTGAAGGAAGGAGAACACCAGGTATTGGTGGATTTCGCGGAAAATTATGCATTCATCGTACAAAATGCTGCTCCCGGATTTCACTGAAATAATGATCAGGCTACATTATATAATAATGTAATTTGTTATAAAGAAAATGATAATGTACAGCATTGCAGCTTGGTCCTTATTTCAGATTGCATAACTCATGAACACGATTTTAATCAAACTTCAGAATCAAACATTTGCAGGATAAGCACGCTTTGATTCCTTCGGAAGGAGGAACATTAAAAGCGAAACATTTTTCTTCTTCTGCCGAAGAAGAAGAATACAAGGTAGTTTAAAAATATTATTCTTTTATTGTAAATAATTTTGTACGAATATAATCCATCAATGACACTGCAGGATTCTGGTTTTCCTTTTGTTTGTTTCTTTGCAATCTAGAATAAATAATTAATTGTGTTATGTATGATCATATTTGTAGCAAATATTATTGTTTAAATTTAATGTTCTCGTAAACTAGTAAATGTACGCTTGCTTATTTTTTTTGTAGTTTATATTAATTATATATTGTGTAACGAATATATATATAAATTTTTTTGTATAAAATGAATAAAGTGATAAATATAGCTGTGCAGTTTCGTTGCTTGACGAACAATGCTGACAGTGCATAGACTAGCGAGGAATCCGAGCCTCTTCCGGTGATTGCTGAGTTCACGTCTAGATCCTACCGTGGGACCAGAGTTTCGAAGGTGTTCGTCGCGATTTTTGTACATGCGACGTTACCAGTCCGCGGGCGCATTCGGTAGAGTAAAGGCGTTTATTTACAAGCAATTAAATCAAGTTCAAATTTACACACTCTCTTCTTATTTCTTCTTTGCATCAATCAGTCTCCTTACACCAGTAGCCACTATCCTACCACTCGTCATTTCAAATCTTTGTTTTTATAAAAAAAAAAAGAAAAAAAAACATAAGGATCCGCAGAGGTTCCCGCGCCTATTCAAATATTCTTTAACAGCTCGTCCACGCTGATCTGGTGGCTCCCTGCCCATCACCAAGAAGGTCGATCGAGGACACACGAGTCCTTCCAAAAAAAATCATTCTAGCGAGGGAAAGCTCTGAATGGAGAATCCTCTCTATAACAATTGTATATTATAATTTAAAAACTTTGGTATGTTAAGGGGGTAAGCCGGTGTCTCGGGCTTAGAAAATCGAAATTTTTTTTATTTTTTATTTTGATCGCAAATTTTCCATAGAATAATACCTTGCAAGCCGTTTTGTAAAATTCAGTTTAGTTTTTAAGTTACAAGCAAATAAGCAAAAAAAAATTTTTAAATAAATTTTTGTAAAACTGCATTTATTCTTTAAATCGATATTTACTATTATAATAAATATGGACAATATATCTCACTCTATTTACTGTTATTTCAAATGATGTATTTGATATTTGAATCAAAATAATGTACAGGAATAGTTACCCTTATCATATGTACTTATACCCTGCTCAGTCGGTAACATTTACCATATGTATTCTATTTTCCACTTAGTCGGTATGTGCATATCATACGCGAATCGAATCTCGAAAGTATCTAGTTTGTGGCTGATATTTTGAGGTTCGAACCAGAGTGACCAGTTGGCGATTTTTTTTCCTTTTCTCTCTTACGTATATTGATGTTTATTAAGCAAGAGCAACAAGGAGAAAAAATCGCCATCTGGCAACCCTGGTTCGAACTCAAAATATTAATAGCTTATTTAAACTGCAATTTTAATTGCAATAGTTAACGCGATCGTGTGTGCGTGTGTGTATTAGTATTTTTTATATTTAAAAGTTTTTTTAGTGTATTGTGTTATAGTACATAGTGTTTATATAGTGTTTATGTAGTGTTTATATGGTGTTTATATAGTGTTTCTGTAGTGTTTATAGTGTGTTTATATAGTGTTGAATAGTTTATTATTTAAAAATTAATTTGAGAATGTCTGGTGTACCACAACCAGACTCTCGAGGCCGACTGCCAGGTTCAAACTCCAATTATGAAAAAAGGAGATTTGGAAGATCAAGAAAAGAAAAAGAGAGTTCTGTGTAAAAAAAGAGAAAGATGCTCCACCTACAAAAAAAGCCACACTAAGTACCTCTGCAAAAAAAATTCAGGATGTTGAAGTTGAGACCAGCACAACCAGAAATAGGATTGTAGATGTTGACATTTTGTATACAGCTTTGGAAAAGCTTATTTGTTGCAGTAAGTGCCATGGACAAATTAAATTCTGTGAATCTAGTTTTCGTGGCCTTGGATTCCAGATTGATGTTGTGTGCGTACAATGTATTGATATAGAATCAATACAATCAAGTAAAAAAGTTGGACAGTCAAGAAGTGCTTATGAAGTGAACCGGAGAAGTGTACTAGCTGCCCGGGCACTTGGTCAAGGACGTGCTGGCTTAGCAACTTTTTGTGGGATAATGGATTTTCACACATCCTGTTGTTCATAGTTCTTATGACAATATTAATAGTCATTTAGATGAAGCATCTAAGAGTGTTACAGAAGTGTCAATGCAAAATGCTGTACGAGAAGAAGTTGCAGTTACACCCGATGAAAACCTTGGACTTGACACTTCTGGTGATGGTTCTTGGAGGAAAAGAGGTGGATTTTCTTCACTCCAAGGTCTTGTGAGTTTGGTTGGAAATAGGACTGGGAAGGTTATAGATGTTTCCATCAAAAACAGTTTTTGCAAGGCTTGTGCTAAATAGGAAGGAAAAAAAGACAGTGCAGAATATGAAGAGTGGTTTGAAGGACACCAAAACAATTGTGCGTCAAATCATGAAGGAAGTGCAGAAAAAATGGAAGTTGATGGTGTTCTGGAAATGTTTCATCGATCAGAGGAGAAATACCATGTGAAATACTAGAACTACATCGGAGATGGTGATTCTAAAGTTTTTCATGCAGTTTCAAAAGCCAAACCATATGGAGACGAGCTGCTAGTAAATAAGAAAGAGTGTGTGGGACATGTCCAGAAGAGAATGGGTACTCGGTTAAGAGAGCTCAAGAAAAAATTAAGTGGTCAGAAACTTTCAGATGGCAAAGGAATTGGTGGACGAGGAAGATTAACCGCAGGAGTGATCAACCAGCTGACAACCTTCTATGGCAATGCCATCCGTGCCCATAGTGACTGTGTTACAGATATGCATAATGCAATCTGGGCAACGTATCATTACAAAAGGTCAACAGATTCTGAACCCCATCATGAATTGTGTCCGAAAGGTCTAGATAGCTGGTGCAAGTGGCAGAAGGCTAAGACACAGAACAACGAACATAAATTCAAGCATCGAAATAGTATTCTATTGCCCACCATGGATGCTATCAAGGACATTTACAAGGACCTTAGCAAGCCAGAATTGTTAGAAAGATGTCTTGGAGGTTACACACAAAATAGTAATGAGAGTTTCATTAACTCTGTTTGGAAACTTGTACCCAAAACATCATTCAGTGGCTTGACGGTGTTAAGAATTGGTGTGCACATCGCAGTCACTTGCTTCAACGATGGCAGGATTGGTTTTTTGAAGATAATGGAAGAGTTTGATACCAAGCCAGGAAAGGCAGCACTTGAATGGGTATAGATGAGCAATGACACCAGGCTTTTCCAAGCTGAGTTAAAAGTTCAGGCTCGTACCAAAGAAGCTAGACAGAGGAAAATACAAGCCAGATTGCAAATTCAAGAAGACTCGTATAGTACTGGTGCATTCTAATTTTTGTAAGTAAAATTTAATAAGCGTTTAGTAGTCAAAATTAATTTTAACAATTTTCATACAGGTTTTAAATATTTTTCAGAGAATGTATACACAAGAAGGTTACATTTGAGGTTAACTTTCAGTCAAACTTAACAGTTTTGTGCTAGGATGAAAAAAAGATAAGAATGTATAACATTGTTTTATAATTGCATTTTTTATCAAATTAAAATTTTAATTTTGTGTAAAATTTATTTTCAGTGAAATAACTAAATGGATTCTCCTATCTGGATTAACAAAATATTGATGTGATATCAAAATATGATGATAAAAGTGATGTAATACATGGAAAATAAGTTATAATAGTTTAAACAAATTAGGTGAGTGTTTTGAATAGTTATACGTAATGAAAGTACTTCAAAATTTTACAGCTTATTTACTAAAAACTTATTTTTTGCAATTTCAGGTACCTTTGCCGCAGGATTTTAAGAAGACTATTCAACGGATTGACTTGAAATTTTGAGGGAATCCTTGTAATTATATTTCAATCCACCTAAGCGGAGCAGAATTTGAAAAAGTTTTCTTGAACTCCTTTTAGCTAATTGTTTGTATTAAAAAATCAATTAAATTATAATTAATTAGCATTTACTTGCATAATTAATTAATCATATTAAAATATTTTTTATTTTACAGAAATGTGGTCCGCTCAGGTGGATCCTATGTTATTTTGGAGTCCATAACTTCAAGGATAGGCCATGTGACTCATTACTTGAATTTTAAGGTTGCGGCAAGTGGATTTAGAGCTTATAAATTCAACTTCTGTATTATTTACTATGTAATCATGGTAACCTAGCTTTATACAGGTAAAAATGTACTTTAATATAGTACTTTATAAAAAAGAAAATAGATCTATAGATTAGTTTATTAAATAAAAATTAAAAAGGTTTTTTTCATTTTGTATATAGCAACAAGCTTATCCCCTTAATGACACAAAATATATTATATAAAATAAATTTTACTTTGCTTTTAGCAAGAACGAACTTTTAAAAAGGAATAGTACAATGTTATATTTTCCTTGAAATACCTTACAAAAGAATAAATGTTTAATATAGCAAGTTTATCTAGAAGAGACAAACTTGCTTTCAATTAATAACCATTGTAAGATCCATTGTTAGAATAGCAGCTCTCCGTGAGTAAACAATCGTTCTTTTTGTGTTACGTATAATGGTGTTTAACCTTTAGACTGCCGGGATTTGAAAGAGCATATTGCCCTCAGAAAACGAATATATAAGGTATCTTATATCAACGATTGATCATGCACAAAGTGTCGATCAGGAGGTGCGTCAAAATATTGATTTTCCGGCAGTCTAAAGGTTAAAGAAAAAAAGATTTAAAAATAACATCAAGTTATTGGTTTTATTGCCAAAGTACCAAATACAATACAATACAAATACAATACAAGTAGACTGTTGTTTCTGAAAATAGATTAATTTTTTGTTAACATAAAGTTTAATATACTGTTTTTCATTTTATTTATACTTACAATGCTAATTAACAAAGCCAGTATCAATCCAAGTCTATTTATTGTGCATATTGCTTGTCGCATCTGTTGAAAGTACTCAGCAAGTACTCATTCATATTTCACAGATAATGAAATTAAAAAAATAGTCTTTATTTCACTAAAATGCATGTGTCTGTATACTAAAAAAAAGAGAAATTACATTATTATTTTGATAGCTTTACTTGAATTTTTATCACATACAAACTTCTACTAATAAAAAATTTAATTTTTGATTAAGCAATCTACTGAAGTACATTTAACGTACGTAGTGTACTAAATGTAAATTGATAAGCGCACTAACTATAATATCACTAATTTATATTAAAAACATTTACTTTACAATTTAAATTAAAAAAATACTAAATGATAATTGGCAAATACTTAGTTCAAATTTGAGCAATTTGCATGCATACTGAAAATGTACAATCAAGGTCCAACTCCAGTTGTTGACAAATAATAACAGAAGTAAATAAGTTGATGCATACATTGCTCGATGCATCAATTCAGAAGATGTTCAGTTAATAAAGATTATCTTTATTACCTCTACATTCCTGAAAAATTCAATAATTCAAACTGACTAATTATTATCAATTATAATAACGAATAATTTTTTACAGAAATAATAATAAAAATTAAATAAATAATATTTACTTGATTACTTGGAATCATATCTGGAGAAGCATTCATTGAAGCTGAAGGTGTAAAAATGTTATCCGAGTCAGTTGAGTAATCAGCTTTCATATTTCCAGAATTCAGGTCCAGTTGACTTGTTTCGAATCAGTTAAAGAAAAAAAACTAGTGGTATAATAGTGGTAAACTGCACTATTATTTTGTATACACGCACACAGTGAAACCTCTTACCTTTGTTTAACTGCTGACAATGTGCCAATTGTGCCTAATCCAATATGTGCAGCAGCTTTTACAAGATGTTACCATGGCCATGAAAATGATGATTCCAAATTGGTAGTCGATAGTAAAATATTTAAATGTGTACACTGCTCTCTGATAAGTTGCATCGATACAGGTCTATTACATTCATTTCTTTTGAATGGTCCAACTGATTAATTGATGGGCTGCATTCGTTGCACCCAAATAGGTGAAACAGATCTGTTGATATTAAATTGGTTCAGCAACTGGGCTTGAATATTTTATTGTTGTTGAAATGATTATTTATTCTACAATAAAACCTAAAATTTAAAAAGAAGTTTATTAATTTTATGTATGAAAATATTTGTAACAAATGTTAAATGCATTCAAAAATGTTTAACAACGAATAGTTTCAAAATAATTACTGAATATTAAATAAAGTGATGACAGACAAATAAATAAATACTTACTTTGAATAAATCCGTATTTTAAAATTGTACTGTTAACAAATAATATTGTCACTTGAAATAGCAAATTATTTAGTTTTTTAAATAAATCTACTGACCCTGAATATTACAATCATTATATAATACGTGTTGGTGTATTTCATTATAATTTAAATTTGACATCCTTCTAAAGTATAAAATATGTCGGGACGGCACTCGTTACTCGTTAGACTGCTGCGGAACGAACGAACGGGCTAAATAAAATATGGAAAAGATCAACACCTATACTATACCCCAGCCTCCAAATAGCTCCAAATGCTGTCGTCTGCAGAACTCGCTTTTCAATTCCAACAATTAATGGAATTTTCAATTCTTCTACCCAGTTTTCAAAACCAATTATCTTTGAAAATGCAGTTTAAATGTCGTCTGGTCGTATTTTTTTGCAACATTTACGACATATTTGTAGGCTAAGGTATGGGTGGTGAAAAGATCGGAATATTACTCGTGAAGCCGTTTGAGATATCGAGTTTTGAATAAAGTCCTGTCGGCCAACACCAACATTGTATACTCGTTCGCGTCGAGTGGAACAGGCGGAGCGGGCATAATATTATATGGAACAGATCGGTAAATATGGCGCACACCGGACTCGTAGGCGTTCGAGACTTCAAGTTTTACTTCGCTTTCTGCATTTATACAACTGCATTATCATATATGAGCTTTGCGCAGCAGCTCTTCACATGTTGGAAACATCGCTGTCCGAAAACAACGGCAGAAAAGTTATTTAACACGCATTCCGGAAGACCGTTTGAACTCTGTAAACAGCAGACATATAATTAATCTGTTTGTTTACTAGTTTTCATCGCACAAAGAATTTCAAAGGCTCGTCTCATTCTTATTATAGATATGCATTGAATGAAATATTCTGACAATGGATAAAGTAACTATGTGTGTAAATTGGTTGTAAGTATAACATTTATTTAATATTTTAATAAAATTGTATTTTTTAAATGCACATCAATGTGTAAATTTTGACACTGGTTCTGTCCATTGTATATATGTCAACTATTGTTTGACATAAGTTTTTCATGTCAATTTAATTCAATTTTCTATATCTTAAAATTAAATTAAATAAAATTGTAAATATAAAGTCTTGAAAGGAGTGCCACCAAAAAATGAAATGGCTCTTGCAGCATCCTTTATTAAATATTTTTTGCATTGTAATTTTTAAGAATTTTTATTAGGTATATTTTGAATTTTAGAATTAAGTTACATCACATTTATAATACAATTGTCTTTAGACAAGTTGCAATAATAATATCTTTAGACAATTAGACTTTCTAAAAGATTCTTATCGGCTAAAAATATTATTGTTGCGATAAGTAGTAAATTAAAAAGCAAAATAATTAATATACTTAAAAATATGCGGTTCTACTACTTGGCACAGAATATTAAAATTATTTTAATTGTAATAATTGTGTATATTTTTAATGTATTTTAAATTGGATAACATTTATAAAAGTAACTTGTCAAAAGATAATTGGTATAACTGTAATTGCTGTGTACAGTGATAGAGACATGACTGCATAGAAAAGTACATTATCCTAATGTCGTAATCTCATGTTTTGACGGCACTCCTTACAGGAGTTTTTATTTATAATTTTATATTATGAAAAGAGTAGGCTAGACCTGCTAAGTAAATTGAATCTTATTATAAATTATACATTGAAAATGTAGTTTTTGAACTTTATTGAAACTTGATGGGCTGAGTAATCCAAAACTGTTATCCGGAGTGCTTCCTGCCGTATAATTATTATTATATTGTTTAATTTATTTTTGTCAATCTGCCACATCTTAAACTATAATTGACCGCCAATTCCAAACCTCGAAGCATTAAAAAAGTAATACCTTGAGCTTTCATTTAAACTTTTTTTTTTTTTATTATAGCAATTTCAATCTCTAAGTAGAGATTATTTTGCTACAAAGTTCATACATTGCAGTAGTGTATTCTTACACTACTACTTTTTCTTACAGTGATAGGTTACATTTTTGTAGATATTGAAATATTGCGTTACATATTGTTACATTAGGATTTGCAAGTATTATAGTGCTTGTTAACGGTAGAGTATGATAGATTTGGTACAATTTTTAAAAAAATTCTTTTCTCGGTTCGTCGAATATGGAGCATTGCCACAGTCTGTGGTTAATATCTTGTGTAGCGTAGCCGCATTGACATTTTGGATTATCTGTGAGGTTTACTCTAGCGAGGGAGTGACCAAGATTGTAGTGGTCGGATCGGCATCGGTTAATTGTACAAATTACTTCTCTGGATACATTTTTTGATGAATTCCACGGTTTGTTTCCTTCTTTGTAATAATATTTGAAGTAGTTTATCCCTTTTTATTTTCCCATTTCAGTGATTTTTTTTGTGTCGTTTTTTGCTGTGCTTTTGTGGTATTCTTTGAAACCGGTGTAAGGGATTTTCAATGACTCTGAAAAGTTATTTTCGGCTGCTCTTTTTGCGAGTATATCGGCTTTTTCATTTCCTCGGATTCCTCTGTGAGCGGGGATCCAGTAAAATGTTAGTAATTTTTCATTATAAATTTACATATGTTCGTGTATTTTACTTGTGATATCTGTAATGTATGGATTTACTTTTATATTTATATCATTTTTTTTAAACTGAGGAGGGCACTGAGAGAATCCGAGAATATGAAGACGTTACGGTTTGGTATTCTAAGGGCTATGTCAACAGCATCGTTTAGTGCAGCACATTCCGCTGTAAAGATTGAGGCGATTTTATTCATACTATTAGTTTTTTGGATGTTCATACCGGGACAAATGCAAGCACTACCGGTTGATATGGATTGTCTGGATTTACTCCCATCTGTATAAATAGCACATGCTGAATTTTCTAAGATTAAATTTTCTATTTTTGAATTTATATTGATATTGTGTTCACTTTCTCGTTGTAAAATTGCTCCGAATTCAATATTAATGTCAATTTTTCTTTTGAAGGTTTCATATTTATAAGTGTATAGATTATAGTTGTTTTTCGATAAGATATAGGAAGATAATTTATTATTGCTCATTAAGCACTGTTGTATCAATCTATTGTTAAACTTTCGTTTTTTATGCTTATGATTAATTAATTTTTCGAATCTCGATATTTTTTCATACAGTAAAGAATTAGTGTTACTTTTAACTTTGTCTAGGTCGGAATTACACAGAAATTTAGCACGGTCTTCAATAAATTGTAATTTTTTTTTTATTAAGCTTTTTAAGTCATTATACAATGCTTATTTAGCAAATTGTAATTTTGATTCGGCTATTAGTATATTGATGGGAGTGCTAATCCTGAAGCCTAGAGCATACCTTATCGCACTATATTGTATTTTTTCTAGTTTATTAATGTTGTCACGTGGTATTTCGTCCTAATACCAGTTACAAAATTTATTTATTAATTTATACAGAGACGACGGCCCCGAAGAACGCGCCTTTGTCGTCGCCATGGGTTAATAAATTAACCCGTCGGGACACGGTAGCGGAGATAGGACGATCTCCTCTATACCGACACACGTGGCGGGAAAATCGGGAATCGGAATGATTGCGGGTTAATTTACAATTAATGACGCGACCGTTAAGTTAAAACAAAATAAATAAGTATTTATTCAAGAATTTATACGGAGGTACCCGACAATAATTAACGGGGCGTTCTCCCGGTCGCGTGGTATATACGCGGCAAGCAGGGGCTGCCCCCGTGCTCGCCCCGCGCAATACCTATTCGTTTTCGGTAGCACCGGTGTGCTACCGAACAAACATACGTGCACACACACTCAACACACTCTAATGTATACCGACCAATGTCGGGTACTTACCGGCAGGGTTGCAAATATCTAGATAAAGAAAATTATCTAAATCGTATTTAAATCATAGATAAAATTTTAGTTATGATTTACATGGGCTACGAATAATAGATAAAATTTTAGTTATGATTTACATGGGCTACGAATAATAGATAAAATTTTATTTATGATTTACATCGGCTACGAATAATAGATAAAATTTTATTTATGATTTATATGGGCTACGAATAATAGATAAAATTTTATTTATGATTTACATGGGCTACGAATAATAGATAAAGTTTTATTTATGACAATAAATAATACATAATAAATAATAATAATCTATCTACTATTAGATTAAAATTCATCACGTCCAGCGTCCGTCCGACCAAAATTGAAAATCCTTTTTTATTAATTTTTATACACATGCGCATTCCCATACATGTTCACACCTACAGTACACACCCCTCGCTCCTCCAAACACATGTGTCCATAAACTGACATTTTCATTTTTTTAATGCATTTGTTAAATGCATTCATATTATTAACTTCATATTTATTTATTATTTTTTTTAACTTCATTAGGTATTTATGATTTGTTTTATTAACATTGATAAAAAAATTTTGAATGCACTCAGATGTACTTGCTGGTGCATTTGTATGCACTTTATAAACATTTTTTTATTAATCATTTTCTTGTTTTAAACATTGATAAAAAACTTTTGAATGCACTCAGATGCACTTTCAGGTGTATTTGTATGCACTTCAAAAAATTTTTTGATTCTGATTCTTTTTGAAAAACTTAGGTACTAGTTTGATGACTCCCACTACCTTTGGATATTATTAGATTAATTTTCTTCTTGGTCGGCGTGGTGTCGCGTGGGTGGATGGTTCAAGGTCAAATTCGTAGTATACGTTACATTTACTTGAAAATTGCATACGAGGGATTTTCAGAGGCGCAGATTCTTAATTTAATGTTACTGTGCCGATTATTATTCAGTATTTATGTTATAATTACTGAATGCTTAATCTATGAAATAATGTTCATCATTTATTTGTTTTTCTTTCTTACCAAACATATATGCTTTTACATAGGTTACCAATAAGTTGTATATACAATAATAAATACTTTTCAAATTTATAAAAACTTTTATTTTTTATTTACAGACGTGAAACATTTTTAACATTTTACAAGTATTGGTGATTACTCGACCATGAACGAAAAAGTATCAGAGTTTACAAAATGGTTTTATAACACAATAATTTTTGATAACCAACATGGCGATAACTCGTCCAAATTAAATAAATTTTGTATAATTTTATACATTTTAATAATTGTTAAAGTTATAATTTCTTAAGTGGCGATAACTCGTACATAACAAAACAATTTATTAACTACATACAATTTTCAAGTTATTCAAGTTAATAACTTTTTAGAATGATTTGTGATAACCCGTCCATATTAAATGAATAAAATAATACTTTCTAATAATATATCCTTATAAATTTTGTATTCTAATTTGTGGCGAAAACTGGACCATAAATAGCTTTCACATATTTACAAATACATTGGAACATTTACTTATGAATAAAGTTTCTTCAAGTTCGTCTTGTAAAGCACTCGCTTCTCAAACTGTTCGTCCTTAATTCTATTAAATTTGGGCAAATTCTGCATTGTTACTACAGAAAAAAGTCTTTCAACTGGTGCAGATGATGGCAATGGTGTATTATATTTTAAGAATAGTTTTTTCACAACTGGAAAATCATTTAGCAGATTCATGGAGGTTGATTTTTGACCCAGATATCTCATCATTTCATTTTCTTCATTTCCACAAAGCGAATTATTTGGAACGACTGAATCATCACGATCAAAGTCAAAAAAATTATCTTCGTTATCAGAAGATGATGTTTTTTCAGCAGTTTCTGGTCTTCTCAAAAGTGATAATACTAAATTTTTTACCATTTCACGAGGACCTTCTTCCAAAGCAGTTATCCAATTTAATTTGAATTTAGGATGCGTTACAGATGCTATTGCAGCAAATTTTCCATCATGAGCAATATTGAAAAACATTTTAAATCTAGTTTCTAAATTATCAATTAATTTAGAAATTATTAATTTGTTATACTTATAACTATTATCTGCTAATATCGATCTCCATTTTTTCCTTATAATCAATATTGTTGGTAAGAGATAACCATAGTGGCAATATTCTTCGCCTTGCAGAATATCTATTGCCTTTGCAAGTGGTGAACACCAATGAAGATATTCTGCAATATAATCAAAGTCTTTTTGTCGAAAAAGAGCATTAGTTATTAACTTAGTCTCTGTTTTTAATAACTTATCTTGTAAGGAATGAATTTGCTGAAGAGCATCGTACATCGAATTCCACCTTGTCGGTACGGGTCTTTTAATGTTACATTTCAGAATTCTTTCAAGCTCTTCTCTTTTTTTTGGAGAATTCATGTTTTTCCATAAAACGTTACAATAATCCATTGCATTATCGTGAGCTACTTTGACCGTTGCATTCCCATTAATAGCTTTAATTGCATCTACTGTTGCAATTAAGCTCAATGTATGACTTGCACAACGAAGATGATGTGGTAATTGATAATCAATCACTATATCTTCATAATTCTCATCATCTTCTATAGTAATATCATCACTTTCTATGCCAGATTCTTCATTATTAGTATCCATTACTAACTCCTGATTACTACTTTCACCGCTGGATTGACTCATTAATTCCGAAGATTCTAAAATAAGTATTTTGAAAAAAATTTGAATTAATAAATAAAACAATAAAATAAGTGTTAAAATTGTAATATTCTTTCATACCTTTCTCAATATTAAATTCCGTTACTCCAAATACCTTGAAAGCCTTGCTAAAATTTGATCCGTTATCTGTCACTGTAGCTACAACTTTATTCGGATCTAGATTATATTGTTCGTTTATAGCATTTAGAATCTCCGCTATACGGTCATAAGAATGTGTTCCAACAAAACACCTACATGCCAAAGCTGCAGATTTTCGCTTGAGCGTACTCTCATCAATCTAATTTAGAAAACATAGATTCATTTGATTATGATTTAATAAAGATTGCTATAAATATTTATAATAATTTATTATTACATAATAAACATACCCAGTGTGCTGTTACACCTAAAAACCGTCTTTTACCACCAGTCCATATATCAGCTGTTGTACACACATATGACACGTTTTCCAGCTGCAGTTTTATCTGTTCAATTTGTTGACTAAACAACTGATTCAGATTCTTCTCTACTTTATAACGTGTCATATGAACCATGCCAGTTGTTCCACACTTAATTTTAAAATCTACAAGTTGCAAAAATGTATCAAACAATTACCGAGTTTTATTAGTTCATTGATTATTAAAAATAATATATTTTCGTATATTAATGAAAAAAACTGTTAATATTCAAGTTACCATCAAAAATTTTTCGAAAAGCCTTATTTTCAACGAGCTGAAACGCTAATTGATTCTCAATTATGCAGTTCGTAACATTTTGCTCAAAAGTATCTTGGGAAAAGCTGCAGGTGACCCGCCGATGCACATCTGCCTTATCAGTTTTCGATTTTTTTATCACTTTGTACTGCTCGTACTCCTTGAAATAATCTGGATGTTTTCTCTAAAATACAATTAATACTTTTTATTGAACAATTTCAACTATAATTATGTGTATAAAAATTGAAGAATTGTCAAATCTTGTAAATCAAAATGCAATTTTTACTGAACATTTGTTGTAAGCTTTAATTTGACATTAAAAATTTGATATAATGTTGTAAAGATTGATAATATTTCAAATTTGAAAGATTTGTTTGAAGATTTTTTAGTTTAACATATTTTCTCAGGTTTTAATGAATTTCGTTAAAGCAATATATTATTAAAATGTTAAACTTACTTTCAAATGGCGTACAAAATTAGTAGAAGAACTAATCATTCCTTTCACCGTATCATTGCAACAAACACATGCAGCTTCAATTTTGCCATTTAAGGTTGAATTTTTTTCAACCACAGTAAAAAACTTTCCATCTAAATATGAATATTTGCTGCAAGTTTCGATCAATTCGTTTGAGTTATTACTGTTGCTGGCGGCTGCACTATTATTATCTTCTGTTATGGATGGTGTTACGGAATGTGTTTGATTACTAATTGATGCGTTATTAGGTGTAGAACCATCTTCTTCTAAAACAATTTGTTCGTTAGCTTCATGAACATTTTGTTCAGTCGCATCATTTGCTGCATTTGTTCCTGTAGTCTTACTCATGTTTTTCTATGAAATGTAAGTAAAAATTCAATTACATTATTCTAAATGAATTTCTAAATTAGTACAATTATGAACTATATAATTTGTTCTTAACTGTTAAGAACTACTAGAAAAAGATTTCAGTATTGACATTGAAACAACTGTTTTTTATTTAGAAAATCTATACTATTAATAATTTATGATATCGCGATAAATACTTTTTAAAACAATTAAGAATACAATTTACTCAAAAAAAAATTTGGAATTATTGAAAATATTAACTACAGTCATCTATATTAAAATAATTGTTATTGTGAGAGGGCCTCAGAGAGGCTTAACGAATTTAAAGTTTTTTCAACAAAACAGAAAAAGCTTGTTTTCTTTTAGTCACCGTTAATTTTTTCTGTACAATATTTTTTTCTATATGCATTTTTTAGATTTTCCAAAAAATTAAAAAATCCATAAAATATAAAAATGCTTCAAATTTTTCCGGGAAAAATTTTACGTATTTGTTTCAAAAGCTCAGGGGCTAAAAATCGCTTTAAATACGTTTATTTGGTACTTCTTTTAATAAAGTTAGAAAAGCCCAAATATACGATTTTAAAATTAATTTCTTGTTTAAGTTATAAATAATAATATAAATATATGTATAAATATAAATGTTGATCTAAAAAAAATTTACTTACCTTTTTAAGAAATAATTTTTATGAATATTATATATACACACTTATACATCTGATGTACTCTACGCGAAATAAAAATAGAAATTTTGACATTGAATGTGAGAACACATAAACTATTGTTTACATTCCAACAAAGTCAGTAGTAGCATGAGTCTTTAAAGTGAAAAATACAACAGTAAAAACCATATAATATTGAATGTAACAGAGAGTAGGGGATCACCTTTCTTATGTTTACTGAACGATCTACGTGCAATTGCGCATGCGCGAATTTCGCACACTAGTCCGTGAATGTGGTATTTCGCACACGCTGCATAGGCATTAAAAATGGCATTTCGCACACAGTGTTTCAAAAATTAATTTTCCTAACTCCGTGCGCGAAATTCGATTTTGCGCACGCGTTTAAGTGCGCAAAATAGTACTTTCCCGCACTAGTGCGCAAAACGTTTTATTTTGCACACTAGTGATGAAAATGTTTTATTTTGCGCACTAGTCCGGGAATAGTACATTTCGATACAAGTGCGAGAATATGGTTTCTTCTCCGCGGGACGATTTGCGCACACGAGTATCGAATACTATTTTTTAACACGACGTGAGAGAAATTCGATTTAGCGTGCAGGATTTTGAGTGAGCGTGCGCGAAATCGCGTTTCGCACACGCAGTGTTAAAAATAATATTAGAATAGGTATCGTATAGATTATATATTTTTTAACAATTATATAATATAAGTTCAAATTGTTTGTTACACGCGATCAACGCATTTCGAGATACATATTAATTTTTCTCCGAATTTACGTATTTGTATCTTTATTTACATATTAAAAGGGAAGGAGACGTAAAAGGTCAGAAAGAAAAAAAGATAGAAGGTAAATAAACATTACCTGACCTTCGCGCGCGATAAATCATAGTTCGACGTTCTTTTTAAGGGCGAAAAACAAACCCCCCCCCCCGGTGGCTACACCCCCACCAGGGGCTCTGCCCCTGGACCCCCTCTTCCCCCTTCACCGCCTACTTCTCTACTCTATTTTCAACTATTGTTAACAATATTTAAATCTTTACTTCATTAGTTAACGTGAAACCACCCATATATAGTTATCGAATTTTGCGCAGTTCGTTAGGAAAAATAGTATACGATACACGTGCGCATAGGTGACTCCCTCACTCGTCTTTTGCCACCGTCGCTTCGCTCGGGCGGCAAATCCGCCTCGTGTGGAAATCACCTATTTTGCGCACTTGTATCGTAATGTACTATTTCATTTTCAATAAACATAAATAAATGTATATATACGGTGTTTTTAATTGCCAAGTCAAAATATGCAATAAATAGTTTTTACTAAAAAATATAAATTATTCACTGAATACAAATATAACTGCAAGTGCATCTGAGTGCATTCAAAATTTTTTTATTAAAGTTAATAAAACATAAATCATAAATACCTAATGAAGTTAAAAAAAATAAATAAATATGAAGTTAATAAAAATGAAGTTAGTTCATATAAATGTATTTAACAAATACATTAAAAAAATGCAAATGTCAGTTCATGGACACATGTGTTTGGAGGAGCGAGGGGTGTGTACTGTAGGTGTGGACATGTATGGGAATGCGCATGTGTATAAAAATTAATAAAAAAGGATTTTCCATTTTGGTCGGACGGACGCCGGACATGATGAATTTTAATCTAATAGTAGAAAGATTATTATTTTTTATTACGTATTATTTATTGTCATAAATAAAATTTTATCTATTATTCGTAGCCCATGTAAATCATAAATAAAATTTTATCTATTATTCGTAGCCCATATAAATCATAAATAAAATTTTATCTATTATTCGTAGCCGATGTAAATCATAAATAAAATTTTATCTATTATTCGTAGCCCATGTAAATCATAAATAAAATTTTATCTATTATTCGTAGCCCATGTAAATCATAAATAAAATTTTATCTATTATTCGTAGCCCATGTAAATCATAAATAAAATTTTATCTATTATTCGTAGCCGATGTAAATCATAAATAAAATTTTATCTATTATTCGTAGCCCATGTAAATCATAAATAAAATTTTATCTATTATTCGTAGCCCATGTAAATCATAAATAAAATTTTATCTATTATTCGTAGCCCATGTAAATCATAAATAATATTTTATCTATTATTCGTAGTCCATTTTAAATAAATATTTTGCAACGCTGCTTACCGGGCTGGTTTATCCACAGGCCCTGGTGTGCGTCGGCACCCCGACGTCTGCTGGCCGGTGGAGTCGGCCCGGTTTCCCGTCGCCCTCGACGGTAGTCTGCAGGTGCGGCCTAATGCCGCGGCGATTCGCCTACCTCGGGGAATACTCGACCCGAGGTGTATGGTTCTTCGCACTCCACTTACACGCACTCACTACACTCACGTACGACTTCCCGATGCACGGACGAACCGGTCTGGTACTTCCCGTGGCGCGCGTGACTAAACGTGACGATGTGTAAAAGGGTGCTGTTGCGGTCAAGACCGGCAGCGTACTAAGCTTTTCGGGAATTGTCGTATTCCCGAAAAGTACCTAACACACACACACAATAACAATTGTATATACGGATGCTCGCACACACCCTCGGTCGTCGACATAAACACGCGTGTTTCGTGGCCTTGAAGAGGCAACGCACGAAACAATAACAACGTGCGAGATTTTAAGATACAATATTCCATATACATACGAAATAATATAATACATTAAGTATTATTTATTTCATTGCAACGACGTCTCGTCGCAAAGCCCCCCACTAAACTCCACATCAACTCCCTGATGTGAGAGTTGAAAAGAGGGCAATGAAATAAATAATGACATGCACGCAATCGAATTCCTCGCCTAGACGAACTAGGGTAGAGGAGTGGTGAGATTCTTCTCCAGGGTGGCCATCACCAGTCGCAGGACGACGTCTCTCGCTGCGGGATTGTCTCCTGCCACCGCTTCCAACAACAAGCGACACTCTCGAAGAAGGTCAGCATCATTGTTGGGTTGTCTCGATGGCCCGGTGATGACATTGCTGCTCATCCCCGACGTTATGTCCATCCTGGTCGGAACGGAGGGCTGTTCGACCAATGGTATCGGTGGTGCAGGGTCCGGGGTCAGTAACGGCAACTCCGCTGGATAGCCGACTTGCCTGAATACGGCGTTAAGACCCGCCTGCACCTCATCTAGGGTTCCAGAGTTTGGTACTCCCAAACCCTGCGCCAGGCGACGTAAGAACGTCTCATGCGGGGGTACATCCTCGATCCGCTCGACGTGGACTGGCTGAGCTACGCTCTCTTCTCGTCCACGGGTCTCATCCTCTTCGGCCTCTTGCTGGCCAGATATCGTTAGAGGAGACGGTGTAGGAGGACGGGCCAGGGAGTCCTGGTATTCTCTACGGCGTTGATCGACCAGCCTTTGAGCATGCTCGCTCAAGGCGCGTCGCACCTTCTCAATCGGCCCGGTATGGTGCAGACCGAATTCTGTCGACTGGCGGCGGTCGGCCTCCTCGATTCGTCGAGCAATGACTCCGGGCGCAAAGGATAGTTGGTTTTCCTGGGGCTGTGCGTCCACAATACCCACCGAAGTTGCTCGGACCGATGCGACGGTGGTCTCTTTCACCCGCCGCTTCTTCGCTTTACTGCGGCTCCCTCTCTGTCTAGCCCTCTTGGACACGGACTTCTCCTGTGTCCCAGACGTTGAAAGTTGGGGTGCCGCTGTTGTATACCCGCTCTAATTTTTCGTGTCGAGTCGATCATCGCTGGCCTAGGATTTTCTCCTTGGCGGAACGTATCTCTTTAAATCGGATACGTGTACTTCAGACCTTTTCCGTCCAGACTCCTCAAGTCTTAAGACTACTGGTGATAGTATCTCCTTGACTTCGAAGGGTCCGTCGTACTTAGGCGCCAATTTGGCCGAAATACCTTTGGCCCCGTGCGATAACGTTCTACACTTCCTCATGACTAAATCACCTACTTGGAAGGAAGCCACGCGTCTATTTTTGTTATAGACTTTCTCTTGACTTTCTCTTTCTCTGCTCTTCATCTATGTGTTTCCGCACTAGATCTCGAAGGGCAACAAGACGTTTGAGTCGATCCATCCACATCTCGGGATCGATAGGAATTTTAAATTCCCTCTTTTTCAACCTCTCTACGCAGACTCTTTACAGGTTGAGGATGACGTCCAAAATTGAGGAAAGCTGGAGAAACCTTCGTACTTGATTGCGTTGCTGTATTAATAGCATGACGGAATTCATGTAGATGTTCATCCCAGCTGCGATGATCGGAATCCACAAAGGCCGCGATCATCGTCTTTAATGTCCTATTTGTACGCTCGACGGGGTTGGCTTGTGGGCGGCAAGGAGGAGTCGTGATCTGTTTTATCCCGTAATCCTCAAGCATCTGTGTCAACTTATTATTGACGAACGATGTACCATTATCCGTAAGGAAGTTCTCAGGAGTCTCCCAACGAAACAGTATGAGTTCCTCGAATGCTTTCGCGACCGACTTACCGGTAGCAGCCCGTAACGGTTTTAATTCAATCCACCTCGTAAACAAATCTTGTAAGACCAGTATATATTTGTATTGGTTCTTACTACGAGGCAGTTCCGTTATATCTGCTGCAACCACAGCCCACGGTCTCTCAATATTACGTTTGCCCATCAAACCTTGAGGGCCCGCCTGTGAGACTTTATATCGTTGGCAGTCTATACACTGCACAACGAATTGCCTGACATCATGGTAGATACCCGGCCAATAATAGTCCCTTGCCACTCGGTCATAGGTATTTTCCACTCCTAAATGACCACACGATTGAGGGCAATGCGAATCCTCTAGTACGCGCGTTCTATGTTCAATGGGCACAACTAATCTCCATCCCTCCTCTTGACCCGTGATTCGGTCCAGCAGCTTATCGGTCGCGAATCGATAGAGCATTTCATCCTCAATTTTCCAATACGGAAACTTTTGAGGACTGGACCTCACATCATCCAATCGGGCAATGTACTATGGGTCGGTAATCACGTCAAAGGAGGCTATTTCGACTTCGTCCGAGTCCAGGTTGACTGCGCGAGAGAGTGCCTCGGGAACATAGTGTAGTGCACCTTTCTTGTGCACAATCTCGAAGTCCCACTGTTGCATCTCAAGCACCCAGCGCGCTAGTCTGCCGGTAGGCTCTCTAAGAGTTTTCAGCCATTTGAGCGCGCTGTGGTCCGTCACAGCTTTGAAACGATACGCTTCAATATATGGCCGAAGTTTCTTAATTGCCCAGATTAAGGCTAGACACTCTTTCTCCGTCGTCATGTAATTACGCTCCGCCTTGTTCAACACTCGGCTGACGTAAAAGATCGGATGCTCGAAACCATCTTCATCTTCTTGGGTCAACACAGCCCCAATATCGTAATCACTCGCGTCGCTCTGGACCGAGAAAGGCTTAGAGAAGTCTGGTCGAGCGAGTACTGGCGCGCCGGCTAGAGCTAACCTGAGTTCACGGAACGCCGCATCCTGCTCTGGTCTCCACTCCCATGGCTGGTCCTTACGGAGTGATCTCACGAGAAGGATCTTAATATCTGACTCTTGATTTATAAAACGAGAATATCAACCGACCATGCCAAGGAAGGGACGAAGTTGTTTAACATATCTTGGGGTCGGATAATTTAGGACAAGAGCCACTCGATCCACATCGGGACGAAGTCCATCACTATCCAGGCGGTACCCAAGGAAGGTAACGCTCGAGCAACAGAACTGACACTTCTCTCTGTTCAATTCTAGCCCTGCGTCCACTAGTGTCCTTAGAACCATTTCCAACCATTTCAAATGTTCCTCGAAAGTTTCGGTTATAACGATTAGATCGTCCAGGTAACCAAAAACATGAGGTTCAACTTCGGGACCAAGTAGAGCATCGATCAACCGTGCAAATGTCATGGGTGCATTCATCAGTCCGAACGGCATCCGTGTGAACTGCCACAACCCAGACCCAGGCACAGCGAAGGCGGTGTAATGTCGACTAATTTCTGACATTAATACTTGGAAATATGCCTTCTTAAGATTGATCTTAGAGATGAATTTGGCATTATGTAACTTATCCAGAATCGAATCCATATTCGGTATTGGATATGAGTCACGTTTTGTTACCGCATTCAAATCTCGGAAGTCTATACAAAAACGATAGCTACCTTCGTCTTTGCGAACTATGACTGGAACGGCAGACCATTCACTTGCACTCGGTTCAATTATTCCTCTCTCAAACATTTTCCTGACTTCTTGCTGGGTGAATTCGAGGACTTTAGGCGACATACGTCTTGGTTTATGACGTACTGGTCATGCACCTGGCTCTACTTCCACGTGATGTTCGATCAACGTAGTAAAGCCATGCACATCGCCTGGTGGTAGTAATAAGTTCTCTACTAACTTTCTTACCCTCTCTCGCTGGTCATCGTTAATCTCGATTATACCTGCACTGAGAGAATTTTTGGGTACCCGCTGTAATTGCTCAAGTCAGCTGCTGCACATAACCTTTTGTGCATCAGCTCTACTAATTTTTGTACGGATGCTGCCCAAACGTGAGGATTTTTCGCTGTTTGAGCGACACTAGCGCCACATTTGGACGTCTGGTGTACAATTTTTGTACAGCATCTGCCCAAAACGCTCGTGCGAATACTGTAACGCGTTTTGGACGTCTGGCGCACTAGCACTTACAGCATGGGTCCAAAAATTTTCTCAGTGTGCACACTCTGCAAGAATCCTCGTGTGTCCGTCTCGGATTCCATCCTTGACAAAAGACTGCCATTTTCCGGCGCCAACGCGCCAGAGGGCATCGCCAATTTTAACCTCGATGTTCCAGTGTTGGAGGAAGTCCATACCGAGAATCATCGAGTGTTCCATACTCTCGACTATTCTCAGTTGGATGTTGCCATCTAATCCCTCAATTCCAAATAGAACATCTAACAAACCTAGGACTTTCAGTGCCGGTCCTGCGACACCTCGCACGACTACCTTGGCCGGTTTCCACTTATCCCTCTAGCATTCCGCTACGTCAACGCGTATAAGTGAAACCATTGCTCCTGGGTCGAACAATGCCTTAAAGTCCTTGCCACCAAGTCTTACCGAGAAGAACAAACGGTTTTCGGATTGCACTCCCGCAACCGTGTCTTCGGCTTGACTGTCAAGTAGAGCTGGAGTCGAATTTGTCTCTCTGGACGTCTTCGGAACGGCTCCTGCCCCCCCCCCCTGAACTGTTCTAATCGGCAACGATTTTGAACTGTTCATCACCTGATTAAGAGAGACAGTCATTTTACTCTCATTAGACTGTTTTAAACTCTTTTCTTTGATCGTAGGTTGGGGTGACAATGAGTAACGAATATCATCGTTCTCATTGGTGGGGTTACATAGGTTTAGAGTTTTTCTCTCGTACTCTATTTCCTTGAGTAACCGTTTGTGTTGCTAACGACTTACCTACGGAGTACTTCAGACCAGAAAGACTCTTTGTTTTTCTTGATCTCTGGAAGTTCGGATACATTAAGCTGGCAAGGTCACTTGCGCCGATTTGAAAAAAAAATACAGGAATTTTTAGCTACTTTTTAGCTAATTTATTACAAATTCCAATAATTTATAGCCACTACCAATCAATTTAAACACCAGGATTCACTACACGGAAAAATGTTTGCAGCATAAAACACGATACCCACTGTGATGCCTACAAAAGAAGCGTCGATCACAAGAAAAACAAATGACAGTTTTGATATTATCGGTGATAGTCAACTCTCGAATTAGTATATGTAATATCTATACCGGTGCGACTTTTCTGAGGTATGGCACGTCTTTTTCGGGTGTTAAACGAAGTGGGGTACTCTTTTCGACTCCTTAGACTTTGCGATAACGGTAAGAAAGTCCGCAACGATTTTGCGATCTATTTATATTAAGTTTACTGTTATTAACGAACATGTGTACCGATGTAACATACATTAACAGTTAGATATAAATTATTAATTATGATTTTGTTAAATAAAACGAATATTTTACAAATATTTAATCTATTAAATTTTATTTGTAGTAGAGATTATGTTAGTATTTGTTAGAGGATCCTACTCTAAGAACAGAAATTTTAGAATTTAAAACAAATAGATTATACAGTTAATTTATATATATAATTACGTTTTAATAGCTTATAATAAATTAATAATTATAGATAGATTCTTAAATTAAATGTTAAGTTATTTCTTAATTTGTACTAAAATGATGAAAAACGAAAAATTATATAAAAATTTGAAGAAAATTTAGCAATATATATATATATATATATATCCAAATGGGGTGTAAAGCAGCCCGACTGTATATTCATATATCGGGCCATATATTAATGTATATTGCTATTCTAAATCCATATATGGCATTATTTTTTAATTATATAGAACACTATATTGAAGTTATTGCAAAATTAAAAATGTTTTTAATTATCGTAATGTATGCATCCCGACTTTATATGCAATGTACTTTATGCAGCCCAGTATTTTTTATACGGAAATGTAATGAAATTATAGAAATTACGTTTGGTGCAAAATTTATCTTTTATAGAAGTCAATTAATGAGTTATTAATATATATAAAATTGATTATCCATCCAATATTTTATTTCAGAAATTTAGGTGAGCTGTAATAAATTGTTCATACATTATACTGTTTAATTTCGAATTAAACTAAAATCGATTTTTCGTTTTATGCCGTCAATTTTCGTTTAGTCGCAATTCTGCGAACGTACCTATTGTATGTATGCTATAGATTGTTGACGTTGGTCAAATTTGGCAAAACATAAATATTTTAATCTGCCAAATAAAAGAAAGCATGAATACATAATTATAATACAACGTATAGCTGATGTTAACTTTGATGAACTTAATTACAGTGTTCACAATTTATTATCTGCTTCAAAATACTTTAGAGCTATGACGACAATAAGTAAATATTGTTTGAATCGATCGATCTCGCAAATGTTGCAAAAAAATTTAATATTTGGCAAGCACCGGTTGAAAGAAAATTGATTCGTACAGTATTCTGCTTAATTAACCTACTCTAAAATTCTGAATCTTGTGTCTTTTGTACGTAAATGTTAACATTCAAGAATTGGTCCATACAGTATTCGCATTCGATGAACTGTTTAAACATTGCCATATAAGAATGTTGTTTATTTTTAAGTAATTAACGATTTCTAGAGGAACAATCGAAGTAGGTATAGTAAATTTCACAACCATATTTGAAAAACTACGTACAACGTTTCGTCTGCCAGGTTTTGTAAACCGCTTCTGGTACATATGCTTATCAGTAAGCCACCAAATTTAACATTACTGCAACAGCCCAGGCTAGGTAATAAGTAAATTAAAAACTTGGAAACGATAACTAAATATGAATTATTCTTCATAAAGTATACTTTTTTATCCTACTATTCAAAAATAGATATACAACGTATTAGCTTCATTAAATCAAAGACGTACTGTTGATAACGTAACACGTCTATTATTTATTTGAAAAAATAGTTCATACAGTGTTCACATGCGATTAACTAAAGCTTAAGAATAACTAAAACATCATTACAAGACTGGATCTTGAATAATTTAATCAAAACAAATGTTAATGAGGATTTAAGTAGCCCGTCCAGAAATACGCCGTGGCTTATATGAGCCGTTTGAATTCTAGAATTCTCATAATTGTAGAAAACTAAATATACTATATTTTCTAAGTAAACTAAATATTTGCGAATAAAAGCGAAGTATTAAATAAACTCTTTATATTTCGATCGGTCCCAATCTCATATATAGTGTACATCTAGCAGAGTTGGATATTTGACTTCGTCTTTCAGTTACTGGCTACAAATTTCTGGGTTCTTATAGCATTCTGCTTAGTCCTACTATTATAAAACTTGATATAATGTACTAACAAGCAGAGGCCACATGCTCAGAGAAATGGAACTTTACCTAATTCTAGGATATGATTTCTACTATAAAAATATAAAGAAAGTTGAAGTTTTGAAGCTCAATGCCCTTGTTTATGATAGATATAAGTAAATAAAGAAAAATATCTCGTCGAAAAACCCCTTGTCTTCAATCATAACTCGGAAACAATTAAAGACGTACTCAATTCCCTACTGAACCTATTCTCTCTTTTCTATTGCTCTATTCGTGTAAGTTCCATTGATCCAGCGGCGACGACATGCAAGGCGGCACATGGAGCGAATCGACATACACCATAGAACATATCTGATAATATATTGGATAATAATTGTCCGGTTGTGTATGGAACATGTTTAATGCTGATTAAAAAAGTGTCCATTTTCCTATTTATTCCAATAGTATTTATAAAATAAGATTCATTTTTTAAATGTTTGTAGATCTAACATATAGTAATGATTTAGAGTTTTCACACCACTCGCGCTCGTATTGACCTATCATAGTAATCACCCGTTCTAATTATAAGAATTCGTTTTGGGGTATGAGGCTGCGCTACTGAAACTATTCTCTCTCTTCTATTGCTCCATCCGTGTAAGAACCATTGATCCAGCAGCGACGACATGCAAGGGCACATGAAGCGAATCGACATACAACTTAGAAAATTCTTGATAATATATTGGATAATAATTGTGCGGCAAAGTATGAGGCTTCTTTAACGGGGTGTCATAGTCAATATTTATCCTCCCTACCTTATCAGCAATCGTGATTATTAGCAATAAATTTGTAAATAAAACAGTATGTAAAAAAGTAAGAGAAGAGGCGCCTTCGTTTATTGATAATATAACTGTGTGCTGAATTTCAGATTAATATTATATAGCGTTTTTGAGAAAAGCCTTGAGAAAACGCAATAATATTTTATTCTAAAATTCAGCACACAGTTAGATTATCAATAATCGAAGGCGCCTCTTCTCTTATTTTTTCACATACTGTTCTACTTTTTTATTAATTAATCATCAAAAATTGAGTATGAAACACCTTTAAATTGTGAAATTAAATATTTTAATAAATTGGCAATAATTTTAAATGCGAGGTATTTTATATAAATCGGAAGTGTTTATGTTTGATAATTATAGAATAGGCTACATTCATGAAATACGTAAAAATGTTTCAGATGACGTTATAGAAATATGTAAATAAGGTTTCAAATGACAATATCTTGCAGTACAATCGGGTCCGTATTTTAAAATTTACTTATATAAATTTTGATGTGAGACTTGGTTAATATGAGGCTTGATTGTAAACAGTTTTTTTAGTTTCGACTTACCGTCCATTATATTTTTTATTTTTGTTTGACAGCTGTAAATAGGTGGAGAGGAACTTTCTTCGAACTTACTAATCAAAATCCGTCATTGGTAATCAAGAAAATTGTCGGCAGTAATGTCTTAAATTATCATAGTATTTTGTGTAAATTAATAAGCCAAACATCATGTTTTTTATAATAAAATTGTATTTACTTGAAATGAACGCTTAAAACAATATAAATAAACAGTACAATGCATTATATAATGGCCTTAATTGAACGCTTTATTCGACGTTGTTTTTTCATTTTAGTATTGTAAGATGATTTTGGATTACTTTCATACATTGGTTTAAAACAATTAAATTTTTTTTAGTAGTTATAGACATTTTTCAAAGTTCAAGTAACTTATGTCTTTAGAAATGTTATAAAAAATGTGTAAAAATTATAAAATAATAATGTTTAAATATCACGTAGCAGTAGATTATTTTTACTTTTTTTCACTAATCTAATATGATGCATATCAATGCAGCTTTGAGTTCTAAAATCTTTTTCAAACTAAAATATAATTATTCAATAATTATTTAATACTGCTGCTGTAAAGCTTTGCTTTGTTTCTCGAAAGTGTTTATGTCTGATGAGGATTGAGGACTTCCATCGAAACATCGCCAATTAAATAAACTAAATAGTTTGTTCACTAAAATCGACATAAATACTTTCCTTTGAATTCAATAAACACTTATAGAAATTAAAAAATTATAAAAGAACATATATAAAATATGTTAATTTTTTAACACATATGGCTTTTGCTTTCTTCTAATGGACATCCAGGTCTTAATAGCATACGCATTTTTTCCAATAAATTTTTTAGGATGCGAAGCCAGTAATTGTCGAACTGCCTTTGCTGACGGTGCTTTGTTACTTTTACATGACATGTAAGCCGCATAAGTATCATAAATAATTTTAATTTCACTTTCTGTATACCGAAGTTTCTTACGTTCTGGCGATTTATATCGAGGTGATTCTTCTCTCCTTTGTAATGATTGGTTTCCTGTAATAGAATTATAAAAAACAATATGAAACACTATAAACATTTAGATAGACATATTTTTTTTATTATTTTTAGCAGAATAATAAGAAATGTAAATGAAGGTAGCGATAATGGATCGAAATAGTAAAATAGTAATATTTAGAAATGGAGAAAGAGAATTTGTGACAGAAAATAAAAGCAGAAGAAGGAGAAGGCAGAGAAAGTTATCTTGTCATCTTACAGGAAAATGTCGAAACAAAAACTAGATTAATTTATAAAAAATATAGTAAAAGTTTTAATTAGCTTCTACTAAAAATGTTTTCCATGCAATTACTTTATTATCGAGAAACATCCTTACTGTTGTTTGTATCAGTATGTCGTGAAGTTAAAGCAGCTGGCTCTTGTCTGACATTCGAATCAAAGTTTTCGCTTGCATCTAAAGCTGATTCATGTTCATTAATACTCAAGTTTGATTCTTCAACATTTACTGAATTATTTTGAGTAATTTCATCCTTTGTAAAATCTATTTCATTAAATTCTGTAGCTGCATTTAAAAATTTTAAAAATAATGGTACGTCTCTTTTTATAATATTTTTGCGATAATGTGATATATGTACAGTGCCAGTCACTTACTTTTACCCCCCCTGGAGCAAAATAGGATAAAGTTTAAAGTTTTGTATCTTTGAAAGAGATCATCGTACAAAAACCAGTCGGAGACCATTTGAAAGCTTATTTTAATACCTTTCGATTGGCCTAAGTCACTTATAAAAAATACTATTTTTTGAAACTATTAAATGGCAATAAACTAGTTTAAAAAAAAAAATTTTTGGACACCTTTTTGAATTCAATGCAGTTTTCAAAAGATTGACGAAACCAAAAAGTTATCCAGATAGATTTTTAGCTTTTTTCAACAGCTTTCGACTGTTTTTTTTTTCATTTTTGTAACTTTATTTTAAACAAAGTTACGGTAGTTTTTGCTCGAAAATAGCCTTTTTTTTTAAATCTAAATATATTAAAAACTTTTATAGATACAAAAAAATGATAAAGAGAAAAAATGTCACTTTTATATCGTAGAATACGAAAATGTTTTAAGTAAAAGCAAACAAAAAAATTTTTTATTAACTGTATATTTTACCTCTGCAGGTTGATTTTTTTCAAAGATGATTGTACTTAAAAAAAATACAGGTAATAAAAAATTTTTTTGTTTGCTCTTACTTAAAACATTTTCGTATTCTACGATATAAAAGTGACATTTTTTCTCTTTATCATTTTTTTGTATCTATAAAAGTTTTTAATATATTTAGATTTAAAAAAAAAGGCTATTTTCGAGCAAAAACTACCGTAACTTTGTTTAAAATAAAGTTACAAAAATGAAAAAAAAAACAGTCGAAAGCTGTTGAAAAAAGCTAAAAATCTATCTGGATAACTTTTTGGTTTCGTCAATCTTTTGAAAACTGCATTGAATTCAAAAAGGTGTCCAAAAATTTTTTTTTTGAAACTAGTTTATTGCCATTTAATAGTTTCAAAAAATAGTATTTTTTATAAGTGACTTAGGCCAATCGAAAGGTATTAAAATAAGCTTTCAAATGGTCTCCGACTGGTTTTTGTACGATGATCTCTTTCAAAGATACAAAACTTTAAACTTTATCCTATTTTGCTCCAGGGGGGGTAAAAGTAAGTGACTGGCAGTGTATATTGATTTGATGGCCCATAAATCCGGCCAGATCAAGCAAATCGTTGTCAGATAAGTTTAAATCAATGCACCTTGAAGCCAAATGCTTCCTTAATTTAGTTGCACGCAGAAGATCAGGTCTTTGTGCCTCACAATTTTTTGAAAATCTGTACAATAATGCATATCCAGACGGAAATGTTATGTCAGAGGTAGTTGTTTTAGGAAGGGCAAACAAATATTTGTTATTACTACTGATATTTACTTGAGAACGTAACTGAACAAGTTTATCCAAGCACAGCTTCATAAAATTCGGTACCAGTAACCTAATGTCTCTATTTAATTTGCCCCTTGTAACTAAAATTGAATATTCCTTTGCTAAATCCTGTAATTCAGGATTTAATGCATCAAATTCTTTCGATCCAATTTCTTGACTGTCAACTGTTTTCAATTTCTGATATTCTTGCAAATAAATTCTTTCTACATCGCCTGGTCGACGTCTATTATAAACTTGCAAAAATACGAGTATATGTTTTAATAAATTAAGGTAATTTTTTAAATCAAAACCATCTTTATGTAGAAGATTGTAATAATTTCTGCAACTAACAAATAAATATTTATATAACCGCTCTGGGTCTCCTTCAGCAGGTAATTCTTCTTTCTTATTGTTACGTCGGTTAAAATTATGAGACTCACTCGCCATTCTTGATAAAATAATTTTGTAATCTCTGATAAAACACGTCTTCCAATTTTCGATGGTTACAGGATTACCATCAGCTTTCTTTTTAATTAATAAAATATAATATGTATCGCAAACTGATCGAACTAAGGTTCCTAGATTCTGTGCTAAAGTAGGTTTTTTTATATATTCGTTTCCTGTACCTTCAGACATTGGCACGGCAAGTTTTTCTATTGCCTCAACTGCTTTTTTGCTGTCCATGTAAAATATATCGACCATATTTTCTACTCCCATTTCAATTTTTAATCGTCCAAGTCGACGTAGCTGCGTGCAAATATTGCCTTTATGTTGTACTCTACGTAGCGACGTACTTTGTTCATTACCATATTCTATAATTAAATAGTCATACCTTATTGCTTTTTTCACAGAATCATTCCTTATTTTTGGTAAAATATTGGTCCTCATAATATTATTAGCACTTTTATGGCAGTGGGGCCATATTCTCCTACCTATCACAGACAAATTTTTTGTCGTTAAACCCGACATCCCTGTACAATGCACAAAATGTTTTCTATATTCTGACTCAATCAATGTCTTTTTACAGTGAGGGCATGCGGTATAATCGTCAATTGTTCTACCTGGTTTAGTTGGTAATCTGGCTATTCTTAACGTACCTCCATTTAATTCTTTATTTGTGTTGTACTCTAAGTCTCCATGATAAAGAATTTCTTTCATTGGTAATCTACTACCTTTCTCCAATAAATTAGTATTTTTCAACATTTCTTGTACATCCTTATTATTTTTGTGCTTTCTTCGACAGTGACGTTTTAAATGCGATTGATCTTTGTGACAAAATGGACACATATGAATTTTGGTTTGCCTTTTAAAAGATTTTCCTTCCTCTTTTTTTTTCGGCGAAGGAACTTTTAAATTGTTCAAATCAGGAGCATCCATATTTTGAAAATTAAACTTTTGATTTTTCAATGGCTCACGAGGAGGGATAGAAGGTTCTTGAAATGATATGGACTTACTCAAAGGGCTTGTTGATTTATCCGGAATGTACTCTGAATCGTTAGCTGCAAAATAAAGTAAGTACGTTCAAAAATTATACATTGCAAAAATTGATTATAAACGAAGAAAAGATCTGTATGAAACAATAATGGGGCCCCTGATTCAATTTTTATCCTGTCTACCTTACCGATTAAAATGTAGCAAAAATGGAAATATATCAGTTTATTTTTTCTTGTATATTAATTGTTTGTGTCTGTACGAGCATAACTTATAGCACGTTATAAACAAAAAACAGTGACTTCTATTATTGTAATATATATTGTACTTTTAAATTTTTTTTTTTCATTTTTTACGTTTATAAGGTAGGGCGAATAAATATAATATACAATAGAATTATGTAACATGATAAAAAAATAAATACCTGCTAGTGAACTGTTTGCAGATGAATGATGTAACAATTCAGCAGCTGAAATCATTATTAATTACACATTATGATTATCTATAACAATCTATTACAATAATTATAATATATTATATCATTTATTATTAAAAATAGAATATGTGTACTCCTTATGTTTCTGATGCAAAATTAGTTTTAATAATAAATCTACTTGTAAATTTAACTGTGGTAAAAAATAACAATAAAAACGGATAAAATCATTGAGGAAGGCATGCGATGCCTTGATCGATAGGGTAGAAAGCGCGCGACTCGATATCTCGATCGGGTTCAATTTTAATTTACTTTAGTATGATTAAAAATATTAAATATACAAATTTACTTTTTCTTTTTGTGCAAAGAATTTCCTCAATGTTTTAACCAAAATTATTGGTAATAATTGTTGTTTATATACTAAAGAAAGAAAAACGGAAATTTAAGTTCTGGTATACCTGACAAGTCGAATTTATTTGCAACCAAATCAACCTTTTCATCTCTGACAGTTTCAGGCGGTGAATTGTCGGGAATAATGTTCTCAGTGTCGATAGCAGAGTAATCGTCTTCAATTTCAGAATGGTTACTCATACTTTCATCAGAAATAACACTGTCATCCCCAGAATAAACTGAATTATCAGAATCGGATTCACTGTCATCTTAAAATAATTATAAACACTATGCATTATTCTTTACAAGTTATTTATGCATATAATACAGTTAATAAAAGGATCTAAAATATTTATCAAGATAAGATAGTGAATAATATAGTAAATAAGATATAGTGAATAATAAGATAGTCAATTATTCTTTTTATTATTAAAATAATTGTTATTCTTATCATTAAGTAAATCATCAGGTATTTGACATGAAAACTACTGTAAAATTAAGTGAAGGTTAATATTATTCTAGTGAAGGTTAATAATAAAACAAGCAAGTAAATGAAATTATGTTAGGTACCCTTAAGAGCTTGTAATTTCACAAGGAAAGTATTATACAGACTATACCTACAGATCCCTTTAGAATGTACCCTTAGATTGACGTAGTTTGAATTTGAGTAATGTTTGACAGTTGTTATACAATTGTAAAGTAAACATAAAAGTTAAACAACTTGGAAACATTCAAGAGAGAAGTTATGAATATTAATTAGATAAGTATTTTTGTATTGTTTCTTTTAATAGTTAATATAAATATGAAAATAAAGGTTTGTGATTATGTTTTGTATAGGTTATAGAAGAAAGACAATTTGTGTAATTGGACTTTGCTTCCGAAGGCTTTTTAATTCCTCAGTTGACAGATGAATGTGAGTGAAACTTAAATTTCTTTTCAAATTTAATTAAATATTTAAAATAATTAGACTTCTGTAGTAATTATTTATTCCATTTTGCATTAGTGAAATCACTAACTTATAGGAATTTATTTGTATACAATATTATACAATTAATTTAATTAAATAAATTTTTATAGGTTAATAATACCATATAAAAGGCCAATAATACTTGACACAGCATTATCAAAATATGTAACCCAAAGCACTGCAGTGATCTCCTTGACAATGTTCCTGAATCTGAGTACTTTTTTTAAACTAACAAAACTGTACAATTATAATAATTATTTAAGAAGATTTTTTATCTAATAAGCTACTACCAGTGTATTATAAAGTAGATTTCCAAAAAAGAAAATTTGTGTAATTAGACTTTCCTTCCAAAGGATTTTTAATATTCCAGTAAAAATATGAATGTGAGTGAAACGTCAAAACTATTATTTATTTTGTATCTATTGTAATTAAACTTCTTTTTAAGTTCAAGTTTAACTTTTCAATTTTACCTTGTAAATTTTCCTCCTTGCAAATTCGATTTTCAATCAAAGTTGCATTATCCTTAGCATCGTAAAGTATTTTTTTAGTTTTAAAATTTGATACCTGTAAAATTTTTGCTTTGCCATCTTGAAATAAATTATTTATTGGTTTTATCTGTGATAGTGAATAATCTGCAAAATTTAAATTAAGTCAACATAAATTATATTTTAGTATAATCATTGGGTTAAACATTTCTACTAACAATATAAATGTATTGCTTACACTACCTTGTTCTTCAAGAACGTCAAGCATTAGCGTACACTCACTCAGGTTTTCGAGATCAACATCACGAAGAATTTGTTCGAGAGGAATGGTACCATCCATGATAGATTCATTAAATTCTAAATTATTACTTTGCTGTATGTCAGTTCGATTTACAATTTGCAGTGCGTCTGCAAAAATAATACAACATAAATTTCAGATTGAGTAATCGTTTTTATTATATAATGTTGGAGAAGAATATGCTTTAAAAAGTAAAAATATCCATTATCAATGAATTATTAATCCTATTATAATAAATACTTCATCGTTACTTTGCAGAAAATATGCATCTCTTTCTATTGTTATTTAATGTATAATATAAGTATAACAAAATATTTAGTACCTTTTATTGTATCATCAGATAAGGTAAAGGGCCTATCTGTGAGACACATGTCCCATCATATGAGACGCTTTATAAAAATGTAAATTAGATATATTTATTATACGTTAGCCTTTTTGCAAAATATATATTTATTAGAGTACATACTTAAAGTTATCTTGTTTAATTCTAAAGATTATTTAAATTCATTTAAATTAATTAAAAAAATTAAATACTCCTACCGGACGATACTGTTATCCAATTAGCTGATATTTCGGTGCTTGGAATCCCATACGCTTGATTCATAGTATTGAGTATAATTGAACTATTTTTTTGTTTATTAATATTATAAAATCATTTTTGGAAAGTTGAAGTGTTTTAAATGTTAATTAAACAAAAGGTTTTTGCAATTGATAGTAAAAATATTTATTAAATTCATGTTTCATTATACGTACATTTAACATTTGAAAGTCCGTCTCCATGGAACAATTTTTCGAGTGTTTCATAAACAACGGACGGCTTTGATCGCGGTAGTCCCCTTTTGTGGTACACGACCTTGTTTGATATATTATTAATAGAAGAGACTATTTAATTAAAAGATTTTGATCTAAAAGTGAATTTATTATACACAGAAACTGTCTTATTAATTAAGTTTATGTGTAAGTATAAATTATTTAATAAAATATGAATGTTTAAAATTTAACCTAAAAATTATTGCTTTTGGAATAAAAATACTAAATAAATATTAATTGTACATTGTTTATATTGCAGGTAAACAGCGTTAAATAAACATGGGTACTGTAAAAAAAGCTACTGCAAAAAATAAGAAGAAGGTTAAATCAAAAATACCAAGAAAATCAGTTGTACATATTGTTACTAGTACTGGTAAAACCAAAAAATGTAAAAGGAAACCTTCGTACAGCCAGGAAACCTTGCAGAATGCTTTACAAGCCATACATACAGGTATTTCTTTAAGAAAAATATCGAGAGCATATGGAGTTCCAGTAGCTACCTTGTACCGAAGAAATAAACATCCTGATGTTGCTCCGAGGGGTGGTCCACCTACTGTACTTACACCCGCTGAGGAAGAAGAAATTGTTCAGTGGATATTGTATCGGTCCCAAAGAGGTTTTCCAGTTAGCAAAACAGAATTGTTAGATTGTGTACAAAAATTTGTAATAAAGTCAAAGAAGAAAACTCCATTTATTAATGATCGTCCAAGCAGGCACTGGTACGAAGCATTTAGAAAGCGACATACAAATTTGACTATTAGAAAACCTCAACATTTGAGTTTGACCAGAGCCTCTGTTTCAGAAGAAGATTTAAAGGAATGGTTTTTTGAACAAGAAACCTACTTAAAAAGTAAAAATTTATTAGACATTGAAGCGGAAAGAGTGTTTAATTGCGATGAAACAAACATTCAACTGTGCCCTGACTCTGAAAAAGTTTTAACTGAAAAAGGATGCCGTTCAGCCTACAAAATTACTGATGCTGGTAAGGAGAATCTTACAGTATTATTTACTTATAGTGCAAAAGGTGTTCGAGCTCCACCGATGCTCATGTTTGCTTATAAACAAAGCTTACCGAGAAAAATAGTTGAAAATACGCCAAAAGGTTGGGGCATCGGTGTCTCAGAGTCAGGATGGATGACATCTGAAACTTTCTTCGAATACATCACAAACATTTTTTATCCATGGCTCTTAAAAGAGAAAGTTCAGTTTTCAGTTATATTATGGCTAGACAACCATTCGTCACATGCAAACTTACCTCTAGTGTCATTTTGCAGGGAAAAGAAAATTGAGTTAATTGGACTTTATCCCAATGCAACTCACATAATTCAACCTCTTGATATTGCTTACTTCCATCCTTTTAAAGAAATGTGGAGAAAAAACTGTACAAAAATGGAAAGTGCAAAAAGATGTCCTGCAGTTAAAGAAAGAAAATTTTCCACGTGTATTGCAAATGACACTCGATGATTTTAAAAATGAACAAAAAATAATTCAAAATGGATTTAAAGCCTCCGGACTCTTGCCATTTAATTTTGATGCCATAAACTGTGATGTTTTAAATAAAAAAGGAAGATCAAGGAGAAAGAGATTGATACGCTGAATTATTCAAAACATTTACAAGATTTTGAAAAAAATATACCACCAGAGTTATTAGAAGAATTCAAAGTGGCTAAATTAAATCAATCATGGACTGGTATGATCGAACAAAAAGCTTTATACGAATACTGGCTTCGGATAAAGACTACGGACTCTGGTATATCTTAGTATTTACAATTAATAAACTTATTCACAATTAATAGGAATATTTACAATTAATAAGAATATTTACAATTAATAAGTATATTTACAATCAGTAAGAATATTTACAATTAATGAGTATATTTACAATCAGTAAGAATATTTACAATTAAAAACTATTTTTTAATTTGCGTTAAAAATACTAATTAAAGTATGTATGAAAAAATGTTTTTAGATATTATGATTATTATTTCTTATAATTATAATCAAATTTTAAATGCTAATTTTTTCACACTGTATTTTTGTAATTGAATGTAAAACTTTTATTTATACACTTAGATGTTAATTTAGTAGTAAATAAGCCTACTGTGAAGAGTATCGAAAACTTCACTGGTAATGTCAGAATAGTGTCATTGGATGATAATGTCATTCGGTGTGAAAAATCTGTGCTTGAAATCGATTCTTCAGTGACTCACTTTGGCATTGACACAGTAGTTGAACAGAGTGTTGATTTATTAGCTACAATAGACACTATTGATATTAAAAACCCTACTATCGAAGAATTGCAGCAAGTAGAATTTATTTTAAACATTGATGCAGATCAAATTGATGAGCCAGGCATGTAACAAAATTTTTTTAAACTTTTAAGAATATTTTTTAAAAAATATGTCTTTATTATTGACATTTTAATTTCAGAAATCAATTTAATCCAAAACTGCGATAAAAAGAATGAAGATACTGACACATTAAGGCATGTGGACAAGGATATGTACGTTAACGAAAATGTTGAAAAAGCTGTCGCGAATGAAGAGAATAAAGAAAATTCAAAGCCACGCATGAATGAAGGTTACTGAAATTTAAAAAATAAACTATATTTTATATTGCAATTAAATTTTTATAATAATGAAAATTTGTATACCTCATATTTACAGATACCTCTAGTACTTCAAGTATTGCTTTAAGAGAAGTGTTAACCATGCCTATAAAGTATCTGCCCAAGAAAAAAAGGGCTAAGGTAGAAGTTTCTGGCAAGCCAAAAAGAATATCAGCTGCAACTTCTGATCTATGGTTAAATGATGAGCTTGAAAAAGAGGCCAAACTTCGATTAAAAGAAGAAAAACTAGCAAAGAAAAAAAAACTTCAAGAAGAAAAGAAACAATTAGCTGAGGAAAAGAAAAAGTTACAAGAAAAAATGAAGGAGATTCAAAACAAAATTAAGCAAGAAAAGTAGAAAAAATGATTATGTTTTTAATGATTCTTTAAAGACTAATTATATGTATCCAACATATTAAGTTCTTATTTATGTTAAATTCATTGAAAAGTATGTGTTTATAATAATTTAAAGTTTTTCAAAGAAATATGTTTACTGTTAATTGAAAACCTTCATAATAACCACACTCTCGTGTATAAAGGCCCTGCGATATTTTCTATAGTATATTTATTAATATAATACCAAAAGTATGTAAAATAAGATTGTAATAATCATTAGCAGCGACGTTCGCAGGAGAACCCGAAGATACTTGCGGATAAGTATGTCAAAAAGTACAAAGTGCAATAAATTGTACTTCCAATAGAACAACCAAAGAAGCCCTTCTGAACTTCTTTTGGGTTTCAAACCGAGAGAAATAGCCGATGCAACTCTGTCAGCGGAAGTACAAGCTACGCTTGATGCAATCGACTTACAGGAACTAAGAAAGGAAGCCAAAAGATCGACTGATATAGCGCAAGCAGAGCAAAAGAAAAGATTCGATGCGCGAAGATTCAAACCACCCGATACCCAGGTTGGCGACGTCGTGATGGTAGCAGCCAGTGCTCAGCAACGGGCCGAGAGCAGGAAACTAAGAGCCAAGGCAAAGGGACCATTCAAGGTCACGGCGGTACTACGAATGATCGCTACGAGGTCCAAGACCTAAGGGACTTAAAGACGTCGCCAGGTCAACGATCGGTCGTGGCGGTAGACAGCTTCAAATATGGGTCACTTCGACGGCCCCCCCCCCAACAGCCATGGAAGTAAGCTGAAAAGGTACTATTATTGCAAGTTCAAAGGTTTTGGGCATTAATTTCTGGTCAAAATAATGCGGTACCTGAAAACTTTGGGCGGAGGCGGGACTTTTTGTCGAGTTCAGAGTATTTGGGTATGGTTCCCTGGTCAAATCATGCGGTACACTGAAAACTCTGAGCGGAGGCGGGACCAGGTATAGCCTTCGTCAGGGTTTCGGTCGAAACTGTCTAAGTCAAGCACCCAAGACGATAGGACCCCTGCAAGGCTGGTAACTGAGTAGTGGCCATATTTATTCATTTTACTATAGTTGTATTTTTTGCTGTACTGCCTAATGCTCAAGGGATTTGATCACTCTCGTTGAGTCATTTTTTCGGCACTGCAGGCTTAAAATTTAATATTTTTTTTAACGTTACATTTTGTTTGTTCCAGTCGATGATTACGCTTAGTCGAGGACGACTAAAGCGTCAGGAAGCCGAATGAAGGAATATTTCTATAACGGCATTTACAAGAAAAGGGACGGCTCGACAGATGTGCGAACGTCATTAACCGGGCTCTATTTTCCAATCGGGACCTATGGCGGTCCTTATTTTTTGCTGAGTTATAAGGCATAATACTGAAGAAACAATGGAGGGCCTGTTAGCTTCCTCTTGGTGGAGGAAAGCCAGAGGGAAACCTTTTTCCCAACGAGCAGATTGTCTTGGCCTTGCTAGAGTAAAGTCGGGGAAAGCCTATCTTGTTCTTTGCAATATCAAGATCTATTTTATTCATTTAATACCATCACTTACGAGTTTATACAGATTAAAATATACGTTATAAAAATAAATGAGTCTTTTTTAATTAGTTCCCTACAAAAGAAAGAAAACGGAAATTTAAGTTATGGTCTACCTGACAAGTCGAATTATTTGCAACCAATCAACCTTTTTCATCTCTGACAGTTTCAGGCGGTGAATTGTCGGGAATAATGTTCTCAGTGTCGATAGCAGAGTAGTAATCGTCTTCAATTCAGAATGGTTACTCATACTTTCATCAGAAATAACACTGTAATCCCCAGAATAAACTGAATTATCAGAATCGGATTCACTGTCATCTTAAAATAATTATAAACACTATGCATTATTCTTTACAAGTTATTTATGCATATAATACAGTTAATAAAGGATCTAAAATATTTATCAAGATAAGATAGTGAATAATATAGTAAATCAGATATAGTGAATAATAAGATAGTCAATTATTCTTTTTATTATTAAAATAATTGTATTCTTATCATTAAGTAAATCATCAGGTATTGACATGAAAACTACTGTAAAATAAGTGAAGGTTAATATTATTCTAGTGAAGGTTAATAATAAAAAAGCAAGTAAATGAAATTATGTTAGGTACCCTTAGGAGCTTGTAATTTCACAAGGAAAGTATTATACAGACTATACCTACAGATCCCTTTAGAATGTACCCTTAGATTGACGTAGTTTGAATTTGAGTAATGTTTGACAGTTGTTATACAATTGTAAAGTAAACATAAAAGTTAAACAACTTGGAAACATTCAAGAGAGAAGTTATGAATATTAATTAGATAAGTATTTTTGTATTGTTTCTTTAATAGTTAATATAAATATGAAAATAAAGCTTTGTGATTATGTTTGTATAGGTTATAGAAGAAAGACAATTTGTGTAATGGACCTTTGCTTCCGAAGGCTTTTTAATTCCTCAGTTGACAGATGAATGTGAGTGAAACTTAAATTTCTTCAAATTTAATTAAATATTTAAATAATTAGACTTCTGTAGTAATTATTTATTCCATTTTGCATTAGTGAAATCACTAACTTATAGGAATTTATTTGTATTCAATATTATACAATTAATTTAATTAAATAAATTTTTATAGGTTAATAACTACCATATAAAAGGCCACTAATACTTGACACAGCATCTACAAAATATGTAACCCAAAGCACTGCAGTGATCTCCTTGACAATGTTCCTGAATCTGAGTACTTTTTTTTAACCATAACAAAACTGTACAATTATAATTATTTAAGAAGATTTTTTATCTAATAAGCTACTACAGTGTATTATAAAGTAGATTTCCAAAAAGAAAATTTGTGTAATTAGACTTTCCTTCCAAAGGATTTTTAATATTCCAGTAAAATATGAATGTGAGTGAAACGTCAAAACTATTATTTATTTGTATCTATTGTAATTAAACTTCTTTTTAAGTTTAAGTTTAACTTTTCAATTTTACCTTGTAAATTTCCTCCTTGCAAATTCGATTTCAATCAAAGTTGCATTATCCTTAGCATCGTAAAGTATTTTTTAGTTTTAAAATTTGATACCTGTAAAATTTTTGCTTTGCCATCTTGAAATAAATTATTTATTGGTTTTATCTGTGATAGTGAATAATCTGCAAAATTTAATTAAGTCAACATAATTATATTTTAGTATAATCATTGGGTTAAACATTCTACTAACATATAAATGTATTGCTTACACTACCTTGTTCTTCAAGAACGTCAAGCATTAGCGTACACACATCGTTTCGTGATCACGGACAGAATTTTTAAAATTACCATCTGGATCATAAATTTATTTTCTATTGTATTCTTTAATTAATTATGACATCAATATAAGTTTCAAAAATGGATTTTAATTGTTGAAGTGTTAATTTACGAAATCATATAAAATTATCAACCTTAACTAAAAATAAATTTAAAATAATTTTTTAATGTGATTAATATCATATAGTCTCACAATCGGGCATTTACCTTACCTCACAACACTTCACAATTTTGATTTTATAAAAATAAATCATTGAATTTTAATAAATAATAAATTGAAGCAAATCTTTTTGATTCAGAATTTTATAAATATAAATCAATAGTATATCATGCAATGAAGAAGAGAAAATAGACTTTGTCGCATGCATTCTTTATGCCAAAGCATTAATAATAATTCGCACTTAATCTAATAGTACAGAACCAACAAGGTTGCTTTACTATTTCCACTCTTCTCTACATTTTTTTCAAATAATAAAATCTTGTTTCAAATAATAAGGAAATTTATCAGCTCAATTTAAAAACAAAAAATGAAAATTGTTTTTATAAAATGTAGGGGAGATTATTAGCTCTATTTAAAAATTAAAATTATTTTATAAAATAATGTAGGGGAGATTATCAGCTTAATTTAAAAATTAAAATTATTTTATAACATAATGTAGGGCAGTTTATCGGCTCGTTTTAAAAATTAAAATTATTTTACAAAATAATGTAGGGGAGATTATCAGCTCAATTTAAAAATTAAAATTATTTTACAAAATAATGTAGGGGAGATTATCAACTCAATTTAAAAATTCAAATTATTTTATAAAATAATGTAGGGGAGTTTATCGGCTACATTTAGAAACTAAAAATTATTTTATAAAATAATGTAGGGGAGTTTATCGGCTCGATTTAATAATTAAAATTATTTTACAAAATAATGTTGGGAAGTTTGTCGGCTCAACTTAAATATAAAAAATTAAAAGGATTATTTTCATAGTTTGTATTACAATTAATAGAACAGTAGAACAATTACAAATAAAAGGTTTATGTAAATAACTACATGAAAGTAGTTATATCAGATTAGCGATAATACTATGTGACAATACTTGATCGCGAACACGTGGATTTTATGATGAAACAATATATAGGCTGATCGAGTTGCAAGATACTTATTAAAACAGTATTATAAATTTTATATTCAAAAGAAAATAAGTACAGCATATTAATTTTTATCGTTTAACAAACCTTTCAAAGAAACTGCAACAGTTCCTGACAACTAATTTTGCATTTTAAGAAGCATTAAATCGTTATCTGAAAAGAAATTTTACTTTATTACAAATTTTAATTAATAGATTAATCATTTCTTATTTAAAAAAAACTTAAGCTAACCTGATTTCCTTAAAACTACACCATGTGTAGAATTTTCAGAATTCGTGACGATTATATCGCCACTAGCAAATCTTATTAAAGATGGCATTTTAATAAAAATTTTTACACTTTTTGTTAAGTACAGTTATCGAAAGCTTTCCATGATATGATGATTCACTCGAGTCTATCCAAGAGCTTCTTCACATGCAGCAATGATCGTCACAGAAATTTCTCTCTTTCTCTCTCTCTCTCTCTCTCTCTCCCTCTCTCTCTCTCGGCACATCGAAAGGTCGGAACTGTTGTTTTCCAGTATATGTTCTACGAAAGCCTCTCTATAATATTTTCTATCCAGATGTTCTGTGAGTTCCTTACAGCTATTTCGCTCTTATCCATGCGAATCAGAACAAATATATAATATATAATTGTAATCTACTATTGCGGATATTAAACTTTTGGTACATAACTTTTCTTTTCTTTTTCTTTTGCTTAACGTCGCTCTCACACTGATGCGTATCATCAGCATATTCTTAATAATTTGTTAATAATAATAAATAATAAAAAACCAACTTTATCCTATATTTATTATGTAGTGACCAAGTGCGTATGCGCATGCGCATTCGCATAATAGCAGACTATTGTATACGTTTTTTGTGCGATTCAAAAATTCAAATACGGATATCTTTTGAATTTTTTTGAAAACAATTTAATTGTATGCATAAAATATTAAAATAATACAATTATTCCTACGGATGTTGAAATTGGTATAAAAGGTTATAAAAGATTAATAAAGTTTTTTTTTATTATTTTTGACATACAAACGATTTATAATTACTACATTTGTCTAATGTAATTATTAAAAATTCTGGGTGCCAACTTCCTGAATCTCGAAAAATCAAAGAATCGAATACTTATAATTTGTATAGTTGTAAGTATCATACATATATTTATGTGTATTGTGTATTGCGTATTGCAATTTGAAATAGAGATATCTGTAATCTACAATGTTTTGGCGTAACCTAGAATTTTTCTATTTGTGTTTATACATCTTTTTTACGTGTAATAATTATTCTAAATCATCAAATAAGTATATAGATTTGACGTAATACCTATTTATTTAAATTTATTGAATAGTATATAAATTTATTAATTACGTAAATGTTTCAATTTATAGATGCTATATTAAAATGAAGGGCTTGACGCTTTGCAATGTGGACGATTTGTCCAAATATTTGGTTGCAGATCAATTTTGTAAAAATATACGCAAAATGAGTCCTCGTGATAATTTATTTAATAATACTACTAAACGTAAGCTACAAAGTATTTCTCAACAATTTTTAGCAAGTGGAAATTGTAAACAAATAATTGACGAATTGTTAAAGCTCTGTGAAGATTTAAAATTATTTTATCATTTCAACATATCCAAAAGAGTTTGGCTTTCATCGTATTTAATGAATTACTTACGTTTTTTTCATCCTCAAACTTCAATTGTAGAATTAAGAACGTGCCAAAAATATTCATTGGATAATTTCAAAGGCGTTTCTGTGTTTGCTAAGCAAGATATAAAAGTAAATACAACTGTGAATGAGCTGTTTGGAGCATACAAAAATATTTGCAGCAAGGAAGAAGAACTGCTTTCTTCAAAAAATATTGATTTTTCCTTGATGATTACATCAAGCTCCAAAATCTCTAAAGTGTTTTTAGGTAGCTTAGCTTTCCTCAATCATGACTGCGAGCCAAACAGTGAATATAAGTTAGTATCCAAGCATTTTGTTACATTAGTAACGTTAAAGGATGTAAAGAAAGGAGAGGAACTATTTGTAAAATATGGAGACAATTATTTTGGACAAAATAACAAAGACTGCGAGTGCAATACTTGTCAAAACAAGAGAAATAGTAAGTTTTTATTTCATAAATTTATTAATAATTGTTAGTATCAAATTTTACAGTGTTTAAATATGGTCTATTGCTAATTGACTATTTCAATACAGGCTTCTCTAATTTTCTTCAGTCAAATATATATATGTAATCACTTCAAATAATAAATCAAAATTACATTAAATAATTTGATATTCGAAACAGGCAGTAGCTAATTTGATGTTAAATGCACCATTACTATTTTCAAAAGTACGAATAATATACATTATATGGTATAACAAAAATTTTAAAATTGATTAAAATAATTGTGCAAATAAATTAGGTAAAAATTTTAGAAAACAATAAGTTAATATAATCTAATATAATTTGTTTAAAAACTTAAGATATTTTAAAAATTCAGTTAAACCATCCATTTCCTTTGGTTTAAGCTCGTATAGAAATATTATTTTGTTACTGATTGTACTCCGACTATGAATCATATTTACATATATATTTATAAAGATATTAAATCATTTAAGTTAGAAGTATTTCTTTCTTACATTACCAAATACTATATTCGGAAAATCATTAGGTGTATTTAACCATATTATTTAAATCAGCTAAATAAAACATATGTCTAAGTACTTTGTTTATATGCAATTTATTTAGGATCAATGGAACAACAACATAACTTACTCCCGGAGATATCAAAATCAGAAGTTAATTTGAACCAATCAAGTGATGGAGATTGTTTTGGGTTTTCTCCAGCTTCATTAAAGAAATCCTACATTAACTTAAAAAGGCTACATCAATATGTTGAATGTAACTCAAAGGAACATGGTAACGTATGAGAAAAAGTACATCATGTTAAATATATATACTTAAATCTGGGCTAAAGAATGATTCAGTTAAAAAGTGTATATTTATATATACTGACACATGTTATAGATAGTAAAGAAGTGGGGTTCTTTATATATTATGCATACTGTGTATTTATATATTTTTCATTTATATAATTAATTTAGATTCAACCAAAATCGAACTTCCAGAAGCTTCGCATCATAATATGGCAAAAATTTCCAGATCTATTTTTGAAACCAAAAGTTTAGATTTACTGTGTGATAATTTCCTTGGATTTTCACCTACTTCACAAAAGAATGTCTACAACAAATTAACAAGGATGAATTCCCTTATGTTGGACACTTCTTCACAAAAGAGAAAAAGTGGTAATGGATTTGTTTGGATGAGAATATAACCTTATAAAAGTAAAATAATAAAAAAAATAAAAAACAATATCATTATTATTCTAATAATTATTAAGTTGAAGACTGCGCTCATGGATTAAAGTGTATATATTTAGTATCGGGTGCATTTATTTTTAACAATTTCTTTAATTTTTTACACTTTTATATTTATTATATCTTGGTTTTGAATGTTGATTATTATAATTGTTTATTCAGTTTAATTTATCAGTAAGAGCAAAATAATTTGTTGTGTAGTATATATTTTGTTGCTATGAATTTATTGCTGATTTATTTTTTACAACATTTCTTTAGGTTCAACTGATCTCACAAATTATGAACTACTCGATGAATCAACATCAGAAGTTATTGACAATATGGTAGAGAAAACGAACATACTTAATTCATCAGTTGGTGTTAAGGATTTGGAAATTTTACCGGTGCATGCATTGAAAGTAGCTTGCATTAAATTATGCAGAGTTGATGCTATAAATACTATCAATTGTTCACAACACTTAAAAAATGGTAACGTTTTTTTGTGCAATAGATTATGTTAATCATATCCGCTTATTAGTTGTTGTCAATAATATATGTATTACTTAGAAGTTGAAAAATAATTATTTTTTGTTTTTTTAGTGTTTTTCTTATACTAAAAATAAAAGAAAACAAACATTTTACAGCTGTGTATTGAAACTACGTAGTATGAAACAAAAATAATAAATTCTAGTAATAGAAAAAATAGTTGTTAATAACTGCTAACCAGCACATTTAACTATTATATCTATAATATCATATAATCTATAATATCAGCGAATTATTAAAATTAATTTTACAAATAACTATATAACATGCACTTTTTGACTTAAAATCGACTTTGAATCATTTTTATATAAGGTGTCCAAAATATAACGAAATAGTACCTAAAGAATGTCCGAACGTCTATTTTAATCTGGAAAAATCCTTAAAATATTTCGTTTCTTTTTGGATACCCTATATAACAGTATGTAATGTACCACAATTACTACAACACAATTATAAAATTTATGATACAGAATTTGTCTTCTAGTACTACTGAGAAAAGCTCACGCAGCCACGTTTTGCATAGTACCTATAGATATTTACATCTAAAACATCATATCATTTTTTTAGATAACGTTCAAGATACCCGATCATTCTGCATGTATTGTTGCAAACACCAATCCCAGTTTGCAAGACACATAGTAAACCACTTTGATGAAGAATACGTTAAAATGTACGTTAAATGTAAAAATAAAAAGAAGAAAAATCAAATATTAACATTCATCCGTAACCGCGAATACGGAATGTTAGAAGAGTTTACAGAGCAAATAATACCAGTTAAAAAACTAAGAACAGGAATTATACCTACAAAAGAAAAATGTGAATTTTGTTATGCGCGATTCTCAAAAGAGACATTGTGGAAACACAAAAAATATTGTTATGGAAAATATTAAAAAAAAAAAATCTATAATGATTATTTATTCAGGAAATGAAACGTACGGTAAGCTTTATGTAATTTTTCAAAACTATAAGAAGAATAAATTAATTAGTAATATATGTCAAATGTGTAATTGTAATTTGTAGGTCATACAAGCAGTAGTTCTTTAGACATATACGTTCTCATAGATAAACTTTAAACAGAAAAGTCGAGCTTTCAACAAAAAACGTCGCTGTATAGGGTGTAAAGAAATAATACATTATATATAAATATATGAAAAATTAATATAATTTTAAACTAAGAAAACTAACATGTTAGCAGTTATCTATGAATAAGGCGTTATGTTTTATAAGTGAATAATAAACGTATATTTGTTTCACAATGTATGTAGTTGAATTATTTACTTTATAAGAACATAAATATTATAATCACAATTTAAAAAATGTAGTTGTAAACCTGTTAAAAATGGTAATTGTTTAATTTTTAATAAAAAAAAGTTTACTACTTTGTGCAAAACCTGAATAGACTAGAACTAGAAAATTAAAAAATGTGGAATTCTGCAAAATTTGCAGTGAAATATAGAAAAAGATAACCAAAAAAATGTATATACTGTAATTATAGGATTGGAAAGTCAGAAGTAACGTTATATCGCATGTGGTCGTCGTAATCCGGTTCTCAGGTCATTGCTCTCATATATATTCGAAATCTCGTTAGTCTTTGTGCTAAATGCATTACCCTTATAGTTCATCTCATTATTCATTAGTATTACTCATACATGATGCAAATTTGCCGTAAGAGTCTGATATTCCGCTACATCGCATGTGGTCGTCGTAATCCGGTACGCAGGCAATTGTTCTCATATATATTCGAAACGTCGTTACTCTCTGTGATAAATGCATTATATTTTTAGATATTTTCAGTATTCATTGATATTACTAACATATTAAGCAATTTTCGTTGAAAAAGTCAGAAATTCCGCCACATACATGTGGTCGTCGTGGTTTGGTTTTCAGCCTAATTTCTCCAGGAATAGGCGAATTATAGTTCTTTACCGTGCTATCTGCACGCTAGTCTTAAGTCTGTCCATTATTCATTGATATACTCATATATGATTCATATCTGCCGTAAGAGTCTGATATTCCGCTACAAACGCATGTGGTCCGTCGTAATCCGGGTTCCGCAGGCCCATTTTCATTTATATAATCGAAATATCGTTACTCTCTGTGCTAATGTATTATATTTTTAGCTATTCTCAGTATTCATTCATAGTACTAACACATTAAATAATTTTCGTTGAAAAAGTCGGAGATTCCGCTACATACATGGTGGTCGACGTGATTTGGTTTTCATGCTAATTTGTCCAAGAATATACGAATATAGTTCTTCTCCGTGATATCTGCAGTGGCTAGTCTTAATTCTGTCCATTATTATTGAAAATTACTCATACATGATGCATATTCTGCCGTAAGAGTCTGATATTCCGCTACATCGCATGTGGTCGTCATAATCCGGTTCTCAGGCTATTTTTCTATTATATAATCGAAATATCGTTCCTCTCTGTGCTAACTGCGTTATATTTCTAGCTATTCTCAGTATTCATTGATATTAATAACCTACTGAACAATTTTCGTTGAAAAGGCAGAAATTCCGCCACATACATGTGGTCGTCGTGATTTGGTTTTCAGCCTAATTTCTCCAGGAATATGCGAATTATAGTTCTTCTCCGTGATATCTGCATGGCTAGTCTTAATTCTGTCCATTATTTATTGAAATTACTCATACATGATGCATATCTGCCGTAGAGTCCTGATATTCCGCTACATCGCATGGTGGTCGTCGTAATCCGGTTCTCAGGCCATTGTTGTCATATAGTATTCCAAATTTCGTTACTCTCTGTGCTAAATGCATTATATTGTTAGATATTTTCAGTGTTCATTGATATTACTAATACATTAAGCAATTTTCGTTGAAAAAGTCAGAAATTCCGCCACATACATGTGGTCGTCGTAATCCGGTTCTCAGGCCACTCTACTCATATATATTCGAAATGTCGTTACTCTCTGTGCTAAATGCATTATATTTTTAGATATTTTCAGTATTCATTGATATTACTAACATGTTAAGCAATTTTCATTGAAAAAGTCAGAAATTCCGCGACATACATGTGGTCGTCGTGATATGGTTTCAGGCTAATTCCTCCAGGGATATACGAATTATAGTTATTTTTCCGTGCTATCAGTATGGCTAATCTTAATTTTGTCCATTATCATTGATATTACTCATACTCGATGCAAATTTGCCGTAAGAGTCTGATATTTCGTTATATCGCATGTGGTCGTCGTAATCCGGATCTCAGGCCCATTTTCATTTATATAATCGAAATATCGTTACTCTCTGTACTAAATGCATTATATATTTAGCTATTCTCAGTATTCATCGATATTACTAACGTAAAAATTCCGCACATACCGTGGTCGTCCTGATTGATTTTCAGTCAAATTTATCCAAAAATATACGAATTACAGTTCTGTCCCGAGCTATCTGCATGGCTTATCTTAATTATGTCTATTATTCATTAATATTATTCATACATAATGCAAATTTGCCGTAGGAGTCTGGATATTCCGCCACATACATGTGGTCGTCGTAATTTGGTTTTCAGGCTAATTTATCCCAGAATATACGAATTATAGTTCTATCTTGAGCATTCTGCGTGACTTATTTTAATTATGTCCATTATTCATTGATACTACTCATACATGATACATATCTGCCGGAAGAGTCTGATATTCCTCTACATCACATGTGGTCGTCGGCGTAATCCGGTTCTCAGGCCACTCTACTCATATATATTCGAACTATCGCTACTCCCTGTGCTAAATGTATTATATTATTAGATATTTTCAGTATTCATTGATATTACTAACCTATTAAGCAATTTTCGTTGAAAAAGTCAGAAATTCCGCCACATGCATGTGGTCTTCGTGATTTGGTTTTCATGGTGATTTGTCAAAGAATACACGAATTATAGTTCTTTTCCGTGCTATCTGCATGGCTAGTCTTAATTATGGCCATTATTTATTGAAATTACTCATACATTATATATATCTGATGTAAGAGTCTGATATTCTGCTACATGGTATGTGGTCGTCGTAATCCGGTTCGCAGGCCATTTTTCTCTTATATAATCGAAATATCGTTACTCTCTGTACTAAATGCATTATATTTTTAGCTATGCTCAGTATTCATTCATATTACTTACATACTAAACAATTTACGTTGAAATAGTCTGAAATTTCGCCACATGCATGTAGTCGTCGTGATTTGGTTTTTAGTCTAATTTATCCAAGAATATACGAATTTTAGTTCTTTACCGTGCTATCTGCATGGCTAGTCTTAAGTCTGTCCATTATTCATTGATATTACTCATACATGATGCATATCTGCCATAAGTCTCTGATATTCCACTACAACGCATGCGGCCGTGGTAATCCGCTTCTCAGGCCATTGTTCTCATGTATATTCGTAATATCGGTACTCTTGGTACTAATTGCATTATATTTAAAGATATTCTTAGTAATCATTGATATTACTAACATGTTAAGCAATTTTCATTGAAAAAGTCAGAAATTCCGCGACATACATGTAGTCGTCGTGATTTGGTTTTCATGCTAATTTCTCCAGGAATATACGTATTCTAGTTCTTTACCGTGCTATCTGCATGGCTATCTTAAGATTGTTCATTATTCATTGATATTACTCATATATGATGCATATCTGCCGTAATACTCTGATATTCCGCTACAACGCATGTGGTCGTCGTAATCCGGTTCTCAGGTCCATTTTCATTTATATAATCGAAATATCGTTACTCTCTGTACTAAATGCATTATATTTTTAGCTATTCTCAGTATTCATCGATATTACTAACGTACTAAACAATTTCCGTTGATAAAATCAGAAATTCCACAAGTTACATGTGGTCGTCGTGATTTGGTTTTCATGCTAATTTCTCCAGGAATATACAAATTATAGTTCTTTACCGTGCGATCTGCATGGCTAATCTTAATTATTTCCATTATTTATTGATATTACTCGTACATGATGCATATCTGCCGTAAGAGTCTGATAATCCGCTACATCGCAAGTGGTCGTCGTAATCCGGTTCTCAGTCCATTTTTCTCTTATATAATCGAAATAACGTTACTCTCTGTGCTAAATGCATTATGTTTTTAGCTATCCTCAGTATTCATTGATATTACTAACCTACTGAACAATTTTCGTTGATAAAGTCAGAAATTCCGCCACATACATGTGGTCGTCGTGATCTGGTTTTCATGCTAATTAGTCAAAGAATACACGAATTATAGTTCTTTTCCGTGCTATCTGCATGGCTAGTCTTAATTATGGCCACTATTTGTTGAAATTACTCATACATGATGCATATCTGCCGTAAGAGTCTGATATTCCGCTACATCGCATGTGGTCGTCATAATCCGGTTCTCAGGCTATTTTTCTCTTATATAATCGAAATATCGTTCCTCTCTGTGCTAAATGCATTATATATTTAGCTATTCTCAGTATTCATCGATATTACTAACGTACTAAACAATTTTCGTTGATAAAATCAGATATTCTGCCACATACATACGGCGTCGTATTATGGTTTTCAGGCTAATTTATCCAAGAATATACGAATTATAGTTCTTCTCCCTGCCATCTGCATGGCTAATCTTAATTATGTCCATTATTCATTGATATTACTCATACATGATGCATATCTGCCATAAGTCTCTTATATTCCGCTACAACGCATGCGGCCGTGGTAATCCGCTTCTCAGGCCATTGTTCTCATGTATATTCGTAATATCGGTACTCTTGGTGCTAATTGCATTATATTTATAGATATTCTTAGTAATCATTGATATTACTAACATGTTAAGCAATTTTCATTGAAAAAGTCAGAAATACCGCGACATACATGTGGTCGTCGTGATATGGTTTCAGGCTAATTCCTCCAGGGATATACGAATTATAGTTATTTTTCCGTTCTATCTGTATGGCTATTCTTAATTTTGTCCATTATTCATTGATATTACTCATACACGATGCAAATTTGCCGTAAGAGTCTGATATTTCGTTATATCGCATGTGGTCGTCGTAATCCGGATCTCAGGCCCATTTTCATTATATAATCGAAATATCGTTACTCTCTGTACTAAATGCATTATATATTTAGCTATTCTCAGTATTCATCGATATTACTAACGTACTAAACAATTTCTGTTGATAAAATCAGAAATTCCGCAACATATAATTGGTCGTCGTGATTTGGTTTTCATGCTAATTTCTCCAGGAATATACGAATTATAGTTCTTTACCGTGCTATCTGCATGGCTAATCTTAATTATCTCCATTATTTAGTGATATTACTCATACATGATTCATATTCCGTAAGAGTATGATATTCCACTACATCGCGCATAACATATTAAATAATTTTCGTTGATAAAGTCAGAGATTCCGCTACATACATGTGGTCGTCATGAGTTGGTTTTCATGCTAATTTGTCCAAGAATATACGAATTATAGTTCTTATCCGTGCTATCTGCATGGCTAGTCTTAATTCTGTCCATTATTCATGGATATTACTCATACATGATGCATATCTGCCGTAAGACTCTGATATTCCGCTACATCGCATGTGGTCGTCGTAATCCGGTTCTCAGGCCCATTTTCATTTATATAATCGAAATATCGTTACTCTCTGTGCTAAATGCATTATATATTTAGCTATTCTCAGTATTCATCGATATTACTAACGTACTAAACAATTTCTGTTGATAAAATCAGAAATTCCGCAACATATAATTGGTCGTCGTGATTTGGTTTTCATGCTAATTTCTCCAGGAATATACGAATTATAGTTCTTTACCGTGCTATCTGCATGGCTAATCTTAATTATCTCCATTATTTAGTGATATTACTCATACATGATTCATATTCCGTAAGAGTATGATATTCCACTACATCGCGCATAACATATTAAATAATTTTCGTTGATAAAGTCAGAGATTCCGCTACATACATGTGGTCGTCATGAGTTGGTTTTCATGCTAATTTGTCCAAGAATATACGAATTATAGTTCTTATCCGTGCTATCTGCATGGCTAGTCTTAATTCTGTCCATTATTCATGGATATTACTCATACATGATGCATATCTGCCGTAAGACTCTGATATTCCGCTACATCGCATGTGGTCGTCGTAATCCGGTTCTCAGGCCATTATTGTCATATATCTCTGTGCTAAATGCATTATGTTTTTAGCTATCCTCAGTATTCATTGATATTACTAACCTACTGAACAATTTTCGTTGAAAAAGTCAGAGATTCCGCTACATACATGTTGTCGTCGTGATTTGGTTTTCAGTCTAATTTGTCCAAGAATATACGAATTATAGTTCTTCTCCCTGCCATCTGCATGGCTAATCTTAATTATGTCCATTATTCATTGATTTTACTCTTACATGATTCATATCTGCCGTAAGAGTCTGATATTCCGCTACATCGCATGTGGTCGTCGTTATCCGGTTCTCAGGCTATTTGTCTCTTATATAATCGAAATATCGTTCCTCTCTGTGCTAACTGCGTTATATTTCTAGCTATTCTCAGTATTCATTGATATTACTAACCTACTGAACAATTTTCGTTGAAAATGTCAGAAATTCCGCCACATACATGTGGTCGTCGTGGTTTGGTTTTCAGCCTAATTTCTCCAGGAATATGCGAATTATAGTTCTTTACCGTGCTATCTGCACGGCTAGTCTTAAGTCTGTCCATTATTCATTGATATTACTCATATATGATTCATATCTGCCGTAAGAGTCTGATATTCCGCTACAACGCATGTGGTCGTCGTAATCCGGTTCGCAGGGCCATTTTCATTTATATAATCGAAATATCGTTACTCTCTGTGCTAAATGCATTATATTTTTAGCTATTCTCAGTATTCATTCATATTACTAACACATTAAATAATTTTCGTTGAAAAAGTCGGAGATTCCGCTACATACATGTGGTCGACGTGATTTGGTTTTCATGCTAATTTGTCCAAGAATATACGAATTATAGTTCTTCTCCGTGATATCTGCATGGCTAGTCTTAATTCTGTCCATTATTTATTGAAATTACTCATACATGATGCATATCTGCCGTAAGAGTCTAATATTCCGCTACATCGCATGTGGTCGTCATAATCCGGTTCGCAGGGCCATTTTCATTTATATAATCGAAATATCGTTACTCTCTGTGCTAAATGCATTATATTTTTAGCTATTCTCAGTATTCATTCATATTACTAACACATTAAATAATTTTCGTTGAAAAAGTCGGAGATTCCGCTACATACATGTGGTCGACGTGATTTGATTTTCATGCTAATTTGTCCAAGAATATACGAATTATAGTTCTTCTCCGTGATATCTGCATGGCTAGTCTTAATTCTGTCCATTATTTATTGAAATTACTCATACATGATGCATATCTGCCGTAAGAGTCTAATATTCCGCTACATCGCATGTGGTCGTCATAATCCGGTTCTCAGGCTATTTTTCTCTTATATAATCGAAATATCGTTCCTCTCTCTGTGCTAACTGCGTTATATTTCTAGCTATTCTCAGTATTCATTGATATTACTAACCTACTGAACAAGTTTCTTTGAAAAAGGCAGAAATTCCGCCACATACATGTGGTCGTCGTGATTTGGTTTTCAGCCTAATTTCTCCAGGAATATGCGAATTATAGTTCTTCTCCGTGATATCTGCATGGCTAATCTTAATTATGTCCATTATTTATTGAAATTACTCATACATGATGCATATCTGCCGTAAGAGTCTGATATTCCGCTACATCGCATGTGGTCGTCGTAATCCGGTTCTCAGGCTATTTTTCTCTTATATAATCGAAATATCGTTCCTCTCTCTGTGCTAACTGCGTTATATTTCTAGCTATTCTCAGTATTCATTGATATTACTAACCTACTGAACAAGTTTCGTTGAAAAAAGCAGAAACTCCGCCACATACATGTGGTCGTCGTAATTTGGTTTTCAGCCTAATTTCTCCAGGAATATGCGAATTATAGTTCTTCTCCGTGATATCTGCATGGCTAATCTTAATTATGTCCATTATTTATTGAAATTACTCATACATGATGCATATCTGCCGTAAGAGTCTGATATTCCGCTACATCGAATGTGGTCGTCGTAATCCGGTTCTCAGGCTATTTTTCTCTTATATAATCGAAATATCGTTCCTCTCTGTGCTAACTGCGTTATATTTCTAGCTATTCTCAGTATTCATTGATATTACTAACCTACTGAACAATTTTCGTTGAAAAAGTCAGAGATTCCGCTACATACATGTTGTCGTCGTGATTTGGTTTTCAGTCTAATTTGTCCAAGAATATACGAATTATAGTTCTTCTCCCTGCCATCTGCATGGCTAATCTTAATTATGTCCATTATTCATTGATTTTACTCTTACATGATTCATATCTGCCGTAAGAGTCTGATATTCCGCTACATCGCATGTGGTCGTCGTTATCCGGTTCTCAGGCTATTTTTCTCTTATATAATCGAAATATCGTTCCTCTCTGTGCTAACTGCGTTATATTTCTAGCTATTCTCAGTATTCAATGATATTACTAACCTACTGAACAATTTTCGTTGAAAATGTCAGAAATTCCGCCACATACATGTGGTCGTCGTGGTTTGGTTTTCAGCCTAATTTCTCCAGGAATATGCGAATTATAGTTCTTTACCGTGCTATCTGCACGGCTAGTCTTAAGTCTGTCCATTATTCATTGATATTACTCATATATGATTCATATCTGCCGTAAGAGTCTGATATTCCGCTACAACGCATGTGGTCGTCGTAATCCGGTTCGCAGGGCCATTTTCATTTATATAATCGAAATATCGTTACTCTCTGTGCTAAATGCATTATATTTTTAGCTATTCTCAGTATTCATTCATATTACTAACACATTAAATAATTTTCGTTGAAAAAGTCGGAGATTCCGCTACATACATGTGGTCGACGTGATTTGGTTTTCATGCTAATTTGTCCAAGAATATACGAATTATAGTTCTTCTCCGTGATATCTGCATGGCTAGTCTTAATTCTGTCCATTATTTATTGAAATTACTCATACATGATGCATATCTGCCGTAAGAGTCTAATATTCCGCTACATCGCATGTGGTCGTCATAATCCGGTTCTCAGGCTATTTTTCTCTTATATAATCGAAATATCGTTCCTCTCTGTGCTAACTGCGTTATATTTCTAGCTATTCTCAGTATTCATTGATATTACTAACCTACTGAACAAGTTTCTTTGAAAAAGGCAGAAATTCCGCCACATACATGTGGTCGTCGTGATTTGGTTTTCAGCCTAATTTCTCCAGGAATATGCGAATTATAGTTCTTCTCCGTGATATCTGCATGGCTAATCTTAATTATGTCCATTATTTATTGAAATTACTCATACATGATGCATATCTGCCGTAAGAGTCTGATATTCCGCTACATCGCATGTGGTCGTCGTAATCCGGTTCTCAGGCTATTTTTCTCTTATATAATCGAAATATCGTTCCTCTCTCTGTGCTAACTGCGTTATATTTCTAGCTATTCTCAGTATTCATTGATATTACTAACCTACTGAACAAGTTTCGTTGAAAAAGGCAGAAATTCCGCCACATACATGTGGTCGTCGTGATTTGGTTTTCAGCCTAATTTGTCCAAGAATATACGAATTATAGTTCTTCTCCCTGCCATCTGCATGGCTAATCTTAATTATGTCCATTATTCATTGATTTTACTCTTACATGATTCATATCTGCCGTAAGAGTCTGATATTCCGCTACATCGCATGTGGTCGTCGTAATCCGGTTCTCAGACCACTGTACTCACATGTATTCGAAATATCGTTACTGTCGGTGCTAATTGCATTATATTTATAGATATTCTTAGTAATCATTGATATTACTAACATATTAAGCAATTTTCATTGAAAAATTCAGAAATTCCGCCACATACATACGGTCGTCGTGATATGGTTTTCAGGCTACTTTATCCAAGAATAAACGAATTATATTTCTTTTCCGTGCTATCTGCATGACTTATGTTAATTATGTCTATTATTCATTGATATTATACATACATGATGAAAATTTGCCGTAAGATTCTGATATTCTGCTAGATCGCGTGTGGTCTTCGTAATCCGGTTCTCAGGCCATTGTTGTCACATATATTCCAAATTTCGTTACTCTCTATGCTAAATGCATTATATATTTAGCTATTCTCAGTATTCATTGATATTACTAACGTACTAAACAATTTTCGTTGATAAAATCAGATATTCTGCCACATACATACGGCGTCGTGATATGGTTTTTAGGCTAATTTATCCAAGAATATACGAATTATATTTCTTTTCCGTGCTATCTGCATGGCTTATGTTAATTATGTCTATTATTCATTGATATTATACATATATGATGATAATTTGCCGTAAGAATCTGATATTCCGCTAGATCGCGTGTGGTCGTCGTAATCCGGTTCTCAGGCCATTGTTCTTATCTATATTCGAAACATAGTTACTCTCTATACTAAAGGAATTATATTTTTAGATATTTTCAGTGTTCATTAATTTTACTAATACGTCAAGCAATTTTCGTTGAAAAAGTAAGAATTTCCGACGCATACACGTGGTCGTCGTAATCCGGTTCTCAGGCCACTGTGCTCATATATATTCGAAATATCGTTACTTTCGGTGCTAAATGCATTATATGTATAGATATTCTCAGTATTCATCGATATTACTAACGTACTAAACAATTTTCGTTGAGATAGTCAGAAATTCCGCCACATACATGTGGTCGTCGTGATTTGGTTTTCAGCCTAATTTCTCCAGGAATATGCGAATTATAGTTCTTTACCGTGCTATCTGCACGGCTAGTCTTAAGTCTGTCCATTATTCATTGATATTACTCATACATGATGCATATCTGCCGTAAGACTCTGATATTCCGCTAGAATGCATGTGGTCGTCGTAATCCGGTTCTCAGGCCCATTTTCATTTATATAATCGAAATATCGTTACTCTCTGTACTAAATGCATTATATTTTTAGCTATTCTCAGTATTCATCGATATTACTAACGTACTAAACAATTTCCGTTGATAAAATCAGAAATTCCACAAGTTACATGTGGTCGTCGTGATTTGGTTTTCATGCTAATTTCTCCAGGAATATACGAATTATAGTTCTTTACCGTGCGATCTGCATGGCTAATCTTAATTATTTCCATTATTTATTGATATTACTCATACATGATGCATATCTGCCGTAAGAATCTGATAATCCGCTACATCGCATGTGGTCGTCGTAATCCGGTTCTCAGTCCATTTTTCTCTTATATAATCGAAATAACGTTACTCTCTGTGCTAAATGCATTATGTTTTAGCTCATACATGTGGTCGTCGTGATTTGGTTTTCATGCTAATTTGTGCAAGAATATACGAATTATAGTTCTTTTCCCTGCTATCTGCATGGCTAGTCTTAATTATGTCCATTATTCATTGATATTACTCATACATGATAGATATCTGATGTAAGAGTCTGATATTCCGCTACATCGCATGTGGTCGTCGTAATCCGGTTCTCAGGCTATTTTTCTCTTATATAATCGAAATATCGTTCCTCTCTGTGCTAACTGCGTTATATTTCTAGCTATTCTCAGTATTCATTGATATTACTAACCTACTGAACAATTTTCGTTGAAAAAGTCAGAAATTCCGCCACATACATGTGGTCGTCGTGATCTGGTTTTCATGCTAATTAGTCAAAGAATACACGAATTATAGTTCTTTTCCGTGCTATCTGCATGGCTAGTCTTAATTATGACCATTATTCATTGAAATTACTCATACATGATAGATATCTGATGTAAGAGTCTGATATTCCGCTACAACGCATGTGGTCGTCGTAATGCGGTTCTCAGGCTATTTTTCTCTATATAATCGAAATATCGTTCCTCTCTGTGCTAACTGCGTTATATTTCTAGCTATTCTCAGTATTCATTGATATTAATACCTACTGACAATTTTCGTTGAAAAAGTCTGAAATTCCGCCACATACATGTGGTCGTCGTGATTTGGTTTTCAGCCTAATTTCTCCAGGAATATGCGAATTATAGTTCTTTACCGTGCTATCTGCACGGCTAGTCTTAAGTCTGTCCATTATTCATTGATCGCTACATACATGTGGTCGTCGTGATTTGGTTTTCAGCCTAATTTCTCCAGGAATATGCGAATTATAGTTCTTTTCCGTGCTATCTGCATGGCTAATCTTAATTATGTCCATTATTCATTGATTTACTCTTACATGATTCATATCTGCCGTAAGAATCTGATAATCCGCTACATCGCATGTGGTCGTCGTAATCCGGTTCTCAGGCCCATTTTCAATTATATAATCGAAATATCGTTACTCTCTGTGCTAAATGCATTATATTTTTAGCTATTCTCAGTATTCATTGATATTACTAACATATTAAATAATTTTCGTTGAAAAAGTCAGAAATTCCGCCACATACATGTGGTCGTCGTGATTTGGTTTTCATGCTAATTTGTCAAAGAATACACGAATTATAGTTCTTTTCCGTGCTATCTGCATGGCTAGTCTTAATTATGACCATTATTCATTGAAATTACTCATACATGATAGATATCTGATGTAAGAGTCTGATATTCCGCTACATCGCATGTGGTCGTCGTAATCCGGTTCTCAGTCCATTTTTCTCTTATATAATCGAAATAACGTTACTCTCTGTGCTAAATGCATTATGTTTTTAGCTATCCTCAGTATTCATTGATATTACTAACCTACTGAACAATTTTCGTTGATAAAGTCAGAAATTCCGCCACATACATGTGGTCGTCGTGATCTGGTTTTCATGCTAATTAGTCAAAGAATACACGAATTATAGTTCTTTTCCGTGCTATCTGCATGGCTAGTCTTAATTATGACCATTATTCATTGAAATTACTCATACATGATAGATATCTGATGTAAGAGTCTGATATTCCGCTACAACGCATGTGGTCGTCGTAATGCGGTTCTCAGGCTATTTTTCTCTTATATAATCGAAATATCGTTCCTCTCTGTGCTAACTGCGTTATATTTCTAGCTATTCTCAGTATTCATTGATATTAATAACCTACTGAACAATTTTCGTTGAAAAAGTCTGAAATTCCGCCACATACATGTGGTCGTCGTGATTTGGTTTTCAGCCTAATTTCTCCAGGAATATGCGAATTATAGTTCTTTACCGTGCTATCTGCACGGCTAGTCTTAAGTCTGTCCATTATTCATTGATATTACTCATACATGATGCATATCTGCCGTAAGACTCTGATATTCCGCTACAACGCATGTGGTCGTCGTAATCCGGTTCTCAGGCCCATTTTCATTTATATAATCGAAATATCGTTACTCTCTGTGCTAAATGCATTATATTTTTAGCTATTCTCAGTATTCATTGATATTACTAACATATTAAATAATTTTCGTTGAAAAAGTCAGAGATTCCGCTACATACATGTGGTCGTCGTGATTTGGTTTTCATGCTAATTTGTGCAAGAATATACGAATTATAGTTCTTTTCCGTGCTATCTGCATGGCTAATCTTAATTATGTCCATTATTCATTGATATTACTCCTACTGATAAGTCCTCCCTAGGTGTAGGTTGTTGCATCTTCCGAATTTTGTACGATATATTTTTGTTAACACTTAATAATTTATTAATATTCTATCTTTTATTAGTTACTTAATTCAAGATATGTAATAGAATTAGAGCAGCGGTTTGAAACAATATGTATAAAATATAGTAGTTGAAACATTGTTAGATTACAATATGATTAACTGTTATTACTTTACCGGAACGGTCTGAAATATCGTACCAGTGTTATCTAATTTTTGAATTTGCTGATTATGCATCCCGGGATTTCTAACGTCTCGTGTATTGCTTCAGTTCGAATGTACTTTGCATGTGATACATTAAGTTGAACTTATAAATTGTTTGTTGCCCAATTAACGGGCGTAATAATGTTATTTTGTCAGGCATCTGTTCGTTAAACATTTTTTTATCGTATAAAAACAGAATATTCTGTGTTTGATATAGCGGGTTGCATAAAGTTCGACTAATAAATACTGGGCTTCTTAAACTCCGGTTAATATGTACTGGGCTGCGTAAATGTCGATATGTAGTGAATGTAGTTTGAAGCTTATGCAGCCGGGGCTGTTTATCATCCCATGTCGTGTTAGACTATACAGCCCGGGCTGCATAAATATATATATATATATATGACATACATATGACATATATGTATAAAACCTATATATATATATATATATATGTTGAATTCTGAATTCTTAGACACGGCGGCGGCGAAATATTTATATATTATAGATATTTATATATATATATATATATATAAGACTTTTTTAAGTACTCAGTAGAACGAGCTTTAAAATACTGCAATTAACCATTTCTTAAATTCATTCGTTAAGATGCATTATTTTATTTTTCAGCTTTTGTAAGTAATTGCAATTTCATTAATTTTGGCCTTTATCCTGGATATGGATGTATTTGACTCGGAAGTAATCGAGATTTTCCTGGAGGATAACAGGTCGCGCAGTCTCGATTTTATAGTCTTAGCTTTCACCAGACCGAATCGTCCGTCGTCATTGGTGGTTCCCGAGAGAGAGACCTAGTCGAGATTGCGCGAAGAGCCGCGAACTTTCGGATATTGATTTGCGCGCACTCTTATTATTACGGCGACATAATGAGTCATGACTCTTATAGAGTCGATAAGGATGTTGCCCTCGCTATCCTAGTTTATCAAGCGTTACAACTGAAATCAATGTATGAAGTTACTAAAAATCTTATGGTATTTTATTAAAATTCCATACATAAATTTATTGCTTATAAAATAAATAATTAGAATTTTACCTATTACTCGTACTTTCTCATTTACATAAAAATTAGCATTCTTTTGTATTTCTGCAGTAGAAAGGCTTTCCGAATCAACATTATAATCTACTTATATTTCTTCTGAAATGTTGTTTTCCTCTTCAATTGTTAAAGTAGTATCTTCCATTTCTGTCGATAAGCTACAGTATATAGCTAATTTTAATAGATGTAGTGGTAAAAATTTGATCGACATTAAACTAAAAATTCTCTTTTTCAAATAGTAGTGTTTTACATTAATTTATGTAATTAATCAAGTTATGACCCCAGACTTGATGGGTTTTAAAAAAACAAAATAATTTTTACTATAATTTTTTACATTCTATTAGTTATTTATGCACCTTGGGTAAGCCCCGCGTCATTACTGTTCTAGGCGAAATTTGAGCCGAGAACTGTAATGACGCGACGTTTACCCATGGTGCGTAAACTATTTTTCAGTCTTATAATTCGTACATACGACTATTTCGTTGCTCACAAAATAATTTATTTAACATTTAAAAGTTATGTAATAAACACTTTTTTATACAATATAAATAATTATATATTATGTCAATAATTTTTAAATATTTGTATACTGACGCTTATAAAACATTTTAACATATTAAATTTTGCATTTAGTATCATAGAATCTTAAATATTTAGTAATTACTTATTATTAATTGTAAAATTGCAGCTATTAAAGATACAGGACTCATTTTGCGTTATTTATATATATATATGGAATTCACTTCCTGCAAGTCTAATTGGGTTACCGATTGGCCAATTTAAGAGTTCTATAAGGTCTTTTCTATCCACTTTTTATTAATGGAAAATTATTACCTTCATATCATTTATCGAGTTACTAATCCTTAATTTTTATTTTATTTTTGTATTATAAATCACGATGTATTTGCGTGCACCTACCTACTTATTACTGTGTTTATACGTGTGTAAGGGCTATAAGCCCGTAACTTTTCATAAATAAATAAATTAAATATATACTATATTATTTCTAAAATATAATATTCTAATATATATGTATAATATATAATACTTTCGTATCTGAGCAATAACTAGATAACTATGATTAAAGTAATAAAAATGTAACGTTTAAATTAGTTGTGTTTACGTATGAAAAGCCTTAGATATATCTCCGATACATATACTACGTGTTTCAAACACGTTGACTCTATACCGATTTGCGCGGCACAGGTTATATCGATCGCCGCATTTATCCTACCAAGCGCTTCTCATACAGCCTCCTAGGACGTATAAACACCTTATGAAGCGAGGAGCCACTTGTATATTTGCAACGTATTTACAAGCGGAGCGCGCTCTGCACGTAAGGGTCGTTGTACGAATTGGTAGGTTGACAACTAGAATACGTACTTGACAGAAGTGGAATAAACATCCTGCGATGATAAATGGACAGTATATGCCTTTAGCTGCATTCTGCAGTCCTTTTTCGTAATCAGACATAAATGGTGAAATAGAAAATTCAGTGAATGAATTTAGATATTCAAATATTTTACGATAATCTGATGATTTCCTTCTTGATATCAAGACCCAAAAAATAAGTAATTCCTAAAATAATATTTAGAAATTGCGATAATTACTAGAATCAACTCGTTTATGTTTATGTTTATTTAACCAGAAAATAATTTACAATGGTAAATACTACAGAGGCATATACAAAAAACCTGTACGTAGTTCCGGTTACATCTTAAAAAACTAACTTAATAACTACTTAATACTAATTATATCTTTTCATATAAACCATATAGCAAAATAACAACTTCCGTATACACACACAAACCGTGATATATATGGAGAAAGAAAGAAATAAACTTTTATTGTATATTACATTTAATCCAAGTCTTTAATTTGTTTTTAATACTGTTTTTGTTTAATCCCAGGCTTTTTAGATCTTTTGGTAATCGATTAAACAACTTTATGCCTGTAATATAACTGCACTTATCACTAACTTTTTTCTTATTCGCAGGTAACGGTATACTTTTGTTTCTAGTATTTGACTGAGATGCCAAGAATTTATTTTTAAATTCATAATAGTTATACATTTGTAACGTTTGCAGAAGGCAAACGTCGGGGTTTTTATTATTATTTTTACCCGGGAGTTAAAGTTAATAATTGTTGTTAACGATACCGAGCGGCTAGTGTCGTTAACTTGTGGGTTCTTGCCTGGTTTAACTATTAAAATAGACCCCTTCTATATGTATTAAACAAAACTCCTCTATTTATTTCTATTAACTCTACGTTTTTACTAATAATAAGTGACAATAAAAAAAAGGGTAATTATGGGGCCGAGACGCGAAAATGTTTAGTTAAAAATATGTCGTGTGACGGGGCTAATTGTTTTGCCGAACAGCGGCGAAACGTTGGAAATTCTAAAGTTGGTTTCGTCTATCTTATTCTCAAATTGCAGAGCGACTGCGATTCGAACGATAAGATAGATATAGCTTATTCGATCGCTTCGTTTTGAATGTGTGACCGCGCAGCGGACTCAAATTCAACGAAGAGACGTCGAGCGGAGCGATTGGAGTGGGAGGAAGATTCGCTGGGCGGCAGCGTCTCTATAAGGAATTCTCTTATGATTTTTATGCAGAACAGCGGCGCAAAAATCGAGAACGGGCAAGGAAGAGAGTGGTGAAAGAGGGAACCTAAGAGCCACGACAACTCTGTACATACAATGATAAATATATATATATATGTAATATAAAATTATAAATGCGTAAACATATATATATAAATATATATACATTTACGTATACGCATATATGTGTATTTAAAAAAAAAAAAAAAAAAGAACAAAGAGATTGAGAAAAGGTATAGACAGGGGAATAGAGGAAAAGAGAGAGAGAGAGAATGTAATAAGTGTGTGGTCACGTAGAGTCGGATTCGCTGAACTGCAGCGGTTCCTATTTACGTGATATTAGACTTCAACTTTGCTGAACGGCAGCGAAGTTTTAGTACAAGAGCCCGCTGAACGGCAGCGAGGTTGAAGTACAGAACTCTGCTGTGCGGCAGCGTAGTCCTTGCACCTCACTTCCAACGGTTGATGCAGAGTGGCTGCGCCTCCCGTCGAAATTATGCACCTTGACTGTAGGTGTAAATATATATATATATATATATATATTTATGTGTGTGTGTGTGTGTGGTACGAAAAGAAAACGCCAGGAGGGGCTTATTTAATTTTCCTTTCCTTTCTTGTATACGAATCCGGCTATGACCGGATATTTATGTATAACAAGAAGTCTCAGGATGAACCAGGAAGGGTTACTCCTATTTTAACTTAAATTTATCCGTTCGCTGGTACTGCGCTAGGCTAGGCCAGGAACGGAGCGAGAGTAAGAGAGAGAGAGAGGGAGAGACCAGGAGGGGTCTCCGTATACGCGAGAGAGAGAGAAGGAACGATGGGCGTCTGCTTGCTATGGCAAGTGGACGCGTGCCGCGCCGAGGGAGAGTAGGGGCAATGGCCCAAAATGGCTACTTCTCTCCTCGTTGCGTCGGGTCTACTCCGGAGCAATTGTACGGGCTAGAGTAAGAGAGAGAGAGAGAGAGAGAGAGAGAGTGAGAGAGAGAGAGAGAGTCCGAGCGTCGCACTGGCCCTAGGGAGTACGATCGGCGGTGAGCGAGAAAGAGAGAGAAAGAGTGAGAGAGAAAGAGATGCGTGACAATAACAATAGAAGGTGCTGAACGACAGCACTCTCCTATTATTTGTCTGAAAATTAGACAAGAAAACACAGAAAGGAGGACTCAAAAGGTAATGCTGAACGGCAGCGCTACTCAATTGGGATTCTCTGTTAGACAAATGTTATATATGTATGTATATAACACTCGGCAAAACCAAGATTTGCTGAACAGCAGCGAATCCGGCTTTTTCTGCGTTAGAGAAATAAGAGAGGTGCAAAAAATGGAACAAAAGGGTAGACTTTGCAGAGCAACTGCGAGATCCACGCTTTTGTCCAACCAAGGTATTTTTATATAAAAGACAAAATTAAGGGGTTAGTTTTAATTATTACAATATTTATTTTACCTTATACAGTGAATAATCAGGTACGCTGTCCCCTTTCGCTTCGATGTTGATTTAATTCGCCGGAAAATACGAATAGTCGAATATATATATGTATATATTAATTACTATTCAACACGCGCCCGAGACTCTAAGTACGAGTCGCGTTTAATACCGAGCGAAGAAAATACAAAATGCAGCGAGAAACGTAATCAATCAGAAAAATAAAATGCCCTGTTGCCCGTAGGAGAGACGGTGGAAAACTGTCGAGCCTATGGACTACCGACAATTAGCGCGGGGCCGTATTTTCTTCGCCCTTAAATACCTATGCGCTTATCTCTATTCGATAGATACAAAAAAAAATGGTGGGAGTGCATTTTCGAACTTTTCTTCGATTTTTATAAATTTTAAGTATTTTATTTATTTGATAATTTTAAAATGTTTATAAATATGTAAACTTATTATTAAAATTGTTGTAAACAATTTTGGAAGAAGAAAAATTCGAATTTTCGGTCGCATTAAAATGTGCTTGGTCCTTTTTAGAAAAATAATAAATATATATATATATATATATATGTGTGTGCGGTAATTGTACAGAATTATTGCTTTTTAAAATTTTACATAATTATACATGTATTTTGTGTTTTATCCGTAAATAATAGATGTAAGTACATTTGCAATTTTCATTATTAGAGTTGGTGTATTGTGTAATTTTATGTAAGGTTTGTTTAAATAAATGTTGGAATAAATATTGTGATGTGCGAAATTTTATTTGTAGGAATAGATAATTAAATTTTTATTACTATTGTTCTTTTTGATCAAAAGTTTGAATTCCATGCTAGATACAGTTACTTGATTAAATATAATATTATAGTATTGTTTAACATCATTTAAATAGAATTTTGATTCAATTTTAGTTAATTGATTCTAATTTTTATTCCAACATAAGTGTGTATTTTAATGCGAGGTTTTTCAAAATGCGACTCCAACGTTAGTATTTTAACGCAATTCTATTTACCATATTAATTAGCTTAACTTAGTTCATGTTTATTATTTATAAAAATTATAAAACGTGCGTAAAATAATAAGAAAATAAAACACGTAGGCGCAGGGAAAATTTTAGTGAACGATCGAATGTTGCGCAACGGGAAGCGTTATCGGCAATTTCCCAAGCTAAGAGGGCAGTTTATTTACTTGGGCTATCGTTTAGTGATACGAGTGTAACGAACATTTCCCGAGTGTTCGTTTCTTTCAAAAATGTTTTCTTACATGAAAGATATATTTTTCACTCAGATATCTATTTAAACGATGTTTTACACGTTAAACATGTGTTGATTTGTGTAAAACATCGTTTGTGTATAGATATTATACCTGAGGGGAAGAATAATAGCAAAATTAAATTAAAAATTTTGTGCACTCGTTACACATTAAAGAATTTAAAGCGAAGTTTTGTGAAACATTTAAAGGATAATTTTCAATTATAAATTTATTCTTATATATTATTTTTAATAATCTATATTGAATCCGTTGTAATGGATCAATAGTTGTTCTATATGCACCACCCCAAGCAATTATTCCATAATTTAGAATACTTTGAAAAAATGCATGATATATCATCATTAATGTTTTAGTTAACATTAGTTTAGCCAATTTTGAAAAAACGAAAACAAGATATTTTGTTCTATTTACAATACTGTCTACGTGCTTTTTCCAATTCATATTGAAATCAAAATTTAAACCAAGATATTTGCAATGTTCAACTCTTTTTATGTATTCGTTACCCAATTTGATATTCAAGGTATTAGGAACACTATCGCAGTAATTTCCAAAAGTCATGTAGACAGTTTTTGTAACGTTCAAAGATAACTTATTTAAGGCTAACCATTTTGCTACTTTGTCTAAATAAAAATTCATTTTGTCTTGTGCTATAGTCCATGATTTACCATCAGCCAAAATAACAGTATCGTCTGCATACGCAATTATTGAATCCCTAGGCATACTATCTATTATTTCATTGACATACACAATGAAAAAGAGAGGTCCTAATATTGTACCTTGCGGCAGAGTGACCAGTTGGCGATTTTTTCTCCTTTTCTCTCTTACGTATATTGATGTTTATTAAGCGAGAGCAACAAAGAGAAAAAATCGCCATCTGGCAACCCTGCCTTGCGGTACACCTGTCTTTATATTACAAAATTCGCTTGTTGTTTCTAAGAATTTTACATTCTGCTGCCTATTTGTTAAATAGCTAGTTATTAGAGAAAGTGCTTTTCCTCTAATTCCATAGTAGTACAGTTTGTTTAAGAGAATCTTATGATCTACTGTGTCAAATGCCTTGGCTAGGTCTAAAAAAGTTGCAATTAAAGGCATACTTTTATCAAGTTTTTCATATATTATCCTTGATATGTTACTTAATGCATCAGTGGTTCCTTTACCTTTAACAAAACCAAATTGATGAGCATTTAATATATCATTTTTTATTATAAATGCATGTAGTTTATCATATATAATCTTCTCAAAAATTTTTGCTATATTTGAAATAAGTGAAATGGGCCTATAATTAGAGATTACATTTTTGTTTCCTGATTTGTAAATAGGAACCACTTCAGCTTTCTTTAACGCATCTGGCCAAATAGCCTTTTCTATGCAAATATTAAATATATGCTCCAATGGATATATTATTGAATCTGCAATCGCTTTTAGCACTTTTACATTTATGCCATCTACTCCTCCTGCTTTATTTTTCATTTTAAAAATAATATTTTTTATTTCATGAAAATTCGTTGGATTTATGAAAATTGTATTAGGCATCATAGTCATAGGCATTGAAACATTGCTATCGTTTTTTATTTTGTTACTAAGTTCATAACCAATATTACAGAAAAATTCATTCATTTCATTTACTATTTCCTGTTTATTTTTTATTTTGTCATTTCTATTGTTATATATAAAGTCTATATTGTTTGTTTTCTTTTTTTTTATTGCTAATTTATCCTTAATATTTTTCCATATTTTTTTGGGGTCATTACTTATTTTTTTAATTTGTTCATTCATAAATTTATATTTTGCATTTTGAATTACTGTGTCCAGAATTTTTATATAATTTTTATACTCTTTTCTAAGATTAACATTTTGTGGACACCTTTTCATTGCTATATACATATTTTCTTTAGTTTTACATGATACCATTATTGCTTTGGTAATCCAACATGTTCTATTTTTTCTTTTATTAAATTTTGTATTACATGTTGCTAAATTTATACATACTTGAATTTCATTAATTAATGAGTCAAGCGCTATATTAGGATCATGCATTGATTGTATAATATCCCAGTTTTTTGATCTAGTGTAATTAATTAATTCTTTAATTTAGTGTAATTAATATAATTAAAGTGATCATTTGTTTTATTTTTAACTTCCAATTTATCAATAGTAACAAGCAAAGGATAATGATCCGTAAATAATTGCAAAATTTTGAAGGACTTGATGTCACTACTACTAGATTTAATAAAGAAATTGTCAATACATGTACCCTTTAAATCATTATCCCTTGGCCTTGTATCACTTAAAAAATATGGAGAATATCCCTTTTCCAAAAAATTATTGGAGAACTCTAAACTAAGACTATTACTTTCCAAAATATTTATATTGAAATCGCCAACAATACAATGATTTTTTGCATGTTTACAAACATTTAAATATTTTTTAAGGCTATTTATAAATTCAGACTTTGGCAAATCATGTGACCTATACATAGCAGATATTTCAAAATTCTCACTTGGACTAAATTTTATCTTTGCATTAATAATACTTAATCTATCTACATTTACAATATCTGTAATCTCATTTACTTCTCCCTTAATATACATCACCACACCATCTGATTTGTTCAGCCTGCTATTATTATAATAACAACAATATCCCGGAAGACTGAAGTATTGATAATAATCCAAAGTCCAAGTTTCAGCACAAACAATCACATAAGGTTTAAATTTTAAACTTTTCAAAAATACTTCCAATTTTGAAAAATTTGCGTTAAGACTACGAATATTAATATATAATATAGTTTTATTACATATTGTGACGCTGTTATTGAAACTTTCAACACTATCCACAATAGATTCTTTGCTTATAATGTTCGAAAAATCAATGTTTACATTCATATTTAACATTTTTAAGTATTTGCGTTAAGTCTTTGAGTGTAACGAGTTCCTGAAATTTTAGTGGATGTATCTTTGACCCCTTCCAAACTTGTTGTTGCTGATATAAAGTTTTTGTTAATAACAATCGGTAATATAGGTGGTATGGGATAGTCAGTCGTTTTAATTTTTCTTTGTATTTTGTTTTTGTATATTACACATTTCTCACGATCCACTGCACTATGCTTGACATCCAATTTCGTTTTATATTTCTCATTACTAAATAAACAATTTGGACAGGTAGGGTAATCACTTTTACATGTGTGAGTTTCATGATTTTTAGCACATTTCAAACACTGTACATTATTCTTGCACTTAACTGTATTGTGTCCATATCTGCCACATTTTAAACAAGGGCGTACATCAATTAAGTCATAAATTTTACAGCTTTGGCAACCAATAAAAATCTTCCCACTCTCTCTAATTATTTTATAGTTTTCATTTGGAACATCTAAAATAACACTTTGTAATGAGGTTTTTTTATTAATATATGTATAGAGTACTTTACATTTGGTTTCACAGTTTTTAAAATTTCTATTATTAATGTCTTGTTCAATATTTTTTACTTCCAAATTTGCAAAATTTTCATAGCCAACTAACTTCATTTTCGGATTATTTCTTTCTTCTTTTTTTATGGTGAACGTATTTTGCGACTTAAGTTTTAATATTTTCTCAGCAGCACTTACACTTTCTTCGTTCATAAGACTTAATATGATTTCATTTTCATTTTTAATGTGAATATTTTTAGTTTGAATATCCTTTTCCTTGCATAAATAATGTCTAACAAATTCTAAGGTTTTTGTTGGTTCACTAGTTTTGTTTTTTTTTATAATTAGTTTTGATGTAGAATTCTTTTGCGCTTTAGGGAAAAGAGTAGCTTCAGCATAAGTTTTGATTTTATTACTGTCAATATCATTATTATTTTCTTTTTCCAGCATGTCTTTTAGTAGTTTATTCTTTTCAGTTAATTCAATTATCAATTGCCTTTGTAAAGAATTTTTCATTCGAAGTCCTTGTTCATCCAATCGATATAGTCCTTCCTTATATTGTTCCTCTGTTTCATTATTAATATTTTTCAGCATATCATCAAAAATTTCTTCCTTCCCTCTTAATTTTAGGTGTGTTATTATGTCTCTAGCCGCATCATTTAAATCCACGTGTTCACTTTTGGAGGTTAACTTATGTTTTGGACATATAACCAATACATCATCTACATATTTTATATTTTCCAATCTCTCAAAATCACTTATATGATATACATCACTACAGTATATGCACACAACAGTTGTCACTTTCTTTTTTGGGTGACATTTATAAAATCTTTGATCGAACTTATCGGGAGGCTCTTTGTCTCCCGACGCCATCTTGATGGAAGTGAATTTTATCTTCTTCATCGTCAACGTCGTGGTTAATGACGACAACGACAACGTTATTGACGACGTTAACGACAACGACGACGACGTTTACGACGACGTTAACGACAACGACGACGACGACAACGTTAACGTCGTTGACGACGACGACGACGTCGACGACGACGACAACCACGACGTTAGCGATAACGACGACAAAGTTCACAACGACGACAACGTTAACGACAACGTTAACGACGACAGCGACAACGACGACAACGACAACGTTAACAACGCCGTTAACGATGAAGACAATATTAACGACGACGACAACGTTAAAGACGACGACGACGATGAAGACGACGACGCCGATGACGACGACGACGACAAAGTTAACGAAGACGACGACAACGTTAACGACGACGTTAAGGACGACGACAATGTTAACGACGACGTTATCGATGACGACAATAAAAAAGCTAACGACGAAGACGACAAAGTTAACGACGCCGTTAACGATGACGATAAAATTAACGACGACGACAACGTTAACGACGACGACGACGACGACGACAAGGTTAACGACAGCGACGTCGAAGACAATACTAACCACGAGGTTGACGATGAAGACGACGACGACGATGACGTCGTTACGACGACATTAACGACGACGACAACAAAAACGCTAACGACGACGACGACAACGTTAACGACCACGTTAACGATGGCGACAACGTTACCGTCGAAATTATGACAACGACGACGACGACGACAAAGTTAACGACGACAACGACAACGAAAACGTTAACGACGACGACAATGTTAACGACGACGTTATCGATGACGACAACAAAAACGCTAACGACGAAGACGACAAAGTGCACGACGCCGTTAACGATGACGATAACATTAACGACGACGACAACGTTAACGACGACGACGACGACGACGACGACAACGTTAAAGACGACGACGACGATGACGACGACAACGACGTTAACGACGACGACTATGTTAACGACGACGTTATCGATGACGACAACAAAAACGCTAACGACGAAGACGACAAAGTTAACAACGCCGTTAACGATGACGATAACATTAACGACGACGACAACGTTAACGACGACGACGACGACTACGACAAGGTTAACGAAAGCGACGTCGAAGACAATATTAACCACGACGTTGACGATGAAGACGACGTTGACGATGAAGACGACGACGACGATGACGTCGTTACGACGACATTAACCACGACGACAACAAAAACGCTAACGACGACGACGACAACATTAACGACCACGTTAACGATGGCGACAACGTTAACGTCGAAATTAACGACAACGACGACGACGACGACAAAGTTAACGACGACAACGACAACGAAAACGACGACGACAACGTTAACGACGATGTTAACGACGATGACATCAAAAAAGCTAACGACGACGACGACAACGTAACCACGACGTATACCGATGTTAACGACGACAACGACAACGAAAACGTTAACGACGACGACGACAACGTTAACGACGACGTTAACGACGACGACAACGTTAACGTCGTTGACGACGACGACGACAAAGTTAACGACGACAACGACAACGTTATCGACGACGTTAACGACAACGACGACGACGACAATATTAACGACGACGACAACGTTAACGACGACGTTAACGACGACGACAACGTTAACGTCGTTGACGACGACGACGACAAAGTTAACGACGACAACGACAACGTTAACGTCGTTGACGACGACGACGACAAAGTTAACGACGACAACGACAACGTTAACGACAACGTTAACGACGACGACAACGTTAACGACGACGTTAACGACGACGTTAACGACAACGTTAACGACGACAGCGACAACGACGACAACGTTAACGACAACGACGACAACGTTAACGACGACGTTAACGACAACGACGACGACGACGACGACGACGACGACAAAGTTAACAACGCCGTTAACGATGAAGACAATATTAACGACGACGACAACGTTAAAGACGACGACGACGATGACGACGACAACGACGTTACGACGACGACAATGTTAACGACGACGTTATCGATGACGACAACAAAAACGCTAACGACGACGACAACGTTAACGACGACGACAATGTTAACGACGACGTTAACGACAACGTTAACGACGACGACGACGACAACGTTAAAGACGACGACGACGATGACGACGACAACGACGTTAACGACGACGACAATGTTAACGACGACGTTATCGATGACGACAACAAAAACGCTAACGACGAAGACGACAAAGTCACGACGCCGTTAACGATGACGATAACATTAACGACGACGACAACGTTAACGACGACGACGACGACGACGACGACAACGTTAAAGACGACGACGACGATGACGACGACAACGACGTTAACGACGACGACTATGTTAACGACGACGTTATCGATGACGACAACAAAAACGCTAACGACGAAGACGACAAAGTTAACAACGCCGTTAACGATGACGATAACATTAACGACGACGACAACGTTAACGACGACGACGACGACTACGACAAGGTTAACGAAAGCGACGTCGAAGACAAATTAACCACGACGTGACGATGAAGACGACGTTGACGATGAAGACGACGACGACGATGACGTCGTTACGACGACATTAACGACGACGACACAAAAAACGCTAACGACGACGACGACAACGTTAACGACCACGTTAACGATGGCGACAACGTTAACGTCGAAATTAACGACAACGACGACGACGACGACAAAGTTAACGACGACAACGACAACAATAACGACGACGACAACGTTAACGACGACACGCATTAACGACGAAGTTAACTATGACGACAACGTTAACGAGACGTTATCGACGACGACAGTGTTAACGAGGACGTTAATGACGACGACAACAAAAACGTTAACAAGGACGATGATAACTTTAACGACGGCGTTAACGATGACGACAACGTTAACGTCATGACGACGACGGCGACAAAAACGACGACAACCACGACGTTATCGACGACGACGACAACGAAAACGACGATATTAGCGACAACGTTAACGACGACGTTAACGACGAAGATAACGTTAACGTTCATGACGACGACGGCGACAAAGTCGACGATAACGTTAACGTTCATGACGACGACGGCGACAAAGACGACGACAACCGCGTAACGACGACATTAACGACGACAACAACGTTAACGACGACGTTAACGACGACTATAACAGAAACGCTAACGACGACAACGACAACGTTAACGACAACGACGACAACGTTAACACGACGTTGACAATGAAGACGACGACGACGATGACGACGGCGTTAACAACGCCGTTAACGATGAAGACAATATTAACGACGACGACAACGTTAAAGACCGACGACGACGATGACGACGACAACGACGTTACGACGACGAAAATGTTAACGACGACGTTATCGATGACGACAAAGGCTAACGACGAAGACGACAAAGTGCACGACGCCGTTAACGATGACGATAACATTAACGACGACGACAACGTTAACGACGACGACGACGACGACGACGACAACGTTAAAGACGACGACGACGATGACGACGACAACGACGTTAACGACGACGACTATGTTAACGACGACGTTATCGATGACGACAACAAAAACGCTAACGACGAAGACGACAAAGTTAACAACGCCGTTAACGATGACGATAACATTAACGACGACGACAACGTTAACGACGACGACGACGACTACGACAAGGTTAACGAAAGCGACGTCGAAGACAATATTAACCACGACGTTGACGATGAAGACGACGTTGACGATGAAGACGACGACGACGATGACGTCGTTACGACGACATTAACCACGACGACAACAAAAACGCTAACGACGACGACGACAACATTAACGACCACGTTAACGATGGCGACAACGTTAACGTCGAAATTAACGACAACGACGACGACGACGACAAAGTTAACGACGACAACGACAACGAAAACGACGACGACAACGTTAACGACGATGTTAACGACGATGACATCAAAAAAGCTAACGACGACGACGACAACGTTAACCACGACGTTAACGATGAAGACGACGACGCCGATGACGACGACAACGAAGTTAACGACGAAATTAACGACGACGACGACGACGTTAACGATGACGACAACGTTAACGTCCAAGTGAACGACAACGACGACGAGAAAGTTAACGACGACGACGACAACGTAAACGACGACGACAACGTTAACGACGACGACAACGTTAACCACGACGTTAACAATGAAGACGACGACCACGATGACGACGTTAACCACGACGTTAACGATGAAGACGACGACGATGACGACGACGATGACGACGACAACGACGTTAACGACGACGTCAACATAACGACGACGACAACGTTAACCACGACGTTAACGATGAAGACGACGAGGACGATGACGACGTTAACCACGACGTTAACGATGAAGACGACGACGACGATTACGACGACGATGACGACGACAACGACGTTAACGACGACGATGACAACGTTAACGACAACATTAACGACGACAACAACATTAACGACGACATTAACGACGACATCAGCGTTAACGACGAAGTTAACTATGACGACAACGTTAACGATGACGTTATCGACGACGACAGCGTTAACGAGGACGTTAATGACGACGACAACAAAAACGTTAACAAGGACGATGATAACTTTAACGACGGCGTTAACGATGACGACAACGTTAACGTCATTGACGACGACGGCGACAAAAACGACGACAACCACGACGTTATCGACGACGATGACAACGAAAACGACGACATTAGCGACAACGTTAACGACGACGTTAACGACGACGATAACGTTAACGTTCATGACGACGACGGCGACAAAGACGACGACAACCGCGTTAACGACGACATTAACGACGACAACAACGTTAACGACGACGTTAACGACGACGACAACGTTAACGACGACGTTATCGATGACGACAACGTTAACGACGACGTTAATGACTTTGACGACGAAAAAGTTAACGAGGACGATGACCACTTTAACGACGGCGTTAATGATGACGACAACGTTAACGTCAATGACGACGACGGCGACAAAGACTACGACAACCACGACAATGAAAACGACGACGTTAACGACAACGATAACGACGACGACAACGTTAACGATGACTTTAACGACGACGATAACATTAACGTCCATGACGACGACGGCGACAAAGACGTTGACAACCACGACGTTAGCGATAACACGACAACGTTCACGACGACGACAACGTTAACGACGACGACGACAACGAAAACGCTAACGACGAGAGTAGATAAGCTATGGGCATTCTGCAACATATGGGCATTCTGCAACATATGGGCATTCTGCAACTTAGGGAGTTCTGCAACGTAGGGAGTTCTGCAACGTAGGGACTTCTGGAACGTAGGGACTTCTGGAACGTAGGGACTTCTGGAACGTAGGGACTTCTGGAGCGTAGGGACTTCTGGAACGTAGGGAGTTCTAGAGCGTAGGGAGTTTTGGAACACTCGCGGGTTATGTGACACTTGCACGGAGCGAGCCGCTATCTCGATCACGCTCGTCGAGACTTGCAGCGAGCGAGTCGCTATCCTGATTGTGGATGTTGACACTTACACACGTTGAGATTTGTAGCTTTGAAGCTAGTGAGCCGCCATATACATCTACTACAAATACATAATTATGATCTCGAAATCATTTTTATTCTTTTAATTTTTTACATCCATCATGCTTAGGTTAGAGCGCAGAGAGTTCTGGAGCGTAGAGAGTTCTAGAACGTAGGGAGTAACGAAACAGTGCACTGTTACGCGAAACTTGCACAGACGTCGAAACCTTGCATCGAGAGGTCGAGACATGTACTAGCCGCTTGAGCGCTCGAATATCCACACGCGGGCGAGCCGCAATCTTAATCACGAACGTTAAGACTTGTAGCTAGTGAAGATGCTTGTACGAACAAGCCGCGGTCTGACGCTTGAGCTCTCGTATACGTGCTATATATACGTACATATTCCCACCTTTCGACCACAAACTCGAGCGCCACCTTGCCTGCGAAATTTCGCTACCCCCCACCATTACAGCGCCCTCAGTCCCGCCAATATTTACCGCCCCCCACTCTTAACAGCCATTGTCGTCAGAACCGTTGTCAGCTAAGGCTTAAATTTAAAAATCAGAAGCGATGGATAATTTGTAAGTATGAAAATATACATGTGTTATTTCTTACACACTATTCTTGATATTTATATAATTTGTTTATTGTTTACAGCGAAATTAATCTGCCAAGAGGCCCGGCGAGCAAAAAAGAGGATGCTCTGATCGACTTAACAGCCGCTTATTACGGCAACATAGATTTGACTATTATTGCCATGGAGGAGGACGTGACGGCTCACACCAAATTTATGCAGTGCGCCCTTCTAAATGTTTTTTTTTTCAAAGGAAAAATTTATTGCTGCCATAAAAAAGAGGAGATTGCAGATAGCGCTTAAGATCGTGCATGATTTATCGATGAAAAACTGTCCACACTTAGTGGAGAAGATTTTAAAATATGCGTTATAATTTAGTTTAAGAATTTTATATTATATAAGTTTTTTTTTAACAAAATGTTTATTTTATATTATATAAGTTTTACGAATATGTTCATTTTTCTAACGTTTTTTGTAATAAATATATATATTTTTTAATCTATATGTATTGTTTTTATTTAATATATAAGTGATAAATCCTTACAACTTTTTTCTTCCTTCTCTAAGCTTAGAAAAGCTAGATACAAAATTTAAAATCAATATCTTCAATAGAATCTGAGATATAGTATGTAAGTGAAAAATCTACCCGTACCCTGAATTTAAAAAATGTTGATCATTTTAGTCTATCGAATAAGCATATTCATATTCAAACTCCTTTCTTAGAACTTTTTTTTATTTTTTCTAAGCCTAGTAAAGCTAGATATAAAACAATTTATAGATATACTCTATTATATCAATATAGCCTAAACAACTTAGATATTATTATAGTATAGTTAATTGTGCGAGGAAAAATGATTTTATATTTATCTTTTCTGTTAAGTGAAAAAGATTTATAAACAATATAAATGTTTCTATAAATAGTAGTTTAAGGTTATTCATTAATTTTAGAATCGCAATATGCTGTGGTGGGGAGAGCAATGAGCATGTTTCTGATTGGCTTTTAGCGATAAACCAATCGTGTTACAGATCAAGTAGTAGAGGGTAGGGATAGTCCCTATAAAAGAAATCGCAATTTTTGCGGGAGCATCAGTTGCAGCAGCAGCATCATGGAAGCGGATCAACGAAGGTGTGAATTGGTGGCTATGGCGAGTGCTCGGATCTCTGCAGCATGGGCAGCTAGAAACGAACGTTTCTCAGATCAACGGAAGAAAGCTGCCATGGGAGCAATAAAGTATTACGTTCAAGAGGATTATGGAGACATCGGGCCTTGGATCCGGAAACCATCGCGTCCTCGCTTAGTTACCGGCACGAGGAAGGAGCCCGTCTACAACGTTGGGAAGAAAATTGGGGAGGAATAAACAGTCCTTTTCAGGACTAAACAATCAGTCCTTTTCAAGACTAAACAATCTGTCCTTTTCAGGACTACAGATTGTTCTAACGTAAAACAGACTGAATGTTTATTATTTTATATATATATATATTTTTTTTTTTACGTATAGATTCAAATAAATCAATACGTATAAGTTGTGTGTGTATGTGTGTGTGTGTGCGCTTAAGTGATTGGGGTGAAGGAGTTAAATTTTATTATTAGAATTATACAGAGTAACATCTTAAATTAGCGTTAAGGTTATCCACTTCATCGAATCCGTCTTGACATGTCGTTAATACTGCTCGACGATATTTGGTTAACATCCATGTAGTAAGTGCGTATACATTTTGAACTGCACAAATCGGCTTACTGCATAGTGGATGAAGCGAACAAATCGCAAATGGAATTTTCGGAAGAATCCGAAGTGATGGGCATCCCAAGTCCTCAATATTGAAAATTAACCTAAAAAGAAAAAAGGAGGTTAGGCATAAAAAAAAGGAAAACACAAAATTAACATTTTCATACACAGTATACTTACTCATGTGGTAGTAGTTGTTGCAACCATCTTTTTTTCTCAAGGCCTTTTACATATACTCTTTTAGCATTTGTTAAACTTCTGCAAAGTATATTTTGTACTTTATCTTGAGGAAGGTCACCAGAAGTCCAGGGCATACCATGATAATTAGCTTCTAACCACCTATTAACACGCTTCTGCTCTTTTGAAAGACAACTCCAGCTGTAAGGATGCTGAAAATTATAAACTTGGCATACATTTTCATCGATAGCTACTATAGCCACTTCCTTGAACACGAAATCATTCAAACTGCTCTTGAAGCCTTTAACATCTACGATGTACTCCATGTTGAGCTGGAATGATTAATGATATCACTTGGCTTCTTTATATACCAGCTCCCTTCCTCTGAAAATAGGTCGACCAATCACAGTGTAAGAATTTTAAGCGGCTCGGATTAGCGGCGAACCAGTCACAACGCGTTACCCCCACCACCATTTAGCGTTTGCTTAAACATAGCGCTACCCCCACTACTAGAGACGCCGAGCGGCGGACCAATAGGTGGGCTTGAAGCTGCTGCGCCGACATCCCCACTCCTTTGCGTACTAGTATAAGTACGACGCAGGAGGTGAGAGATGTCATCATTGTCGAGCGAGCAGCGGAGACGACACTTGGATCTAATAACGAAGAAATACGTGCGAGAAGGCATCATTGTCGAGCAAGTAGCGGAGCCAATACTTGGATCTAATAACGAAGAAATACTTTGGAAAGCATCAGCACAAATATTCGAAGGATTCAAGGACGCACGCATACTCATCGCAATCGAGCGCATATATTCGACAGATTCAAGGACGCATACTCCCTACCATCGAGCGGCAGACCAATAGGAGAGTTTCAAGCTGACATCCCCACTCCTTTCCGTACTAGTATAAGTACGACGCAGGAGGTGAGAGAAGTCATCATTGTCGAGCGAGCAGCGGAGACGACACTTGGATCTAATAACGAAGAAATACGTGCGAGAAGGCATCATTGTCGAGCAAGTAGCGGAGCCAACACTTGGATCTAATAACGAAGAAATACTTTGGAGAGCAGCACAAATATTCGAAGGATTCAAGGACGCACGCATAGTCCTAGATAGTTAACATTATTGGGAACAAATATTTTAGTGTGTGTAAATTATAAGTTTCGTAGGACGATGAATATTCAACATTATAAAGCAACAGTGTCACAGCTTCTTAAATGTGTGAAATACGTTACTAATGGTGATGTCGACGCCGAAGAGATACAAAGATGGATTACATTAGCTTCGAGTGCTATTGAGGCTATAAGTAAATTTAAGAAAACATCTTTCATAAGTTTTGCTATGAAAAGAAGTTTGCAAGCAACTCAAGATCAACTACAGAGTATCGAAACTATACTTCACAAAATCTACATAGCGGTGGAAGACTGAAGCGACCTCGATCTGAAGAAGAAGATAATGCTATTAAGAGGCAAAAGGTAGTAGTGAAGGAACAAATTCCATCCGAGAATGCTGAAAGTGAAGAACTTCCAGCTGACGATGCTCAAAACGAAGACGAAGCGATCGAGGAGCAGAACGTGGAATGGCGAGATACGGAGTCTGCCTTTCAAAATAATATCAGATGTGGTGTAGTAACAAATTTAAACCATCTTGATATTTCTTCATTCTTGACAACTGCATATGAAGAATTTAAAAAGAAAGTTAAGGAAGTTCTAAAAATTCATAACTCTATCAAGGTAGATACGACTTTGTTAGCAGAGTACTCTATGGTCAAAAATGAAGTGGAAATTAATGAAGTTAAGAGTTTTCAAACAAAAAGTGCTACGATTCTCTTAACAACGGATTTAGACGAGTGGTTTAGAACTAATGTCAGGGAGTCACTTGAAACTAAGATGGAAGAATTTCAAGAGAGAGACTCTGGTTGGACTCTTCGCTCCATCTTGAACTTGACTGTGACTATTGCCAAGCTCAACCCTATGCGTAGTGGATCTTACATTCCTCTGCCGCCGATTATTCAATCGAAGAAAGCGTGTGTAAATGTGCAGAATAAGGATAATAAATGCTTTGAGTGGGCGATTTTATCAGCCTTATATCCATCCAATTACAATCAGCATCAACATCAAGTTCTCTCTTATAAAAGATATGAGAATACTTTAAATTTTGATAAAATAACGTTTCCTGTACCACCAAATCAGATATCAAGATTTGAAAAGTTGAACGACATATCAGTTAACGTATTCATTCTGAAAAAGAAACGGGAAAGGAAAGTACCTTTCGAAGTCGTACCGTGTCATCTCACATCAACGAAAAAGCTAAAGCATGTTAACTTACTGCTTATTCAAGATCAGTATAATGATGATGACGAAGAGGAAAATCCGGTCACACAATTCCATTATGTATGGATTAAGGATTTATCGCGCTTAGTGAGATCACAATTATCAAATCATCATGGTAAAATATTCATTTGCGACCGCTGTCTTCACTATTTTCAAACTCAAGATCAATTGACAAAACATGAAGGGGACTGTCTACAAATTAATAAGTGTAAAGTGAAGTTACCAGATGAAAGGAACAATACTTTAGAGTTCAAGAATTTTAATCATAAAGAACGTGTTCCAATTGTCGTGTATGCTGACTTCGAATGCATACTTAAACCTGTGCAGGATGGAAAAGCACGTGCCTATCAAGAACATGAACCATTAAGCATAGGGCTGTATGTTCAATATAGCTATGATAATCCACTAAGTCGCAAATCAAAGTATGTTAGTTATAGAAAAGAAGAAGCAAATGATGAAGATCCTGATAAATGGTTTATCAAAGAACTTCGTAAATTGGCGGAACAGCTGGAAAACATTCACAAAAATCCTATACCAATGAAGGATGTCGATAGAAAAGCTTTTGCGAATGCCACTGCTTGTCATGTATGTGGTCAAGGATTTAATGACAAGGATAAAAAAGTTCGTGATCATTGCCATCTTACGGGAAGGTAAATATTTTAAAAGATACAGATATATATTATAAATCGTTTCATTTTTCTTTAACTAATTAATAATAATTTTCTTTTCAGATATCGTGGAGCAGCTCACAACAGTTGCAATCTCAACTGCAGAGATTCAAAGGCCATACCAGTCGTCTTTCATAATCTTAGCGGCTATGACTCTCATTTATTCATCAAGGCATTGTCTCAAGAATTCGATGGAAGAATAACAGTTATCCCAGAAAATAAAGAGAAATACATCTCTTTCACAAAGTTTATAGAAGGAAGTGATATCAACTTTCGCTTCATTGATTCTTTCCGTTTTATGGCATCATCGTTAGATAAACTAGCATCATATCTGGAGCATTTGGAAATTGTGGAATGTGAATTCAAGAGTCAATATTCTGATGCGCAAATTCAACTACTCAAGAGAAAAGGAATATTTCCTTATGATTATATTTCTTCATTGGACAAGCTCAAGGAAACCTCTCTACCCCAAAAAGACAATTTCTACAACAGATTAAATGACAGTCATATTTCAGATGAAGATTACCATCATGCTCAAAATATTTGGACAGAATTTAAAATCAAAACCTTGGGTGAATATTCGGATTTGTATCTGAAAACCGATGTATTGCTGCTGGCAAATGTGTTTGAAAATTTCCGCTCAAATTGTCTGAATATTTATGAATTGGATGCAGCACACTACTACACTACACCAGGCCTATCATGGGATGCCATGCTAAAGTCGACAGGCATGAAACTGGAACTATTAACAGACATTGATATGTTAATTTTCGTTGAGAGAGGTATTCGTGGAGGAATTAGTATGTGTTGCAATAGATACGGAGAAGCAAATAATAAGTATATGGGAGAAGCGTACAATCCCGAAGAAAAAGATAAGTACATTATGTACTTTGATGTAAATAATTTATACGGTTGGGCAATGATGCAACCTCTGCTATATGGACAATTCAAATGGGTTTCTCAAGATCTGTTGAATGCAGAAGGTTTAGATTCCAAATTTTAGATTTCGAACTTTCTGCGTGGATAATTTCGACGTGCAGGTTTGTGTAATTCTTCAACTAATTGCTTGAGCTCCATTTTATTTGCTTACTTTTTGATAGCTTGAGAGCGAATGACATTCAATAAACTTTTCTCTAACTTATCTACTCTAGCATCTACATCGTCTCTGTGAGCTTCAATCAGATCATCTAAAAGCTTTACTTCATTACTTTTTAAGATTTAAATTTCTTCTCGAATTATACGTCGTAAAGTATTTAAGTTGACTGCGTCAGTGGAATCACTAGGTTCTGCAAGATTACAGAGTTTCTTATTTTCCATATCGTAGTGACCATCGTTGGTGAGTTTGTATCCAATCCCAGGTGGACCTCGACTGCCTTGGTTCCGACCCAGTTTACGTCCAAACACATCGACACTGATCTTGATTATGATTTAATTATTGATTACCTTCAGTATATATACCCTTCCTCACGAAGCTCCTCAATGATTGAGTGGATCTCATTAGCATGACTATAGTTACCTGCTGACCTTTCAGCTATCAATAAGCGAAGGCGATCAACAAGTTCGTTGGGATTGTTCCAGTACACATAATCCATCTATGTTAAGTTTCCTTTGGCAATCTTGTATCTTGGTAATGATCCTTCTTGTATGAATGAATTTCCACTCCCAGTTTTCTTAATCAGATTAAACATTGGAGCAATAATCCTATTGAATTTGTTACTGTTGTGTGCACGGATTGATTCATTCCTATCGTACTGTTTCTTATGTACATTAGATGTTTCAAGGATTTTGCGATAACTCTGCAAGTCAGCTTTAGATATTTCAGTTTGATCAGGTTGTTTCATGATTAGTAATTCCATTAAACCATGAGTCTTTGGACATCTTACATCATCGACAATAACATTATCATTAGTAAAATTGATAAACGAATTACCAATCATATATTTACCATCATGTACTTTGCATACACCGTAGATAAGATCAAGATATTGCGTCTGATTTTGATCAAGTACTCTAAGATATTTTTTAGCAGATAAATCTTCCTCCGACTCATTCTGTAGAGTCTCATCCATACTAGCAGCTGATTCAAAATCAAATCCATCACTATAATCTTGCTTCTTAATAGCTTCTTCTGTTTTGTAAACATGATCAATTGGTTGTTGCTGTTGAACAATGATTGGACGATTCCTCGTTTCAGTAACGATCTTCTGTAATGGTTCAACGATTGGTTTAAAAGTTTCACTCAATACTTTTGCTGCTTTATCCTTTCCAAACTTTAATAACCTATATTTATGTTTGATTGATGCTCGAGCTTTCACAAGTTGACTGAGAATATTCTTCTCTCGTTTAAAGTCAGCCATGATGAAGTTTAATAGCACACTGATACTTAATCCTACATATGCGCTATATTTATAGCAAAACAGTCGAAACCCTTTTTATACCTTCCATCATTCATTCGTCTATCTTTATCAATAACGAGAAATCCGTACTTATCATCTCTCCAACATTTTGCACATAGATCCTTGAATCTTGTGAAGGTCATGTCAGAGTTAACATGATCGTCATAGATATGTTTGAGATTAACATCATCTTGACGAAATATCGCCAAGAGATTAACATTATCTCGCACGAGATGTTTAGGAATGTGAGCATAGGACTGACATAGATAAAAACAATCAACACTCTTATGTCTTCCCATACAGAAGAAGGCTCTAACATTATCTTGCTTTTCACAAGCTACATCATCGAAGATCATTACGGAATTTGGTAGAGCATTATCAGGAGCAATTACAGATTCATGCTCACTAAATGGAAAATATTGTATACAGTCAATTGAATCAAAAAGTTCTTTCAAAAACATATACTTTGGTTGATTGAGGGATTTAGAATATACATAAACATTTTCAAACCTGAGGCCATTAGGATGTGTTATGAGAGCTAATAAGCTATTAGTTTTACCACAATTGCTTGGTCCACAAAATACTGTACGAATGCTATCTGGAAGGAGATCACCATGCCTTCTGGACTTTTTCTCCGATTGAATGTCGAAATTTAAGACTGGAAGCTTAGTCGATTGTTCAGCAAAATCCATGTTAACTGCTGGATGCTTGTATGTAGAATGATTGTATTTGAGTATAAATAGGAGCTATAAATACTCTAGAAGTTAGTTGTAATATTACATTGCAAGAGTGATGATCGTTTACAAACATAAAAAAGGCCGTGGTCTGCTCAACACTGTAATCAATAAGCTACCGATTGAACTGCATCTACCCAACTATCAATATTGTGGACCAGGTACAAAAAGTTCGACGTAAGTTTACCAAAGCGAGCGCTCACCGATGCAGACATAATTAAGTATGCTAGAGTACTGAAAATTCCACATTTTAGAGGTGTTTTTATGAGAAATTCCTTACCTGTTGATGGTCCACGCTATTACGAATCAGCTATAGTAAATCTAGATGATGCTACCGGACCTGGTACGCATTGGGTGGCTTATAGAAAGCGTGGAAAAGATGTTGTTTATTTCGATAGTTTTGGAGATCTTCAACCACCATTAGAAATATTGTTATACCTCAATGTTGATGAGGTTAAGTATAATTATGAGAGGTATCAAGACTTTGACACGTATAATTGCGGACACCTTTGTCTCAAATTCTTGTATGAAAGCTATATAAATGAGTGATTGTTTAATAGAGAATCATTATTGTCTATACGATCATGGATGATTCATTAACATTGAGTCTCTCTGGAACTTCGTCTATTCTAGAAACGCAATACTTTCCACCAATTGATCTTTCACCGAATAAGAACTACGTTCTCGGTTTAGTTGAACTTTTAACTTTTAACTCAATACCCAACATAGATAATCATAACAATAAGTTTTACGTTAATAAAGAGGTAATTACTCTACCGACAGGTAGTTACGAAATCGAAGATATTGAAAAATATCTACGAAAGGTATTGTCACCTAAAGACATTACAATAAGTTTGAAACCTAACAACAATACACTGAGAAGTGTGATCAAGTGCAGTCATCCAATTGATTTTCAACCTTCAGATTCAATTGGACAATTGTTAGGATTCACCCGTCGCGTTCTCCAATCCAAAGAAACTCATAATTCAGATCTACCCGTGACCATTCTTAAGGTTAACGCTTTGAGAGTTGAGTGTAATATTACTACAGGAGCTTACATAAACGGTCGAAGAGTGCATACAATACACGAATTCTTTCCAGCTGTACCACCTGGATATAAAATCATTGAAGTTCCATCACATGTGATTTATCTTCCAATCACTGTCAAGTGTATCGATCACCTACAAATACGTATAGTTGATCAAGACGGAGATTTGGTAAATTTTCGTGGAGAAGTTATCACCGTCAGACTACACATTAAATCAGCATAATGGGGATTGTTTACAGCAACAAAAAGAATATAAATAGCCCATCGACTAAGTTAACAGTTAGTAGTCAACGAAGACTTAATCCGTTAACACGGCTGAACATTCAGTATCTAAAAGAACTCGGATTAAAAGTCGCCCTTGGTGGAAAATAACTTGTATATTCATTTGCTGTCTACAACGAAATGGCCGAGATTCTAAACATACAGTCACCGGTGACATTCGATGAGTCTGTGGTTCATTACGAGATCCACGCTCATCAACCTTATACTGCATTATCATTCAATAACAGTGACGAGATACGCATAGCCATTCAACATCAAGATTTAAATCTTTTACCATCGCGTAGTTGTTTGCACGTATTTGGCAAATTAACCAAATTAGATGGTACGGACTTGCAACGTACTAATTTAGTAAATAATGGTATATGTCATCTGTTTGAAGAGATACGTTACGAGATGAATGCAGTTGAAATCGATAAATGTAAAAACGTTGGGCTAACCTCATTAATGAAACGATGGGCTTCTCTCAGTCCTAGCCAAAGTCTAATTGTTCAGAATGCTGGATGGATAAATGTTGAAGAAACCAATAGAATTACTAACAATAAAGGTTACTTTGATGTTTTCATTCCTCTAAGCATGATTTTAGGATTTACAGAAGACTATCGTAAAATCCTAGTCAATGTAAAGCATGAGCTTATTCTAACAAGATCAAGAAATGATCTTAATGCAGTGGTGCAAGTAGCAGATGTTGCTGGAAAATTTGAAGAATTTAAGATTGAACTTTTAAAAATTGAATGGCTCATGCCTTATGTACAATTAGCAGATGAGTCTAAAATTCGAATGCTTCGCTTCATTGAGAAGGATAGACCTATCGCAATAAGTTTTCGTTCATGGGAGTTATACGAATATCCTGCTTTGCCTGAGTCAACTCGACATGTTTGGACTGTCAAAACCTCGAATCAGCTGGAGAAGCCTCGTTTCGTCATACTAGCATTTCAAACAAATAGAAAGGGTCGGAGTAATATAAATGCTAGTCAGTTTGATCACTGCAATATTAGTAATGTGAAACTCTTTTTAAATTCGCAATGCTATCCATATAACAACTTGAATCTCGATTTTAAACGTAATCAATTTGCAGCGTTGTACGATATGTTTGCTAACTTTCAACAAGCATATTATGGAAAAGATCCTGAACCATTGTTAACAAAAGCAAACTATTTAGACCATATACCATTAATAGTGATAGACTGTTCAAAACAAAAAGACTCGTTGAAAAGTGCTCCAGTCGATGTGCGACTTGAATTTGAAGCTAGTGATAATTTTCCTGCTGGAACTTCAGCTTATTGTTTAATCTTACATGACAGAATAATTGAATACAACGCCGTCAGCGGCAATGTTAGGAAGCTCATCTAAGCATTATAAATAGATCATTGAGTATTAGAAGAACCATTCTACTTCGAGATGGAGTACGCAGTGGACATGCAAGGCTTCAAACAGCCCGGCAACGATTTCGTATTGAAAGTGTTAGCTATACTTTGTCTTGCAGACAACAGTGAACTTTTGGTACGAACATTCAAGGCACCATTTTCCTGGAATAGGCTCACGGATAAGTACAAACGACAGAATCAATGGCTGGAGCAGAATTATCATGGTATATCATGGAATTCAGGAGATCTAGACTACGCATTCATTAAAAAAATACTTCAAGTTGCTTTGCGAGATGCTAAAGTAATATATGTGAGAAATGATATTTGTAAAAAGTGGTTAGAAGACCGGTGGGGGTTTACACAAGTAGTAAATCTAACTGAAGTAGACTACTCTATCAAGGACATACCAAAGCAAGTAACAGTATGCTCTCATCACAATGGAAAATTCAAAGCTACATGTGCTCTTCACAATGTTAAGCTGATGAAATTATTTTGCAACACTTTAATGGAATGGGAAGAAATCTCGGAAATTACTGAGTTTGCTTAGAAACATGCAGTTTCCTATAAATACCAGCTGAATCATAAACTTCTTCAGTCTGTCAACATGCAAAGAAGCAGCAACAGCAAGTCATCGTATACTCCGTTTGTTGAAAAGCAAAGAGAGAAAACTGATAGTAATAAAGAAGAGATTACCTACGGCCCAAAAAGTGAATCATCATCATCGCTTTGGTCAAAATTCTCATCTAATACGAAATCTATATCTATATATATAAATCTAAGCATGATGGATATAAAAACTTGAAAGAATAAAAATGATTTCGAGATCATAATTATATATTTGTAGTATATGTATATGGGAGACTGGTGTAATTTAGAGGTTCACTAGCTTCAAGTCTCGTAGTTGCAAGTCTCGACGAGCGTGAACAATATGGCGGCTGTAAGTCTCAACATCCGTAATCAGGATAGCGACATGCTCGCTGCAAGTCTCGACGAGCGTGATCGAGATAGCGGCTCGCTCCGTGAAAGTGTCACATAACCCGCGAGTGTTCCAGAACTCCCTACGCTCTAGAACTCCCCGCATTCCAGAACTCCCTACGTTCCAGAAGTCCCTACGCTCCAGAAGTCCCTACGCTCTAGAAGCTCCTACGTTCCAGAAGTCCCTACGTTCCAGAACTCCCTACGTTGCAGAACTCCCTACGTTGCAGAATGCCCATAGCTTATCTACTGACGAGGACGACAACGTTAACGACGACGACGACGACGACAGCGAAAACGACGACATTAACGACGACAACAACGTTAACGTCGACGTTAACGACATCGACGACGACGACAACGTCAACCACGACGTTCACGATGAAGACGACGACGACGACGACGACGACAACATTAACGACGACATTAACGACGACGACAACGTTAACGGCGACGTTAACGACAACGAGATCGTTAACGACGACATTAACAACGCCGACAACGAAAACGTTAACGAGGACGATGACAAACTTAACGCCAGCGTTAACGATGACGATAACATTAACGACGACGACACCGTTAACGACGACGACGACGACGACGACGACTAAGTTAACGAAAACGACGTCGAAGACAATATTAACCACGACGTTGACGATGAAGACGACGACGACGACGACGACGACGATGACGTCGTTACGACGACATTAACGACGACGACGACGACGACGACGACAATGACGTCGTTACGACGACATTAACGACGACGACGACAACGTTAACGACCACGTTAACGATGGCGACAACGTTAACGTCGAAATTAACGACAACGACGACGACGACGACAAAGTTAACGACGACAACGACAACGAAAACGATGACGACAACGTTAATGACGACGACAACAAAAACGCTAAGGACGACGACGACAACGTTAACCACGACGTTAACGATGAAGACGACGACGCCGATGACGACGACAACGAAGTTAACGACGACATCAACGACGACGACAACCACGAGGTTGACATTGAAGACGACGACGACGACGATGACGACGTTACGACGAAATTAACGACGACGACAACGTTAACGACGACATTAACGATGGCGACAACGTTAATGTCGAAGTGAACGACAACGACGACGACAAAGTTAACGACGACGACGACAACGTTAACGACGACGTCAACGATAACGACGACGTTAACGACGACGACAACGTTAACCACGACGTTAACAATGAAGACGACGACCACGATGACGACGTTAACCACGACGTTAACGATGAAGACGACGACGACGATGACGACGACAACGACGTTAACGACGACGACGACAACGTAAAAGACGACGACAACGTTAACGACGACGTCAACGTTATCGACGACGTTAACGACAACATCAGCGTTAACGACAAAGTTAACTATGACGACAACGTTAACGATGACGTTACCGATGACGACAGCGTTAACGATGACGTTATCGATGACGACAGCGTTAACGAGGACGTTAATGACGACGACAACAAAAACGTTAACAAGGACGATGACAACTTTAACGACGGCGTTAACGATGACGACAACGTTAAAGTCAATGACGACGACGGAGACAAAAACGACGACAACCACGACGTTATCGACGACGACGACAACGAAAACGACGACGTTAGCGACAACGTTAACGACGACGATAACGTTAACGTTCATGACGACAACGGCGACAAAGACGACGACAACCGCGTTAACGACGACATTAACGACGACAACAACGTTAACGACGACGACAACGTTAACGATGACGTTAACGACGACGATAACATTAACGTACATGACGACAACGGCGACAAAGACTTTGACAACCACGACGTTAGCGATAACACGACAACGTTCACGACGACGACAACGTTAACGACGACGACGACAACGAAAACGCTAACGACGAGGACGACAACGTTAACGACGCCGTTAACGATGACGACAACATAAACGAAGACGACAACGATAACGACGACGACGACGATGACGACGACAACGACGTTAACGGCGATGACGATAAAGTTAACGACGACGACGACAGCGAAAACGACGACATTAACGACGACAACAACGTTAACGTCGACGTTAACGACATCGACGACGACGACAACGTCAACTACGACGTTCACGATGAAGACGACGACGACGACGATGACCACAACATTAACGACGACAACGTTAACGGCGACGTTAACGACAACGACATCGTTAACGACGACGTTAACGACGCCGACAACGAAAACGTTAACGAGGACGATGACAAACTTAACGCCAGCGTTAACGACGACGACAACGATAACGGCGACGTTAACGAGGACGACAACCTTAACGTCAATGACGACGACGGCTACAGACACGAAGACAACCACGACGTTAGCGACGACAACGTCGACGTCAACCACGACGCTGACGATACAGACGGCGACGACGACGACGGCTACAGACACGAAGACAACCACGACGTTAGCGACGACGACGTCGACGTTAACCACGACGCTGACGATACAGACGGCGACGACGACGACGGCGAAAAAAACGACGACAACCACGACGTTAGCGATAACAACGACAACGTTCACGGGGACGAGAACGTTAACAACGACGTTAACGACGACGACGACGACGACGACGACGACGACAACGTTAACGACGACATTAACGACGACGACAAAGTTAAGGACGACGCTAACGACAACGACATCGTTAACAACGACGTTAACGACAACAACTTCGTTAACGACGACGTTAACGAGCACGATGACAACGTTAACGCCAGCGTTAACGATGATGTCAACGTTAACGACGACGACAACGATAACGACGACGTTAACGACGGCGATAACGTTAACGTCTATGACGACGACGGTGACAGAGACGAAGACAACCACGACGTTAGCGACGACGACGTCAACGTTAACGGCGACGACGACGGTGACAGAGACGAAGACAACCACGACGTTAGCGACGACGACGTCAACGTTAACGGCGACGACGACGACGACGACGACGGCGACAAAAACGACGACAAACACGACTTTAGCGATGAAGACGACGACGGCAACGATGACAACGACGTTAACGACGACGACGACAACGTTAACGACGATATTAACGACAACAACAACATTAACGACGACAACAACATTAACGACCACAAGATGGCGACGGCGACGGCGACAGATGAATACAACCACGACGTTAGCAACGACGACTTCAACGTTAACGGCGACGTTAACGTCGACGTTAACCACGACGTTGTCGAAGAAATCGACGACGACGACGACGACGACGACGACGGCGACAAAGACGACGACAATCACGACGTTAGCGATAACGACGACAACGTTCACGGCGACGAGAACGTTAATGACGACGTTAACGGCGACGAGAACGTTAATGACGACGTTAACGACAACGATGAGGACGTTAACGACGCCGTTAACGATGACGACAACATTAATGGCGACGACAACGTTAACGTCGACTTTAACGACAACGACGACGACGACGACAAAGATAATGACGACAACGACAACGTTAACGACGACATTAACAATGATGACAACGTTAACGTCGACGTTATCGACAACGACGACGACGACAACGTTAACCACGACGTTGACGATGAAGACTACGACGACGATGACGACGATGACGTCGACAACGACGTTAACGACGACAACTACAACGTTAACGATGACGTTAGCGACGGCGACGACAACTACAACGATAACGACGATGTTGTGGACGAGCACGACAAGGACGACAACGACGATGACATCAACGTTAACGACGACGACGACGACGACGACGACAACGACGACAACGACGAGGATGACGACTTACTTTAATATGATAGAGGAGAGGATTTATTCAATCATATCAACTCTTTTAAAATTGACTTTCTAAAGCGAGTTGATTCTAGTAATTAAGGCAATTTCTAAATATAATTTTAGGCATTACCTATTTGCTGGGCCTTGATGACAAGAAGGAAATCATCAGATTATCGAAAAATATTTGAATATCTAAATTCAATCACTGAATTTTCTATCTCAACATTTATGTCTGATTACGAAAAAGAACTGCAGAATGCAGCTAAAGGCATATACTGTCCAGTTAACATCACAGGATGCTTATTCCATTTCTGTCAAGTACGTATACTAGTTTTCAGCCTACAACGACTTTGTACAATTCGTACAACGACTCTTACGTGCAGAGCGCGCTCTGCTTGTAAATACGTTGCGTACATACAAGTGGCTCTTCGCTACATAACGTGTTTATACTTCCTAGGAGGCTGTATGAGAAGCGCTTGGTAGGATAAATGCGGCGATCGATATAACCTGTGCCGCGCGATTCGGTATAGAGTCAACGTGTTTGAAACGCGTAGTACATGTATCTGAGATATATCTAAGGCTTTTCAAACGTAAACACGACTAGTTTAAGGGGATGCCATACCTGAATTAAATCCTACTATGCCGACACCTGTATATTACACGCACTATTTCTCCTATTACTATTATCTAATACAATGATAACCTATAAACGCAGTGGAGGCATATTTGTAATACATATATTAAATAAATTATAAGTACAAATGTTTGAATTGTGCTAAAATGTGCTTATAATTTGAAAAATTCGATCTCAAACATAACCTCTTTTAGTTAACAGGCAACAACGATTTAATTGAATTTTGTAAAAACTGGATAGATTTCTAACAAATACAGTGCAGACGCACAATTTCACGATATTGATAAATCTTGGAACACTAAAAAAAACAGTCAAAAGTGTACGACAAAGAAATAATTTGAAAAATACGACTGATACAAAGACGTTGGGAAGCTGGTACTAGATATTTGTGATGGAAATAAATATAGATTGCAATTACAAGCATCAAGAAACAAAGTAGAGGCAACATTTTACATTATCTTAGAATCATTTTTCAGTAAAAACTAGAGGAATACATAATCGATTGAAAAATTAATTGAAAAATAAAAAAGATATTCATTCCTTCTAAAAATGTGCAATTTAGCAGACCGAAGAGTAAGAAAAAGTTTAGCTACGTAGTTTGAAAATCCACCAGTAGGTGGCGATGCTAAGCGTTTCCAGCTATGTCTTATTTCATTCGTGGTGGAATAGGCGACGGATTCTATAGGAGGTCCGTGCACGATCGGGCCGTTTACCGCACGCACATCGTACTTTCAAATACATTGTACTGTACCAACACTGAATGTTAGGTGCATTATTTGTTTAATTCGAATTACTTAACATAATGACAGCTACAAAACGGGATAGAGGTACATTTTTAGTATAGATTTAAAGTAAATTACAAGTACAAAAGTTGAATTTATGATAAAATATTGTTAAATTTGAAAAATTCGTGTTGAAACATAACCTCTCTTTGTCAACAGGCATCAACGATTTAATATAATATTGTAAAAACAGGACTGTGTCCTAAGATATGCGGTGCAGATATATAAGTTCATGATATTGGTAAAAGTTGGAATACTAAAAAAGCAGACAAAAGTGCACGACAAAAAATTAAAAGAAAAATACGATGAATACTAAGACGGTAGAAAGCTAGTATCATATATTAGGGATGGAAATAAACGTTTCTCCATTATGCGTCAGTTCTAAAAAAGAATGTGCTGCAACACTTTTATTTGAAATACCGTATTTTGTTGGTTTTTTTATGTCAATTCGGATAGTTTAACGTTGGCTATATAGTAACCGAAAATTTCAAAATATCAATAAGGACAAAATGATAGAAAGAAAATAAAAATCGATACCACTCCATAACATTGTGCAGTAATTAGTAATAATTTAATAGCTATTCGACGGATACCTGCGAGGCGAGACAATCTCAGCGACGCGCCGAGCGTGTCTCGCCTCGAAGATTATCGGCGACAATAAACAATCGCTGAAGTCTTCCAAGAAAAAGTAATTTTGTGTATATATGACTAAAAATAATTTTCGGTTTACCTACGCAAACACTGCTATAATAAAAATATAAAATTTGTTACAATATATTATGTGTTTGCTTATAACATATCAGTGGATATCTACGAGGCGAGACACTCTCGGCGCGTCGTTCAGATTGTCTCGCCTCGTAGATACCATCGAGAACTAAAAAGCAGCTATCCAAGAAAAAGAATTTTTTGTGTATATATTACTAAAAATAATTTTCGGTTTACCTACACAATCACTGCTATAAAAAAATATAAAATTTGTTACAATATATTATGTGTTTGCTTATAACATATCAGTGGATATCTACGAGGCGAGACACTCTCGGCGCGTCGTTCAGAGTGTCTCGCCTCGTAGATATCCACTGATTTATGTTATAAACAAACACATAATATATTGTAACAAATTATACATTTTTTTATAGCAGTGTTTGTGTAGGTAAATCGAAAATTATTTTTAGTAATATATACACAAAAAATACTTTTTTGAAATATATACAAAAAAATACTTTTTTCAACAACGGGCCGAAACTGTCACTTTCGCTCCCGGCACCCGAATCGCGAAGTTGGAATTTCGGCCTCGTTGTTGAAAAAAATAGTATACACACCACGGGAGGTAAAATGGCGACCCAATAGCACACGTTTGCCACCCTCGCCTTCGGCTCGGGGGGCAATTTACGTGTACTATAGGCTCACCAATACTTTACCTCCCTAGATGTGTAATATACTATTTTAGTAATATATACACAAAAAATACTTTTTCTCGGATGGTTGCATTTTAGCTCTCGATGGATATCTACGAGGCGAGACTATCTGAACGACGTGCCGAGAGTGTCTCGCCTCGTAGATATCCACCGATATGTTATAAGCAAACACATAATATATTGTAACAAATTTTACATTTTTTTTATAGCAGTGTTTGTGTAGGTAAACCGAAAATTATTTTTAGTAATATATACACAAAAAATTCTTTTTCTTGGATGGCTGCTTTTTAGTTCTCGATGGATATCTACGAGGCGAGACAATCTGAACGACGCGCCGAGAGTGTCTCGCCTCGTAGATATCCACTGATATGTTATAAGCAAACACATAATATATTGTAACAAATTTTATATTTTTTTATAGCAGTGATTGTGTAGGTAAACCGAAAATTATTTTTAGTAATATATACACAAAAAATTCTTTTTTTTGGATAGCTGCTTTTTAGTTCTCGATGGTATCTACGAGGCGAGACAATCTGAACGACGCGCCGAGAGTGTCTCGCCTCGTAGATATCCACTGATATGTTATAAGCAAACACATAATATATTGTAACAAATTTTATATTTTTATTATAGCAGTGTTTGCGTAGGTAAACCGAAAATTATTTTTAGTCATATATACACAAAATTACTTTTTCTTGGAAGCCTTCAGCGATTGATTATTGTCGCGGATAACCTTCGAGGCGAGACACGCTCGGCGCGTCGCTGAGATTGTCTCGCCTCGTAGATATCCATCGAGAACTAAAAAGCAACCATCCGAGAAAAAGTATTTTTTGTGTATATATTACTAAAAATATTTTTCGGTTTACCTACACAATCACTGCTATAAAAAAATATAAAATTTGTTGCAATATATTATGTGTTTGCTTATAACATATCAGTGGATATCTACGAGGCGAGACACTCTCGGCGCGTCGTTCAGATTGTCTCGCCTCGTAGATACCATCGAGAACTAAAAAGCAGCTATCCAAGAAAAAGTATTTTTTGTGTATATATTACTAAAAATAATTTTCGGTTTACCTACACAAACACTGCTACGAAAAAAATATAAAATTTGTTACAATATATTATGTGTTTGCTTATAACATATCGGTGGATATCTACGAGGCGAGACACTCTTGGCGCGTCGTTCAGAATACAAATCAAAGTGAAAATTGAAAAGTACAATACCGACTGACATTTGGTTACCATAAGGTGTACGTGCAGTACACGTTACCATAAAGTGTACGTACAGTACACGGTATCATATAAAGTATACGTACAGTGCGCGGTACCATATAAAGTATATTTACAGTACACAATTCATAAAGTGTACGTACAGTACACGTTACCATATAGTACAAATACAGTAGTACAGTACAAATAAAGTGTACGCAAAGTGCAGAGTTAGTATATACATGCTATTACTTTACTTTTTAGAATTAATATTACACATGTATAATATAAGAATAATTTGCAAATATAATTTGCCATTTCTCTAGTCCATTCCAATCGGATAAACCAATTAGATACGTTTATAAGTTTTGCAGTATACTATTCATTTACTTTTACAGTAATTTTATATTTTTTTACAATCAATTTTGTAATTACTTTTACTAGCGTTGTGTTCTATATCTTATATTACGTTAACGCTTGTCAGCGCCATCTGTGGGCATGCAACTAAATATGTATTAGTATATAATACAGAGGGCGCCACAGATGATTTCTGTTAAGTTAGTTTCATATAGGGTATCGATAAAACAGAAAGCGCGGACCTGCACAACAATGTTTTGCCGGGTACGACATCCCCTTAAACGTAACATTTTTATTACTTTAATCATAGTTATCTAGTTATTGCTCAGATACGAAAGTATTATTTATTTATTTATTTATTCATCCAGAGTAACATATACATTACATAATTTTATACAATGACTGTACGCAATTATTCAGCAGAGAAAAAAAAATGTTTTTCTGTACGCTGATCCGGACTTAAAACTAAAGTAACTAAAACTAAGTTAGAGTTGGTCAATGAGACAATCAAAAACCAACTCTTTACTATAAACTAACTTAACCTAAATTATGAAAATAAATAACCGTTTATAGAATTTAAATTTTACAACTGTATATATTTAATATAATAACGTATAAAAATTAAATTAGACTTGTATCAGTCTGTTACTAAAATAACAGGATCAAGTCCTTAATTTACTACATTTATTTGAAATATGAATTGAATAACTTTAATATTTCTACCAATATCTAACAAGCATTGATCTTGCCGTAGTGAAGGTCTGTGTAGTCGCATTTCTGTCTCTCGCGTATAATAATCTTTCCATATTGTTCAATCTGGCTGGACAAGTTAGTCCAACTGCGCACGTGACTCTATAGTGTGGGAACATTTCTTTATGCTGGTTCGATGAATCACATTTACACGAGGATGTGAAGACAATATCATCTATGACTACTAGATCCTTATATTTGGGTTGTTGTTTTAACGGATACATGGAATTAGTAAAAGTTTGAGTGCCACGAATACCTCTATAAAAATAAAATATTGCCTTATTCGATCCAAGATAATTAAGATCTCCATATGTCATACGATAACTGTTTGATTGCATTATTGCGCTTCTTGGATTTTCCACTATTTTACTATTCATTGCTTTAATATTATTCTTTTCAGCCATGTTATCAATCCTAGAGAAAACAGTCTCAATTGGTGCATATTTGTTTATTACCGGTTCACTCTTATGTTCCATTGTATTATTATTCCCTTTTACAAAATGTGTGTGTTTGAGCCCTTTTAGTCGCGCATTAATACAATAATCACAATTCGCTACAATTTCGTGTTCTTCTCTTGTAATAGTTGTTTTATTTGTTGGCAATCAATTTTTTAACATTATTCATAGTTGTGCCTATATATTTGTTTTAATCCAGTGCTTCAATTTATTTTTTAGACTAATTCTATTCTTTATTACTTTTAATTCGTTAGGTAGTTGGTTAAAAATTCTGACAGCTGTAACGTAGTTATTTTTGTTGCCAATTGTTTTTGTGAATTGAGGAATTGGAATACTTTTATTCCTAGTTTTAGTACTTCTTTCTGTATAAATAATACTCATATTTGAGTAGTGATAGAAAACAGCTTCAAGGCAAAATGATTGTTCAATAGTTAATGGGTAGTTGTAAGTTAGAAATGTATTTTTACTAATTATTTTGAGTATTCTTGTTTGAGTTTGCTTTATTAAATTTAAACTATTTTTATAAGCACCTCCTCATGCCAGTATGCCATATCTTGCTATACTATGAAAAAGGGCATAGTACAAAATTAACAGATTATTTGAGTCCATGAAACTTGTAAATCTAGTAAAAACATATAATAAGTATTTAGTTTTATTTATTATAAGTTCGAAGTGTTTGTCCCATTTCATGTTAAAATCTAAAACTAAGCCGAGATATTTATAATGTTCTACTCTTTTTATTTCTTTATTATCTATGTAAATATTCGTTTTATTAGGAACACTATCCTTGTAATTACCAAACGTAATGTATTCTGTTTTACTAATGTTTAAAGATAATTTGTTACATGCCAACCAGATATCGACTGTTTTAAGTTGTTTGTTCATATCCTCTTCAGCTTCTTTCCAAGTTTTACCTTCCACTATGATTACGGTGTCATCAGCATAAGAGAATATCATGTCTTTAGGTAGAGTTTCTAATAGATCATTAATGTATAACAAAAAAAGCAAAGGACCCAATATTGTCCCCTGAGGTACACCCGTAGTAATTGCACTTTCTTCACTCTTAATGTTATTTATTTTTACCAATTGTTTACGATTTGTTAGATAGCTTTTTAGTAATTTATATGCGCAACCTCTTATTCCGTACGAGTACAATTTGTTTAACAAAATACTATGATTAACTGTATCAAAAGCCTTAGCCAAATCAAGGAACGTAGCAATAGTAGGTTTACTTTTATCCAAATTGATATAAATTTTATTGGTCAGTTGATGTATTGCATCTTTAGTTCCTTTATTCTTCCTGAAACCAAACTGGTTTTCCGCTAATATATTATTCTTTTGTATGAAATAATATAATCTCTGGTGAATAATTTTCTCTAGTATTTTTGCAATGTTGGAGATCAGTGAGATTGGTCTATAATTAGTAGGTTTGTATTTGCTTCCAGCCTTGTGTATTGGAATTACTTCAGCTTTTTTCAAAGCTGCAGGCCAGGTTGCTTTTTCGATACATAGGTTAAAAATATAACTTAGAGGTTCAAGTATGTGAATTGATATTGCTTTCAATGTTTTGACATTAATATTGTCAACTCCTCCAGTTTTATCCTTCATGTTTATTATGATTTCTTGTATTTCTACAGGTGATGTAGGACTCATAAATATTGTTTTGTTGATAAATTTTAATTTTGAAGTATTACTTTCATGCGGAATTTTAATATTATCGCTGATCTTCGGTCCAATTTGACAGAAGAAATCGTTAAAACAATTAGTTATGTGTTCAGGAATGTCTATCTTTTTATTCTTTTCATCCAGTATATATTCTGCTACATTGTTTTTTCTTTCATTTTTGCCAAGTTTAGAATTTATCAACTTCCAAAGTTTTCTGGGGTTACTACTATTCATCATAAACCTATTTTTCTCATAATTAATCTTAGCCTCCTTGATCACGTTACATAATATTTTGTTATAGTTCTTATATTTAACTTTTTTCGCCTGACTATTCGGATCATTTCTCCATGCCTTGTACAATTTTTCTTTTTTATTACATGACATTAAAATTGCTTTCGTTACCCAGTTATTCCTAGGCTTTAACTTATTACCACGATTATTGGTTATCACTTTACTAGACATTTCGATGCACGTACTTAACTTCTTAATTAGGATGTCTATTGCATTATTTGGGTCCCTTACATTTACAACATTTCTCCAGTCCAAGTTCTTTGTTATATTCACAAGCTTGTTATAATCAATTTTATGCAAATTAGATGTGTTTTTTTTATACGTTAATATTTCATTAAATGTCACAAACAACGGATAGTGGTCCGTGAACGTATTTGCTAAAGTATATGCGTTAAATTTTATAGTATTATTTTTTATAAAAATGTTGTCAATGCATGTCCCTTCTGCAGGGTTATCATCGAAAGGTCTAGTTACGCCAGTAAAACTTGGTACATATGCTTTCTCTAGTAAATTGTTTAGTAATTCTTGGGTAACTACGTTATTATTTGCAAAGTCAATATTAAAATCACCTATTATTAGGTGATGTTTATATGACTTATTTGTATTAAGGAAACTATTCATATTATGTATAAATTCTGTTTTAGTCATATCATGTGATCTGTACAGCGCAGATATTACCAGAGTTGCATTATTATTCAATATTATTTTAGAGTTTAAAATACTCAGCCTTCCAATTACCAATGTCTCTGTTGTCTCAGGTATATCGTTTTTGATATACATAATGACTCCATCATTTTTATTTAATTTGCTATTATTGTAATAAATTTTATATCCAGGTATATTGTAAAGTTGAGGTTTTTCAACATTCCATGTTTCTGAGCATACAATGATCAAAGGTTTCACATCCAAGCTTTCAATTAGGCTTTCTAAAATGGCTAGATTGGCATTTATGCTTCTAATATTTACGCTCAAAACTAAATTATCATTCAATTTTAATTCCCCATTAAAAGCTTGTATGCTATGTACAATTTTTTCGTTTATATTAAAGTTATTAAAGATATTACTACTAAAATGATTTTCCATATTACGGTGAATCAGCTAAACTATTTAATCGAGATGCCGTTGAAATTGTATCAGTACTTCTCTGTAGTCTCGTCTTAGTGAGAGTAGTTACCACTTGTTGATGATTTTTTTTAATGAAATCTACTTTACCGAGGTAACGCGGTAAGCTGGGTTTAATTACGTAGTCCGTTGAATTGATAGTTTTCTTTATTCTCGTTTTCAATACTTCACAGTTGTCACTATCCGTTACTACATGATTGGTGTTATATTTCGTACCATACTTGTCGTTTGCAAACTTGCAGTTTGCGCAACACACATGGTTCGCTTCGTCACAGAGTCTAGTGACATGTGATCCTCCGCATTTTAAACAAATTTTTTCATTTCTGCACTTATTACCATTATGCCCAAATCTTCCACAGTTATAACACGGTATTACATTCAATATATCAAATACCTTACAGTACTGGAAACCAATAAATAATCTATCTTTATTCTCTTTAATATGTTTATGAATTTCTGCTGAAACTTCCAAAATTCCATTATATATTATACATATTTATTTATTTATTTATTTATTAAGCCAACAAATATTTACAAAACATTACAAAAATGCAGTAAAAACCTATAGAGATGAAATTAATTTATCTGTACATAGGGTGGCATAAAACTTAATTCTATAGTTTAAAAACTAAAATAAAACTAAATAAAACTAAATAAATTTAAAACTAAAAGTAATGTATAAAGCCCTACACTGGGCCAGTATCACCAGTATACTGGACAGTGCTTGACCTTATACCCAATATCTTATTAACATTGATCTAGCTGCTGTAAAACTTTCAGTGGACGCATTCATATTTCTAGCAAAAGCAATTTTTTCTATATTGTTTAATCTAGCAGGACATGTTAACCCTACCACACAAGTAACTCTAAAGTGAGGAAACATTTCTTTGTGCTGTTTCGATGAGTCACATTTACATGTAGATGTAAAAACAATATCATCAACTACAACAATGTCTTTATAAACTGCTTGCCGCTTTAGTGGATACATAGAATTAGTAAAAATTTGTTTACCTCTAATACCTCTGTCAAAATACAAAATAGCTTTATTATTTCCTATGTAATTTAGGTCACCATACGACATCCTAATTTGATTATGTTGAGGTATCTTATTCTCTTTTATACGCGGAGGAATCATTTTCTTACCATTTTCAAATACCATATCATCTATTTTGCTAAATACGTTTTCAATAGGTTCATATTTATCATTAGAAATATTAGCATTGTGTGTTATTGATTCTTTCACAAAATTTATTTGCCTAAATTTTGAAAAATAATTATTTATGTTTACATTATTTACATTATTTACACTGTTGCAGTTGTGATGTATATCCTGTTCCTCACTTTTATCTTTCAGTTTCGAAGTTGTATTCCTATAGTCCCCTTCAAGCTTATACATTTTTACTAATTTTTCCCCAATTTCAGTATATTTATTAGTATTATATTTTTTTTAGTATATTTATTAATATTTATTTACAATAAATATGTATTCTTTTGTATTCACATTAATCATTTTGTTCGCATTATAATTCGAGATACGTCTATGAGAACGATTACCATTTGTTAAGCAAAAACCCTTGAAGCAAATATATGTTCTTATGTCCAAAAGTAACTGTTTTCTTACTACAGAGTCCTGCAGGACTTCCAATGCAGAACTTGATATTTCTTCAATTGATTTAGGCATTTTTCGTTTTTTAAGTTTGAATTTTTCTACTTCGGTTACTAGCTTAATAAAATAGCTTTGAAATTTATCACAGTTTAGTTTCCCTAATATATTTTTGTTCATACAAAATTATTATAAATTTAATTGAATCCAATTCTTAAGTTTTTTTCTAATATGTTTTTTACTAGTCATTAAAATTTTTAAATTATTAGGAATTTCATTATATATCCGTATTGCAACAATATAACTATTCTTATTACTTACTGATTTAGATATTTTAGGTATTGGTATACTTTTGTTTCTTGTATTTGTAATTCTATTTTTATGAATGTTATGTAATTTCATGTAATGAAAAGTAATAGATTCAAGCGCAAATGTTTGTTCAACGGTTAGTGGATAATTATTAATTAAAAATTTATTTTTGCTTATGATTTTAAGCAATCTGGCTTGCGTACTTGATAATAACTTCAGATTATTTTTATAAGCACCCCCCATGAAATAATGCCATACGTTACTATACTATGAAAAAGTGCATAATATAAAATAATTAGAGTTTCGGTTTTTAGGAGTTTCGAGAATTTAGCAAATACATATGTTAAGTACTTAGTTCTATTTACAATATATTCTATGTGTTCTTTCCATTTCAAATTGAAATCAATTATAATCCCAAGATATTTGCAGCTGTTAACTCTATTTAAGGTATTATTATTAATTTTAATATTAACACTTGTAGGTACACTGTCACAATAATTTCCAAAAGTTATGTATACAGTTTTGTTAACATTTAACGATAGTTTATTGAAAGATAGCCATCTAAATACATGGTCAAGATATTTATTCATTGCATTTTCAGCTAACTCCTATGTATTCTCAGTAGCTACTGAGAATACATGGGAGTTAGCTGAAATGCAATGAATAAATATCTTGACCACTACCTGAACACTACAGTATCATCTGCATAAGCAATCATGTTTTCTGAATATAAATTTAGTAGCAAATCATTAATATATAGTAGAAATAATAATGGACCCAATATTGTACCTTGCGGTACCCCAGTAGTTAGAACAAGAGTTTCACTTTTTGTTTGGTTTATTTTAACTACTTGTTCCCGATTTGAAAGGTAACTATTAAGTAAATTTAAGGCATTTCCTCTGATACCATAGTTATATAGTTTATTTAAGAGAATAGAATGATTAACGGTATCGAATGCTTTGGCAAGATCTAAAAATGTTGCTATTATTGGTTTACTTTTATCTAGACAATTATATTATGTTAGTTAAATAATTTAAAGCATCTTTTGTGCCTTTGTTTTTAATAAAACCAAATTGATTTGATGCTAGTAAGTTATGTTTTGTTACAAAGTTATAAATTCTATTATGTATTACTTTTTCAAAAATTTTTGCAATATTAGAGATTAGTGAAATTGGTCTATAATTTGTAGCTTTACTTTTTTTACCCGCTTTAAAAATAGGAATTACTTCAGCTCTTTTAAGTGCAACAGGCCAAATTGATGTTTCTATACAGTTATTAAAAATATGTACAATAGGTTCATTTATATAAGTTTCTATTGATTTCAATATATTCGTAGAAATTCTATCAACCCCACCCGATTTTTTATTAAAATTATTGATTATATTCCCAATTTCCACATTAGTAGTTGGGTTTAGAAATATTGATTTATCATTAAAAAGAACTTTAGTAGGATTAGGACCATTAGGAGTTTTTATCTTATCGCTTAATTGTTTACCTACTTTACAAAAAAACTCATTCAAATTATTTACAATATCTTTTTTATCCGTAATTCTATTATTAGCGTCATCCGTTAAGTATTCAATTTCATTATTTTTACTCGTATTTTTACCCAATTTACAATTAATCAACTTCCATAAATTTTTTGGATTATTACTATTTTTTAAGAAACAATTTTGATCATACTTAAATTTGGCATTTTTTATTATTTTATCTAGCATCTTAACATAATTTTTATACTCATTTTTTAGTTCGACATTATTTAAATTCATTTGCCATGCTTTATAAAGTTGTTCTTTTTTCTTGCAAGATACCATTATAGCATTTGTTATCCAATTTTTCCTGGGTTTAATAAAGCTTTTACCAGTATTGTTTTTTGTATTATTACAATAAGATTTTTCAACACAATTACTGATTAATGTTATTAATAAGTCAGTAGCTTTATTTGGATCAATTATATCTGTTATTTTATTCCAGTTAGTTTTCTTAGCCGTTGCAATTAATTTATTATAATTTATTTTCTGATATACATTATTATTTTGTTTCACGGTAAAATTGTCATTTATAATCATAAAAAGAGGATAATGATCTGTGAAAATGCAATTAATTTTATATGTATTATAATTTAAGGAATTGCTTTTAATGAAAAAATTATCTATGCATGTACCATTAAGTGTATTGTTATCAGCAGGCCTAGTTATACCCACAAAACCCGGAACATACATTTTTTCAAGTAAATTTTCTAAAAATTCTTGACTAATAATACTGTTATTTAATATGTCTATATTAAAATCTCCTACAATTATATGGTGTTTGCCAAAATCGTACGAATTAATAAAGTTTTTCAAGTCAAGTATAAATTCAGTTTTAGGATAATCATGTGATCTATATAGAGCCGAAATAATAATATTTTCATCTTTTATATTAAACTTAGAATTTAATATTTTCAATCGACCAGAAGTAATAATTTCCGAACATTCATTTAAATTTTCTAGTATATATAAAACGACTCCATCAGATTTATTTATATAACTTTCATTATAGTAAATTTTATAACCTGGTATACATAGTAACTGAGGGCATATTAAATTCCAAGTTTCTGTACAAACTATGACACATGGTTTAGTTTTCAAATTAGCAATATAACATTCAAGTTTAGACAAGTTAGCATTAAAGCTACGGATATTTACGTACAAAATTAAATTCTGATTAGAATTAATAACATCGTTCAATTCTTGAAATGAACAAAATGTTGTTTCATGTATATTAAAGTCACTATTCATCTAAAAAACTGAATATGTGCTGCCTGATCTTGATCTAGAACTTAATGATGTCGTCGATAATGTTAATTTCTTCCTTTTTCCTTCATTACCATTGTTTGTTGCGAGCGTATTATTTGTGCTTAGATAGTTTTTGCTGTAGTGTTCAGCATTACCTACATATCTTGGTACATAAGGTTTGACTACATAGTCTGTCATACTTATACAATTTTTTAACTTAGTTTTTAAAATTTCACAAGATTCGCTATATGTTATTATATGACAAGTGTCATATTTCTTCTTATATTTCTCATTACTAAATTTACAATTAGCACAGCATAAATTATTACTTTCGCACTCATTCGTTGAATGATTACCCGCACACTTTAAGCAAATAGTCGAGTTTCTACATTTATAACTATTGTGCCCAAATCTACCGCAATTGTAACAAGGTTTGATGTTTATTACATCATAAACCTTACAATTTTGGCATCCAACAAATAATCTATTTCTGTTTTCATTAATATACTTGTGAATTTCACCAGTTATTTCCAATATGACTGTTGTTTTTTCAGTTTTTTTATTAAGAGTGTAGTTCAGTACTTTACTCTTAATTTCAAAATTAGAAAAGTTTCTACTATTTATGTCATTTTCAATGAGTTTTCCATCCATTTTAAATAAATTATCAATACCTACTATCTTGATTATTGGGTTAGCTATAACTTCTTTTTCAATTTTACATGCGTTGGCAAGTTTCGATGTCAATACCCTTACTGCTGCTTTGGCACTTTCAACGTTCATACAATTTATATGTATTTCGTTTTCATTATTAAAATTAATTTTTTTTTGTTTGTATAGATTTGTCTTTAGTTAAATATTTAACAACACTATCTTTTAAATTTATTTTGTCCTCCTTATTCTTTTTCTTTATAATTATTTTAGGTATTCTTTTTGGTTCATCAGAAGTTACGATATGTTTGGTTGCAGCCACGTTAGCATAAGATTTTATATTTGATTTTATAATAGCTTTTCCTTTGTCCAATAATTGATGTAACAACAAATTTTTATCTTTAAGTTCATTATTTAAATCTTTTAATAAACTATTTTCGTTTTTTAGCACTTCAATACGCGTTTCACTCACATGAAATGTATTATCCATTCCAACTGCGTCATTATCAATTTTTCCAGTTTCATTTAATAATTCATCATATTTATTTTCTAGTATATCATATTTTGATTTTAATAAATGATATTCTTTATTAACTTTTCAGTTTCGCTTTTCTGTTTAGCTAATTCTTTTTTAATGCACATAATACTACTCTTGGATTATCTTTAGAGGTTAAATCAATGTCACTATGTTCAGCACAAATCACCATAATATTTGTCACATATTTTCCACCTTCTTTTCTATTAAAATCACTCTTATGAAATACACTTTAGTTTAGGTATTCTTTTTGGTTCATCAGAAGTTACGATATGTTTGGTTGCAGCCACGTTAGCATAAGATTTTATATTTGATTTTATAATAGCTTTTCCTTTGTCCAATAATTGATGTAACAACAAATTTTTATCTTTAAGTTCATTATTTAAATCTTTTAATAAACTATTTTCGTTTTTTAGCACTTCAATACGCGTTTCACTCACATGAAATGTATTATCCATTCCAACTGCGTCATTATCAATTTTTCCAGTTTCATTTAATAATTCATCATATTTATTTTCTAGTATATCATATTTTGATTTTAATAAATGATATTCTTTATTAACTTTTTCAGTTTCGCTTTTCTGTTTAGCTAATTCTTTTTTTAATGCACATAATACTACTCTTGGATTATCTTTAGAGGTTAAATCAATGTCACTATGTTCAGCACAAATCACCATAATATTTGTCACATATTTTCCACCTTCTTTTCTATTAAAATCACTCTTATGAAATACACTTTCACATATCGCACAAAAAACTGAAGTATTCACTGTCTTTGGGTGACATTTAAAGTTTGTATCAGGAGGAATTGCCTGAGGTGGCAGTCCCTCCTCCGCCATCTTGGATAAGATGATATATATTAGAATATATATAGGATATATATTAGAATATTATATTTTAGAAATAATATAGTATATATATAAATAACGCAAAATGAGTCATATATCTTTAATAACTGCAATGTTACAATTTATAATAAGTAATTACTAAGTATTTAATATTCTATGATACTAAATGCAAAATTTAATATGTTAAAATGTTTTATAAGCGTCAGTATACAAATATTTAAAAATTATTGACATTTTATTTATTTATTTATTTATTCATCCAGAGTAACATATACATTACATAATTTTATACAATGAACTGTACGCAATTATTCAGCAGAGAAAAAAATGTTTTTCTGTACGCTGATCCGGACTTAAAACTAAAGTAACTAAAACTAAGTTAGAGTTGGTCAATGAGACAATCAAAAACCAACTCTTTACTATAAACTAACTTAACCTAAATTATGAAAATAAATAACCGTTTATAGAATTTAAATTTTACAACTGTATATATTTAATACAATAACGTATAAAAATTCAATTAGACTTGTATCAGTCTGTTACTAAAATAACAGGATCAAGTCCTTAATTTACTACATTTATTTGAAATATGAATTGAATAACTTTAATATTTCTACCAATATCTAACAAGCATTGATCTTGCCGTAGTGAAGGTCTGTGTATTCGCATTTCTGTCTCTCGCGTATAATAATCTTTCCATATTGTTCAATCTGGCTGGGCAAGTTAATCCAACTACGCACGTGGCTCTATAGTGTGGGAACATTTCTTTATGCTGGTTCGATGAATCACATTTACACGAGGATGTGAAGACAATATCATCTATGACTACTAGGTCCTTATGTTTGGGTTGTTGTTTTAACGGATACATGGAATTAGTAAAAGTTTGAGTGCCACGAATACCTCTATAAAAATAAAATATTGCCTTATTCGATCCAAGATAATTAAGATCTCCATATGTCATACGATAACTGTTTGATTGCATTATTGCGCTTCTTGGATTTTCCACTATTTTACTATTCATTGCTTTAATATTATTCTTTTCAGCCATATTATCAATCCTAGAGAAAACAGTCTCAATTGGTGCATATTTGTTTATTACCGGTTCACTCTTATGTTCCATTGTATTATTATTCCCTTTTACAAAATGTGTGTGTTTGAGCCCTTTTAGTCGCGCATTAATACAATAATCACAATTCGCTACAATTTCGTGTATATTTTTGTTTTTTTCTACAAATATACCAGGTGTACTATGATTTTCCATTTCGCTTTGATTTATTAGTACATTTGCAAAGTGAGTAATTATCAGATTGATTTTTGTCGGTAAGTTTTTCATTTTTTTCCAGTTATATTCCGATATACGTCGATGCGATCGTTTATAATGAAGTATACAATTTCCCTTTGCACATGTAAGAGTTCTAATATCCATTATTATTTTATCAAGTAAGGCATTAACACCCTCATGGACCTCCAATGTAGGATATGCCTCCCTGATAATTTTATTATTTAACTTACGTATTGTATCATGTATACCTATTAAATTCTTCTCTTGTAATAGTTGTTTTATTTGTTGGCAATCAATTTTTTTAACATTATTCATAGTTGTGCCTATATATTTGTTTTAATCCAGTGCTTCAATTTATTTTTTAGACTAATTCTATTCTTTATTACTTTTAATTCGTTAGGTAGTTGATTAAAAATTCTGACAGCTGTAACGTAGTTATTTTTGTTGCCAATTGTTTTTGTGAATTGAGGAATTGGAATACTTTTATTCCTAGTTTTAGTACTTCTTTCTGTATAAATAATACTCATATTTGAGTAGTGATAGAAAACAGCTTCAAGGCAAAATGATTGTTCAATAGTTAATGGGTAGTTGTAAGTTAGAAATGTATTTTTACTAATTATTTTGAGTATTCTTGTTTGAGTTTGCTTTATTAAATTTAAACTATTTTTATAAGCACCTCCTCATGCCAGTATGCCATATCTTGCTATACTATGAAAAAGGGCATAGTACAAAATTAACAGATTATTTGAGTCCATGAAACTTGTAAATCTAGTAGAAACATATAATAAGTATTTAGTTTTATTTATTATAAGTTCGAAGTGTTTGTCCCATTTCATGTTAAAATCTAAAACTAAGCCGAGATATTTATAATGTTCTACTCTTTTTATTTCTTTATTATCTATGTAAATATTCGTTTTATTAGGAACACTATCCTTGTAATTACCAAACGTAATGTATTCTGTTTTACTAATGTTTAAAGATAATTTGTTACATGCCAACCAGATATCGACTGTTTTAAGTTGTTTGTTCATATCCTCTTCAGCTTCTTTCCAAGTTTTACCTTCCACTATGATTACGGTGTCATCAGCATAAGAGAATATCATGTCTTTAGGTAGAGTTTCTAATAGATCATTAATGTATAACAAAAAAAGCAAAGGACCCAATATTGTCCCCTGAGGTACACCAGTAGTAATTGCACTTTCTTCACTCTTAATGTTATTTATTTTAACCAATTGTTTACGATTTGTTAGATAGCTTTTTAGTAATTTATATGCGCAACCTCTTATCCCGTACGAGTACAATTTGTTTAACAAAATACTATGATTAACTGTATCAAAAGCCTTAGCCAAATCAAGGAACGTAGCAATAGTAGGTTTACTTTTATCCAAATTGATATAAATTTTATTGGTCAGTTGATGTATTGCATCTTTAGTTCCTTTATTCTTCCTGAAACCAAACTGGTTTTCCGCTAATATATTATTCTTTTGTATGAAATAATATAATGTCTGGTGAATAATTTTCTCTAGTATTTTTGCAATATTGGAGATCAGTGAGATTGGTCTATAATTAGTAGGTTTGTATTTGCTTCCAGCCTTGTGTATTGGAATTACTTCAGCTTTTTTCAAAGCTGCAGGCCAGGTTGCTTTTTCGATACATAGGTTAAAAATATAACTTAGAGGTTCAAGTATGTGAATTGATATTGCTTTCAATGTTTTGACATTAATATTGTCAACTTTTCCAGTTTTATCCTTCATGTTTATTATGATTTCTTGTATTTCTACAGGTGATGTAGGACTCATAAATATTGTTTTGTTGATAAATTTAATTTTGAAGTATTACTTTCATGCGGAATTTTAATATTATCGCTGATCTTCGGTCCAATTTGACAGAAGAAATCGTTAAAAACAATTAGTTATGTGTTCAGGAATGTCTATCTTTTTATTCTTTTCATCCAGTATATATTCTGCTACATTGTTTTTTCTCTCATTTTTGCCAAGTTTAGAATTATCAACTTCCAAAGTTTTCTGGGGTTACTACTATTCATCATAAACCTATTTTTCTCATAATTAATCTTAGCCTCCCTTGATCACTTACATAATATTTTGTTGTAGTTCTTATATTTAACTTTTTCGCCTGACTATTCGGATCATTTCTCCATGCCTTGTACAATTTTCTTTTTTATACCATGACATTAAATATTGTTGGCCTTAGCCAAATCAAGGAACGTAGCAATAGTAGGTTTTACTTTATCCAATTGATATAAATTTTATTGGTCAGTTGATGTATTGCATCTTTAGTTCCTTTATTCTTCCTGAAACCAAACTGGTTTTCCGCTAATATATTATTCTTTTGTATGAAATAATATAATGTCTGGTGAATAATTTTCTCTAGTATTTTGCAATATTGGAGATCAGTGAGATTGGTCTATAATTAGTAGGTTTGTATTTGCTTCCAGCCTTGTGTATTGGAATTACTTCAGCTTTTTTCAAAGCTGCAGGCCAGGTTGCTTTTTCGATACATAGGTTAAAAATATAACTTAGAGGTTCAAGTATGTGAATTGATATTGCTTTCAATGTTTTGACATTAATATTGTCAACTTTTCCAGTTTTATCCTTCATGTTTATTATGATTTCTTGTATTTCTACAGGTGATGTAGGACTCATAAATATTGTTTTGTTGATAAATTTTAATTTTGAAGTATTACTTTCATGCGGAATTTTAATATTATCGCTGATCTTCGGTCCAATTTGACAGAAGAAATCGTTAAAACAATTAGTTATGTGTTCAGGAATGTCTATCTTTTTATTCTTTTCATCCAGTATATATTCTGCTACATTGTTTTTTCTCTCATTTTTGCCAAGTTTAGAATTTATCAACTTCCAAAGTTTTCTGGGGTTACTACTATTCATCATAAACCTATTTTTCTCATAATTAATCTTAGCCTCCTTGATCACTTTACATAATATTTTGTTGTAGTTCTTATATTTAACTTTTTTCGCCTGACTATTCGGATCATTTCTCCATGCCTTGTACAATTTTTCTTTTTTATTACATGACATTAAAATTGCTTTATAATATATACTTATATATAATTATTTATATTGTTTAAAAAAGTGTTTATTACATAACTTTTAAATGTTAAATAAATTATTTTGTGAGCAACGAAATAGTCATATGTACGAATTATAAGGCTGAAAAATTGTTTACGCACCATGGGTAAACGTCGCGTCAGTACAGTTCTCGGCTCAATTGTCGCCTTGAACAGTTGGGGCTCACCCAAGGTACATAAATAACTAATAGAATATAAAAAATTATAGTAAAAATTATTTTGTTTATTTAAAACCCATCAAGTCTGGGGTCATAACTTGATTAATTACATAAATTAATGTAAAACACTACTATTTAAAAAAAAGAATTTTTAGTTTAATGTCGATCAAATTTTTACCACTACATCTATTAAAATTAGCTATATAGTGTAGCTTATCTGAATATATATAAAATTTGTACACAATGTTCAAGTTTGAATTCCATAAAAGATGATTTTTAACTCGGACGATAAAAACCACACTTTTATTTTATTAATTATAAATATTTTTAATATACAAACAATATTATTTTCTTTCAATAGGCATTATACAGAAACGCCATTAAATGTAATGCGGCAATTAATAAAAATAAAACAGATAATGCTGCAAACATGAAGTTTTAAAATTATTTATGGCGTTGGCCTATTTGCCACCGTCCGAAATAGAAGCTGCCTTTAACAATCTTGTAAAAGAATGTGATTTATACAATAATAACTATTTTAACGATTTTATTAGTTATTTTCGTGCAGAGTGGATCAAAAAGGTAACGCCATCAGGTTTTTCAGTTTATAGAGCCATGCACACTACAAATAATTTTTTGGAATCATACCACAAAGGCGTTAAAAGCAAATTACATAAGAAACCATCTCTAACCAATTTTACAAGTAAGTGTACATAATAAGAAAAGCTCTATTATGCTTTCTAGAGAAAGCTTTGCAATAATAAAATTATTTATATTTACGCAAAATATGTTCAAAATATGGTTCAGTAGGTTAGAGTCGAAAACACATGTTTTAGGAAATTGTATGTATATAAGCGTACCCTACCTACCTTTTAATTATTCGGCCGTCTTTGTATATCTAATTTTTTATGAAAACGGCAAAATTGATTGATATCTGATTAGGATAGAAAGATAAATAATATTAATACTGAGGGCGCTCTGCTACTTAAATTATAACTATAATAATATAAAGTAATTTAATCATTTCTAAATAACAGTCATTTTGAGGTTCGATTTGAACAAGTAAATAAGCATTCGTATTTTAAAGATTTTGTAATTAATATTTACTTAATCGACTCATTCTTAAACTTTATTTTTAGTCTTACTTTATTTTTCGAAATTTTGGAAATAATTAGTTTTTCAATATGTTGTTCTTTTGTTTCTTTTGTTTTGAAAACTTTTATTTTAATATTTTTCACGTTGCCATTATATTGTTATATACTACTCATCAATGTACTTTATACCAAATAAAAGAATCTTTGTTGTTCATTCGGATTAACGAATTGTTCATTTGTTCACATTATCTAAATTTGTCTTGAGTTATTAAAAACTATTTCTTTTAATTTGTTACTGAAAAAATGGTAGCAATGGTGATGGCAATGATGTCAAATAAGAATATGATAACGTTGAACATCACTTTATAGAACAGCACTTGAAGTGTAATGCTACTGTACTGAGTAGAACTTTATTGGCTTTTTTGTCGAGCTTTCCAAATTACCAAATCTTATGCGAATATGCAAGTTATAATACGAAACATGGTTACAAGTAATTTTCAGTATATATTGACCACAACTACTGTCTATTTTATTACGATCGATAGTGAAATACTGAAACATATTCGTAATTTCATTGTATATAACTATAAGCATAAATAAAAAATAGTAAATTAAATATATCTTAAAAATATGTTTCTTATTATATTGAATAAAAAAAACAACTAAATACAAATACTTTTATTATACGTATTTACTAATACATTTTATTATAGCTGCATTAAAAGATCTATCCATATTAAACTGGATAGATTTAAAGACTTTAGAAACCGGAGCTAATCCACGAATAAGTGCAAAAAAATGTTACGACTTGTCGAAAGAAAAATTAGAAAACTATTGGGACCTCCTCGACGAAGAAGCTCGTACTCCATTGGAATTTTTGTACTTGTGTACGAACGTACAAAAGAATGACGATTTTCATAATTCGACAGAAATGGAAGATACTACTTCAACAATTGAAAAGGATAACAACATTTTTGAGGCCTGCGATGGTTCGGTCGGTAGGGCGTCGGGCTCGTAATCTGGAGGTCCCAGGTTCAATTCCCGACCCCGACCGATTGATACAAGCACCACTGGTGAATGTATTTTCAACAAGTGCTTTCTTTACCAAGACATCGTATGACCTCCGTCGCTGATTAGCACCGATTTGGGAGCATAAAATGAGCAACGTTAAAATAATTAAAAAAAACATCATTTCAGAAGAAATATAAGTAGATTATAATGTTGATTCGGAAAGCCTTTCTACTGCAGAAATACAAAAGAATGCTAATTTTTATGTAAATGAGAAAGTACGAGTAATAGGTAAAATTCTAATTATTTATTTTATAAGCAATAAATTTATGTATGGAATTTTAATAAAATACCATAAGATTTTTAGTAACTTCATACATTGATTTCAGTTGTAACGCTTGATAAACTAGGATAGCGAGGGCAACATCCTTATCGACTCTATAAGAGTCATGACTCATTATGTCGCCGTAATAATAAGAGAGCGCGCAAATCAATAGCTGAAGGTTCGCGGCTCTTCGCGCGTTCTCGACTAGGTCTCTCTCTCGGGAACCATCAAAGACGACGGACGATTCGATCTGGTGAAAGCTAAGACTATAACATCGAGACTGCGCGACCTGTTATCCTCCAGGAAAATCTCGATCACTTCCGAGTCAAATACATCCATAACCAGGATAAAGGCCAAAAGAGGACGTATATTAGCAGTCTCAGCACAATCATTTCATCACGCCGAGAGACGAGCCATCAATGGACGATAAGTCGTATTGGAAAGAGTTAAGTTGCTATTTAAAATCATAATAAGCCTTGCGGGGTTTTATAAATTATTTTATATTAATGACATATTATATCATTTTATTTACTATTATAATCCGCCAGTTAGACATACGATTGAATTTGGAAATTAATAATAATAATAATATGTAATGAACGCAAAAAAAGTAAATACACACATAATAAATATATATTTACATACACAATTCTAAAGTAAATTCGTATTTTTACATTTCATGCATAATTTCCTTTCCTTACAATTATATACAAATGTAAATAAAAGAATTAATATATTTACACAGTTTGCGAAATAAAATAAAATAATTATTTTCTAGTATGTACTACTATTACTATTAGTATGTGAAATATTTGTACAAATCAAGTAATCAAAATATTTACTTAAAAATTATAACATGTAATTAAAATTACTTCACTGATTTCATTACTTTCAATTGAATGTATTCCCTAGTTTTAACGCAAAATATTGACATATAAATAGATATTTTTCTTAAACAATTTTTATGTACTCAATAGAATGCTCTTTGAAATACTGTAATTAACCTTTTCTTAAATTCATTCGTTAAGATGCATTTTTCGATTTTTCAACTTTGCAATTACTTGTAATTTAATTGAACATTGACACTGATTTCTTCAATCATTGTAATGGTTTACATATTATACATACGTTAAGCCAATTAAAATCATGGAATAACTATAGAAGATAACAAGACATTCAAAATGCTTACGCTCTCATTACTGAGTTTCACAAAATTGCAATGATTCAAGACATCTGTGTCAAAAATTAATGAAATTGCAATTACTTACAAAAGCTGAAAAATGAAATAATGCATCTTAACGAATGAATTTAAGAAATGGTTAATTGCAGTATATTAAAGCGCGTTCTACTGAGTACTTAAAAAAAGTCTTATATATATATATATATATATGCAGACACAGGTACGAACGTATGGCATAATAGACGGAGCAAACAAAAAAAGCGAAAGAGAGCGGGTGAGTGAGCTAGAGTGATTAAGAAAGAGAGAAGCGAGAAGCGTAATTGAGCAATTCTGTCAGTGTTATTGTTTTAGACGTTGTCCCTGATTGGTGGAAGGCGTGGCTAAAATCTCTCTTTCTTCTTTACTCAGAATTGTGCTCAGTGTGGTAGTCCCCAACAATGCAATTAACTTTCCTTGATATTAATACAAAAAAAATTTATTTTTATTTTTATGAGATTTATTGATCTTTACTTATGGGGTTTTATTATTTAATATTTCCAATTCCATGTCCAACTATATTCATACATGTGCAAGCTCTATATGACAACCGTGTGCTAAAATAGAGGATTTTGTTTTTTAAATTTTACGTAGCTCTTTGCAATTCCTTTCGGCCTTCCACATATTTTTAAAGGCGTTGGCATCAATAATGGCTTCATTACGGAGATAAAGATGTTCTCATACTGACTGATTCCTTGAGCGTTCTTCAATGTCTTAATTCAAAAATTAATTCCACTACACTAAACCCTTACATCTTATTAATAAAACAAAAATATAATACATTTTTCAAAACAAATAAAAACACCGCAATAAAATTTATATGGATACCATCGTATACAGTAATCAGACAGAATGAAAGAGCAGATGAGCTGGCAAAATAGGCCACAAATAATAGGTGTAATGATTGTAATAAAATTCCTTTCTCTGACATTAACGAAAATTTACAAAAAATACTCATCGTAATGCGTTTAATACTATCAAAGAAGAAGCAAAAAAGAAAGGAGCTTTGTATTTTAAGCTGTATTTCAACGAAAAAACAAAACCATGATTTGCGACAACAAACCTAATCAGAGAAATTACGGTAATGATAAACAGGAGCTAGATCAAATCACTATCAGTTAGTGGAATCGCTTGCGAAAATAAATGTAATCTCCGCAATTTGTCCATGCGGCAAATATGAGGAAAATATCAATCATGTCTTGTGGCAATGCTCTTTATATGATAACCAAAGAAAAAAGTTAACAGTAAATTTTAAAAAACTGCGTTTATATTTGCCCCTCAATATTGAAATGCTAATAGAAAAACCTCATATAAAAGCGTGTAAGAATGTACATTTATTCTTGAAACAATGCAAATTAAAAATTTAATTTGCATTATATTATTAAGAAAAAAGAAAAGAAAAAAAAGAAGAAAAATAAAAAATGTAATAAAAAAAAGAAACAAATGTAAAAGCGTATTATATATCACCGATAGATTATAAGCTACTATATATATATATCATTGTAATGCAAAAATAAACCTATTTACAAAGTACTCTATGTAAGGTTTGAGATGCTAATAAATGAAAAAAAAGGTCATGACGGGGCTTGGCCGCAGCAAAGCAATAACGTTTTTGAACGTTAACAGTAGCTGTCAAACGGGCTGGATAAGATGTGGGTACGCTGTTCTAACAGTATCTCCAGATAAATACGAATGCTCTGAGCACAGATCCAAACATTTGCCCTGTAAGCACAGGACTCGAAGTGGACAAATGACTATAATATCGAAAAACATCCTGCGTTAGATTACATGAAGCCAGGTATATCCACCTCTGCAATAAAACAGGCAAATTGCACCGTGCATCGTACTCCCACAAGAGAGACTAAAAACTTATCGGCTCGACTGAAAGCGATGAAAGAAGTGACTGGTGGAATTGTTTACTTCGGAAGTGTTGCCACAAACGAACGATTTGAAAAAAGACTCGAAGTTCTGCAAACTGTTAAGTATTGAGAATGCATGGCGAAACAACGAAGAGGTAGAGATCTTAGTAATGACAAGTCATGAACCAGATATATCGACTTTATCTATTAAATTATTGAAAATCATATTATAAAATAAATTTTTTCTTAAAAGCTGGTTTATAAATGATCTATTCAAAGCTGATGAGAAGTTGTAAAGGTGCCGGGTCTAATAACATAGAGAAATTATTAGGTATATTTATTCAAATGATTATAGTTAATCATTGTCTTAATTAGTGTATTATTTTGACAGGTAGACAAACATAGCCTGATTGCCTTCATTATTATTGCAGAAGTCAAAATTTTTTCTGGTAAGATCCTTGTAAAATGTAAAAAATGTAATAATTTTAAATTTTATAATTTGCTGATCTAATACGACTAGAGAAGTCTTTGCCTTGTAACTTTCTTCTGTGATTGTGAATGTACAGTAGTCTATCCGCATAATATAATAAGTAAAATTACCTATCCCCTTAAGGCGATCCACTTAAAAATGGCATTTCCAGACAAACTAGAATATTATTATAAATATCAAATATAAATTTAATTATAAATAAAAATTTTCTTAAAAGCTTATGTACAAAATATTTGTATATTAAAAACATACTTTTATTCTCTAGCCGTAGTGCTTCTGCATCCATTGTCTTATTATATGATGCATCAATCCTTGATGTTAAAGGACCATATAAATATGTGCTCTCAGCGGCTGGTGGAACCTGTATATTGCTTATACTTTTAAAGCACTAGCTTACTATTTCAGCTATAAGATTGGTTGCTGTTGGTTAAAAAAATAAATTCTCTTAATATATTAATATAATATAATTATTATAAATATATTATTTGTAATATAATTGTCGTTTCCAATTAAAGTTAATAAATAACATTAATTTTAAATTCAAAATAATCTGATGTACATACTTTGTGGTACGAAAGGTGGCCAATACTGATGCGGAGAGATTTCCTGCTGCAGTGAAGGAGGCTCCTGCGAAGGGGTTAACTGCTGTATGGAAGGTGCCTGCTTTGCAGGATCTAGCTGCTGCAACGCAGGTAGCTGCTTCGATGGTGGTTACTGCTGCGACGGTGGTTGCTGGTGAAAGGCAGGTAGCTGCTGTGATGGTGGTAGCTGCTGTGGTGGTAGTAGTTGCTGCGATGGTGGTAGCTCCTGTGCCCGTGGTAGCTGCTGCGATGGTGGTAGCTCCTGTGCCCGTGATAGTTGCTGCAAAAACCCTTCGTGATCCCCTTGCCGCTGGCGATCCATTGTTGGCTGCCGATGCCCCCGCGTCGCTGGGTTTTTAATTTTAATTTTCGATGTCTTAGATCTTGCTATGAAAAAAAATATACGCATATTAAACGTATCTCGTTAATATATCTACATATTTTAACAATATAACAGATTAAAAAATATATAGTTACACGCAAGATTTAAAAAATTTTATATTTAGTATTTGTTACCATTTTTTTAAAGTTTAAAATAAATAATACTCACGCATTTTATATGATGTCGCGAACACCGCAAGCAACAAGCAACTATATTGTATTTAAACGTGTTTGACCTTGCTTAACTCTTCTTTATTTTTCCAATAATAAAAAAAAAACATGAAAATCGCGCGAAGTATTTACTGAAAATTGACCGTCACATTCTTGTCACTAACGTCAGCACTGAGAGGAAACAATGCTGAAAATGTAACGTGCCGCTTCGAATGAAATCTCTATAGATCCTCCCTCCTCATTATTTCAAACCTGAATTGTAGACTATAAAATAGATTATTAATAAATAAATAGTATTAATAGAAAAGTATCTCCACTTGTTTCAGTATCCATTTTATCCCCTGTAAGCTGCTAAAAATACAAATATTATTATACAATTGTAAAAAATTTATTTATGAACTTTTGTAATGTTGGATTTTTAGTTTTACAACCCTCACAAGAATGATAATACTAATCTGAAGGATTACTATAAAAGTATCAACATTATTAATATTATTATTCTGCCATACATTGTTTAAATTTCACAAACTTGTCACTGTCAATTAGTCATATTAATCATTATAATCTCAGAACTGATTTGTTGATATATTTTTTGTATTAAATACGTATCTTCAGTTATTGTAATAATAACGTTAATATATTTATAGTAATCCTTCAGATTAGAATTATAATTCTTGTAAGGGTTGTAAAACTAAAAATCTAACATTACAAAAGTTCAAAAATAAATTTTTTACAATTGTATAATAATATTTGTATTTTTAGCAGCATACACGGGATAAAATGGATACTGAAACAAGTGGAGATACTTTTGTATTAATATTTCGGGCACTTTAACCATAAGTGATTTTAATGATTTAGACCCACTCTGGAAATTTATAGGCAGCCTCTGACTACCCTGGTAGAAATTTGAGCATACGTTTGACCATAATGTCTGTCAATTTTATGGTCAGTGGTCAGAAAATAGAGTAGTTTCTGGTGAAAAACCCCGCTTACACCCGACGGAATTTCACCATAAGTTTACCGTACGCATATAATGAATGATTTTGAGGTTAGACACAAAATCATATGAATATAAATAATAAATGAATATAAATAAGTTATACTTAGTTTTGTCTGATTAATTGTTCAACTAAATAAGAAAAAATGTTATTCTTTTTAAAAATAGCGTTTCACATTTATTTTACAATGAAAGATTACAAAAAAGTCATTAAAGTTAAAATTTAAATACTATAATAATTAGTTGTCTAGCATATCTTACATTTACTTCCAAATACATTGTTTGTAACTAAATAAACAAAATATGAAGGTATTTAAGTATATATGAAACATATATGGATGTAGTAATTAAATCTTAATTGATCTAAATAAGCACTTTTTTCAATTAAAAAAACAACTTTAACAAATAAATTTTTTTTAATATTTACAGTTTGTTAAAAAAATAGATGAAATAAACCATTTTGTTTAGATAATTTTACAACGAAAAATTGTAGAAATAAAGTGTCACAATTGAAAAAATTTTTTTTTCAGAAATCCTGTTCTTGTGTACGAATACCAGAATAAATCATTTGAGCTTTATCGAATAAATTTAAGTGTATGCTCATGTTCAAAGTACAGTTTCCCTAAAAATGAAATTTTTGCATGCGAACAACAGTAAAAGTCATTTAAGCTTCATCGATGAATAGCATATAAGTAGTAATGAACTGATATTTATGCATACAAACACTAATATAAGAGATTTGAGCTTCATCGCTGAATAGCTGTATATGGTAATGAACTGATATTTTTGCATACGAACTCTAATATAAGAGTTTTGAGGATTATCAGCAAATAGTTTCCTTGTTAGTTTAAATAGTTTAATTTTTATTACTGTAATCGCGTAAAAAGTCAAAAATGCTAAAATTTAGTTTAATGACGAAATATTAAGGCAACCTTTGAGGTTATAAATTTAAAGAGCGTAGTCCGTATTCTGGTCAACCTATGGTCAAACTCTCGTCTAATCTTCTGACCACCCTGAAATGGTCAATAGATAACGAGCCGACCATAACTGATGCTTTATTTTCTACCAGGGTACAAAAAGACATCTTTTAGACAACATTAGGTTTCCAGAGTCCGGAACATTTAATGGAAAATTCAGAACATTTTACAAAAAAAGTCAAATTTATGTTTTTAGTGAAAAATGCATCCCCTGGGAACTACAAATTGATGAATATGGGCATATAATGCAAAAAAGTGCTAAAATGTCCACTTTGACTCTCTGTAACTTAAGGATATTCTATGGTTACGTCAAAGTTAACAGAATTTAATGAAATTGATGTATATTATTTGTAAGAGTGTCAGAAATGTCTATGAATTTTTTCAATATTTTTTTCCGCGCAAATTTTGAAAACATGCGACATAGAAGTTGACTTCTTATACATATAGGCTTATATGGAGACTCGGAAAAAATGTGATTGACTTTAGAGTGCGATTGATGAAAAGTGTACAAAATTTAATAAAAAACTAGAAACATCACAAGTGAATATAAATATAGCGGTATGCAAAATTTGAACCCATGTCACCGCGCAAAAGTTAAAGAAATTAATGAAAACATTAACAAAAAAACAAGTTCATGGGCCGTGCGGGGAGCTGCGCGGTCATAGCAACGGTGTGCGCGGGGAGAGGGGAGACTCCCTCTCTTCCCCACACGGCAAGACACCATAGAACATCCTTAAAATAATGGCCATGGAAACATTCGGAACAATTCAGGAAAACTACTGGATACCTCAAAATTATGTTCTCATAGTTATAGCAATATTCATTTTTTTCATCTTCGATATCACAGAAAACCACCCATATATATGTATAAAAAAATGTATATATAAATTATTATTTATTACATATAGATATTCTAAAATTAATATAGATATAATTAATATGACATACAACTCTATTATAAACAACACACAGTAACACTACGTAAAATAAAACAAATCTCGAACGAATCAGTACAGAGACTGAAATATATTTGATCCGAATTGATGCGTTAATATATAAGCTAATTAAACGGTATTAACGAGATTGATCGATGGTTTATAATATAATTTAATTTATTACTACATTGTTCGTTGTATATTATATAAGTATTTTTAGCTAATCAGCTTTTGTATTCTTTATAACTCTTTATACTAATAATTGTGTCAACAAGTCACAAATTTCTGCTCATAATATGTAGCATTCATTTTGACACATTCTACTCAACGTATGCTGAACTCTTCTACTAGGCGTACATTCAGATGATTATTATGATGATTTGAAAATGGTAAATATTACATTATTTTTTCTCGCATGAATGTATTCCGTGTTACATATAATCTGGTAAAATGGCAAACTTAAATTGAAATTTCTGTTAATAAAGTAAGTTGGTTAAGATTAAGGAATCTATGTAACAATGCTTTCGGGGTTTTTTATTTTGTATTACTTTTTACTTTTCAAGAAATAGATAACCGAACAATCTTTGTCGTATAAAGATTATTCGGTTCTAGACTGAGTACTACCTGACTGAGTACTTTCTGAAGAGTACCTCCTTTTCTTTTTCGGGTTAGCGGCAGGTTTTTGATTTAAATACACCGATAGCTGCATTTATTTCTTATAATATTTTTTTGTTTTCATATATATAGTTTTATTTTTTTATATTTTCTTATATAGAATCTAAGACAACAAACAATGGCGTCTCCTTTGGCAGATAAAGATGAAGATATGGGCATTTATCCTGCGTTCGTAAGAGGAGTTCATGTCGACGAAATTGCTACCGAAATTAAAAATTGCAGTTTTGATGACGCTGTTAAAATTATCGACAAACAAGCATCCAAATATCAATCGTATTCAGCCCTTATAGTACGTTTATAAATACTTTATGAAATAAAAAATTCACATTATTCTTAAATTATTATTTTTTATTTTCAGTTTCGCAACTTTATAGAAGAAGTGAATGTTAATTAAAACAATTACTTTGTTAAAATACAAGCAAATTTGAAAAAAATGAAAAATATATTCATTATGAAAGATTGCAAAAATTGAATAATGGAATATACGTTAATGAAAGCATTCCAATCAATAAGGCAAAACATACATTGCTTGTAAAACAGTTTTTGACTCAACACTTAGAATCAAATAGTGATAACGATGACTGGAAGCTAAGCATTGAACTTTTTCAATTTTTATTTGAAAACGTCACAGACGGTCGGGCTTATATACGAGATATTGAAGTGTCACCTGATGGAAGTCGATGTTTTCTACAAGAAATCCAATCACACATAAGTGTTGGTACTAATAATAGAGACCAAATGCCTGGGATAAATAGTTCGATGCATTACATCGCTACTAAAAGCAGTTACACCGGACTGCATGAGGAGGATGGTGGACTCAGTAGTATCAATATATTTAAATGTGGCGAAGGAAAAGTATGGTTGATTGTTGACTATAAATGGCAATCTGAACTGGAAAAATATTTAGCAGATTATTTAGAACAGATTCCGATGAAGACAAGGTTTGCAATCAAATATTAAAACACAAGATTTATTTCATAACGCCACATTTGTTGCAAAAGTGGAAGATTCCATTTTCGATATTTGTCCGAAGACCAGGTGATATTATTTTTGTAAGATCAGGCACATACCATTCAGTTCTGAATGCAGGTAGAAACATAACTGAAGCAATTAATTTCGGATGTGATCGATGAAATGCTCCATATCCGAATGTCCGTTTGCGAATGTACTGAGAATAAAAAAATTGATGTGTCGCAGGATAAAACTGTTGTAATAGTACAAAAACAATTAAACAAAAAATTGTTTCAATGTGGGGTAAATGAATGTGAAGAGTTGTTTAAAACAAAAAGCAAGCTGAAAAAACACATTCAACTGTTACATTCTGTTATCAAGACATCAATGCACAGTTTGTGATAAATATTCTCAAACAAAAGTAATTTACAAAAGCACGAGTTAGTTCGTAAACCTGAATCATTAAACCAATGCCTGATTTGCTTAAAACAGGTAAGAAATTTAAAAGACCACATGAACAATAATCATGAAAGGTCCGAAACTTGCCCAATATGTCATAAACAATTCTCGAAGAAAGTTATGAAAAAACACATAAGGTTATGTAATCTTGAAAAATGTCAATTTTGCGATAAAACTTTCTTCAGACTAACAGCTTTTGTAAATCACGTGAAAATTCACAAAAGTTAATGACGAATTAAGTACGTGTTAATGTTTTTATAATGATATTAACACTAAAGATTAATCGGTTATTTGTAAACTTCAGACAAATACAACTCATTATAGTAAGTATACAACCTGAGAAATACATATAAATTTCTTATTAAAATTATGTTACGTAAAAACATAATACAACACTGAAAATAATACAAATTTAACATATTGGATAAAGAAAAAAATAATATATGACTGAGCAACGATCATAACCTAAAACTGTGGTAAAATTATTCATTATTAGTCGAAAAAATAATGGCAAATTTTTTAAGTAAAAAACGCCACATTGCGTTTATTCAATTCTAATTTTCATTAATAATTAATTTGTCTTTGAGTAGGTTTACGGAGTACAATTAAAAATACATTATATAGATATAAATAATTATAAACAGAATTCAGTCATGAATTATTTATAAAAATTACCTGAGTCTTAGGAAATCAAAACACACGAATAAAAAAGAAAGGAATTCATATAACTTCTTAAAATATCATTACATTCAATTTTATAAAATGATATATGTAATTTAGAGCAATCAATAAAAAAATCACATAATATTTAATGTATAATTATCGAAAATATACATTCGAGTAAATCGTGATTATAGTTTCATGTACAATGATCAAAAGTGCTTAGAAAAATAGTTTTACATAAAATACTATAAAGCACAGTGTCATACACGAATAGAAATTGATATAGAATAAAATGATGAGGAAGTGGTAAATCAAACGAAATGAACCGCTGAAGTAGAAGTAAAATGTCCTTGTTTTTCTAGCTTGCCGTATTCGTGGGTCCTTATGGAACCTCAGATTTAAATATTGAAACACATTTTCAATTTTATTATGCAATATTATGATATTTTAATCAAGTTATTAGTAAAATGTATGAAAAGAATTAAATAAAATGAAATGTTGAATTGATGCAACCCAACATACACTTGAACTAAAAAATCTCATGGTAATACAAATTTCAATGAAGAAAATAGCTGAAGTCCTCGGTGGCGACATAGACTGACGTGCCAGTTCTAAAAAAACTGGAGTTCTCGGTTTCATCCCAGTCTAAGGCTGTTTTTCCATTGAAATTTCAAAATGTCTTTGTAACATTTGTTTCCTTCTTTATTGGGAAAAGGGATGTCGAATTAATTTACAAAAATGTGAAAATTACTGTGCTTTTGAGATGTCGACTAAATCTTGTATTTAAATTTAAAAAATGAAATATTATCGCATCATAAAATTACTAAATATATTTTAGTATAAAAATGTGTACATTTTGGTTGAGCGGTGGCTTTTTAGGAAGAATTTATTATGGATGGGACATTTTCGAGCTTTACATTTACAAATCGGTTTTTATATCTTCCATGTCAATTTTTAACATAATATACCATGTGACCCAACTAAAATGTAATCAACCTTTGCAAATAATGCGTTAGTTATTGGACAATGATTCAATATGTAGATGTACATTTAATTATAAATATTGTGACGTGGTATTTCGTCCTTACACCAGTTACAATATTTATTTATTTAATACAGGGACGATGGCCCCGAAGAACGCGTCTTTGTCGTCGCCGTGGGTTAATAAGTTAACCCGTCGGGACACGTTGCGGAGATAGGACGATTTCCTCTATACCGACACACGTGGCGGGAAAATCGAGAATCGGAAGGTTGTTTGCGGGTTAATTTATAATTAAAATAATAACGCGACCGTTATACTAAAATAAATAAATAAGTATTTATTCTGAAATATTACACGGAGTTACCCGACAATGAATAACGAGGCGTTCTCCCGGTCGCGTGGTATATACGTGGCAAGCAGGGGCTGCCCCCGTGCTCGCCCCGCGCAATACCTATTCGTTTTCGGTAGCACCGGTGTGCTGCCGAACAAACATACGTGCACACACACTCAACACACTCTAATGTATACCGACCAATGTCGAGTACTTACCGGGCTGGTTTGTCCATTGGCCCTGGAGTGAGTCGGCGCCCTGACGTCTGCTGGCCGGTGGAGTCGGCCCGGTTTCCCGTCGTCCTCGACGGTTGTCTGCAGGTGCGGCCTGATGCCGCGGCTATTCGCCTACCTCGGGAAATACTCGACCCAAGGTATATAGTTCTTTGCACTGCACTTACACGAACTCACGAGCACTCGCGTACGGCTTCCCGGAGCACGGATGAACCGGTGCGGTACTTCCCGTGGCGCGCGAAACTAAACGTGACGATGTGTTAATGAAGATGCTATCGCAGTCAAGACCGGCAGCGTACTGAGCTTTTCGGGAATTGTCGTATTCCCGAAAAGTACCTAATACACATACACAATAACACATGTATATACGGATGCTCGCACACATCCTCGGTCGTCAACATAAACACGCGTGTTTCGTGGCCTTGAAGAGGCAACGCACGAAACAATAACAACGTGCGAGATTTTAAGATACAATATTCTATATACATACGAAATAATATAATACACTAAGTATTATTTATTTCATTGCAACGACGTCTCGAAAACCTAGCATTTCATTTGCTCCCACTACTATTGCATGCTTTGACTAAACGGAAGGGAAACGTTGCTGGCACTAAGTGGAAACCAACGGTTGCTGAAATTTCCAAGAAATTCATTTATCACACAAAGGTATGAGCACACACACACACATTTACACACTTCATATATGTACTAGATATTATCTATAAATATGTATATTTGGGTCATTCCAGCCGAATCGACGAAAAGGGTGGGTGGGTGGGAACGCCAATTTGGCCTCCGATTTTTGTTTGTGTTAGTAATTGTCATAAAACGTTGATTCCCAAAATTTTAGGCCCCAAAATTAAAAATTTCGCCTCCTGGAATTTTAAAAATTTCAAAAACAGCCTATTTTTGGCTATTTTCAAAAAATTGTATCTCGTAAAGTTTTTCATAGTTTTGGACGTTCTTGATAGCATTCTCTTCGTAATTTGCTCTATTAATAGAAAAAATACTTCCGCAATGATTTCAATTGCTAATTAAATGAAATTTTCATTTTAGTGCAAAGTATTTTTCGAAATTTTACTGTTATATTCAATTGATCATAGCTTTGCTAATTTTAGATAGTTTTTACCAAACTAGAAGGCATTCTTTTTGTCTTATTGAGAGTTTCAAATCGTTCTACAGTTCACTCAAATTGGTTCATTACAACCAAAGATATTGCATTTAAAACTTATTTTTGATAAATAACGAAATGTAGGAATATTTACCACAAATGAAGATGCAGTATTGTTCAATATTGCTTGAAGATTACACCAATACTGGCAACAATATTGCTGCAATGCAAATGACATTATTTAAGATACTTTTTTAATCCTGTTTAGAAGGATGAAAAATTCAAAAATAATCATTCTATTATTTCACTTCAGAAATTGTTATCTTTTTCAAATTATTTTAATTTTTTTAATGTTATTGCAGAGTAATGACTTATAAGAAGAACACTTGGAATACAAAAAACATTTGTCGACGAAAGAAGTGGTTTTGTACTCGTACATCGTGATACGTGGAGAATTACACGACCTTCAAGATATATTTGCAGTTATAGGTGATCAATTTTACCGCAGTGATACTATTGCTGAGGCTGTCGATATTTGCTTTAAAAGCATTAAAGCCATTAATGGGCAATTTAATGCAGTCTGTACTTTAACCTGGGCATGTTTGGATAGGTTAATTTATGACAAAAATAGAAAATCAAATCCGCCAGCGGTTAATGAACTGGTTGTATGTCTAAAAACCCTGTAAATAATTAATTGAATAGTTAAAATAAACAAAATAGTTTGTACTTTTTATTTTGGTTACAATATTTTAAATTGTAGAATTTTATACTATTTATACTTTACGATTTTCATTGAAATGGATAACTTTCCGAACTTTAATTTGGCCCTGCGGTTAACAGGATAATATTACATAAAGAGATACTAAAATTTAAATTATCGCTGTATAATAAACATTGAATAAAGTGAAATGTATTTTAGAAGAAAGTAAAAATCAATTTAAAAATTTTCGCACTGAAGATAAACGATTTGGCATTTATCGAAAAGAAAGTATTTTTATTGATCCTGTTAATTATAAAATCGGAGAAAAAAGTATTAAAAAATTTATTGGCAATGGTGAAGAGAAAGTAGAAAAAAAATAATAAGTGGCATTAAAGTACCCATAAAACATAGTTTAAAATGTTTACTGGAAATTCCTAATATGTTCAATGAGATAATGAAATACAAAAATAATAATATGCAAGATAAAATAATAATTTCAAATTTTATGCAAGGCAAGCTTTGGCAAAAAATTTACGCAAATTCAAATGAATCGTTACTCTTTCCTCTTTTTCTATTTTTTGATGACTTTGAATGTACAAATACATTAGGCTCGCATGCCGGAGAGCAAAAATTGGGAGGTGTGTACATTTCTCTGCCATTCCTTCCTTCTCAAGTTATGAACAAAATGTCTAGCATGTTATTAGCTGTAATTTTTAAATCAATATATAGAGATTTATACGGAAATGAAGCCACATTTAAATCTGTTATCGATGAGCTAAATTATTTACAAAGTAGTGGCTTAACAATCACCATTGACAATAAAACTTATACCCTTTTTTTAAGTGCGCTTTCATTTTAGGAGATAATTTGGGTTTGAACTGTATCTGTGGCTTTTCTAAGTCTTTTATCGCAACTAAATTTTGTAGAGTATGTTCAGCGACAAACAACGAGTGTAAAAATTAACTGCAGAATCTAAATCTCTATTGAGAACCAAGCAAACTTACGAAGCCGATGTCCTTCTGAATGACCCTTCAACTACAGGTATCCATGAAAATTGTGTTTTTAATAAAATCGTTGATTTTTACATTACGGAAAATCAATCGATAGATGTGATGCATGATATTTTTGAAGGCGTTGCGGATTATACAATTGGCAATATTTTACATGCTCTTATTTTCCAGGTAAAGTTATTTACATTAGAAACTTTAAATGAGCGAATAAAACACTTATCTTATGGATAAGAATTGCGAAATAAGCCTCAACCTATTCTTCTACAACGATGTGAAGATTTAAAACAAAAAGGAAAATCATCGAAAATTCGATTAAAGCAATCTGCTTCAGAAATGGCTTGCCTAACAAGGTATTTAGGGTTAATTATAGAAGACTTCGTCCCGAAAGATAATGAATATTGGTTATTGTATCGTTATCTTAGAAAAATAATTGATATTGTTACAGCTCCTCAATTAACTGAGGCATGTGCTTATGTTTTAGAAGAATATGTTAGGAAACATAATACTTAAACCCGAAGATACACTTCATGACGCACTACCCGAGATTGATACGGGAGAATGGGCCATTGGTGCATCTTTGGGGAATGCCTTACGAAAGAAAAAACAGACAATTAAAACAAATAGCAGTAGCAACATCAACGTCAAAAAACCTGCCGCTTACAATCAGCTGTAAATAATCAATTAAAAATGTGTTATTCAAAGGAATTCACTGAAACAGTTCAATTAGATTATGAATTAGAGACAGTTAATAGAACTGATGTCACAGAAAAATTAAAAAAATTGAATTTAAATCTATGATTTGATAACTATTCTGTAAAATGTTACAATTCTATTAAAATATTAGGGAAAATGTTTTGTAAAAATACAATTTTTCTAATGGATATCAATGACATTGAATTCTCTTTTGGCATCGTTGAAGACATTTTTGAAATAAACAAAAATATTTATGTCTATGCTTATCGCGCTAAAACGATTCAATTCGACAAATACTACCACACATACGTTGTGGAAAGCATTGTAAAAAATACAACCAGTGAACAAGTGTTATTGCACATCGATCGCATTCCCAGAATATGCCCATTAATTGCGGTAGATAATGGTGAAAAATGTTTTTTGGCAGCTCGATACCGTTTGTAATGACAAATAAAGTATACCTTGTTAAGTATAATCTTGTTTTCTTATATTTTTATTTTTTACATTTCCTAATGAATATTTTGGAAGACATCCTTTTGAAGTAATGAATTTTATTTTGAAATAATAAATATAATGTATATTGCCTTTGCTATTGTATATATGTATATTGCCTTTTCAAATATAAAAAAAAAAGTTTTTTCTAGATGGGATTTTTATCTTATCACTTTAAAAAAGGCGGATCGTAGACATTATAGAAAGAATCTTCAAAATCGGGAGATTTCGCTATTTTTAACTTATATTGCCCCCCGAAACCTTTCTTAATATTTATTCCAGATAAAATTAATACATAGATACTCTTGTTACGTTAAAAGGCAGGGGTCTGCACACAGGAATTAAACACATAATGTTTGTGCACTAAAATACTGCACTTTACTTTTATGCACGGTGCACAAATATTTTACAAAATAATTTAAATTAATAAAAATAATCGTTTATTTTGTGCACATAAAAATTGTGCACATTAAAATTGTACACGTAAATATTATGCACATCAAAAAATAAGTAAAAAAATCTTTATGTGTACAATTTGTATGTGTACAATATTTATGTGCACAATTTTTATGTGAACAAAATAATTAATTTAAATTATTTTGTAAAATATTTGTGCACCGTGCATAAAAATAAAGTGCAGTATTTTTGTGCACAAACATTATGTGTTTAATTCCTGCGTGCAGAAACAGACCACTGCCCGTTAAAATAAGCTTAGCTTATCATTTTAAAGCATTTAAAAAAGGGCCAATTTATGATATTAAAGCATGAATGTCAAAAAACGAAGAATTTTAGTATTTCTTGATATTATTTTCTTAGAAATGCCGCCCCCTACCTTTTTTGCAAATAAATATGTAAATTTATAGCGAGAATATATGTTTTGAGCCATCTATAAAATGTTTCAAGTTAGTGTTAAAATTTGATTTTGAAGAATTTAAAAAATTCGTGTAGGAGCATCGGTTCAAACTTCGGACCCATTTAATAATGGGTCTGAAGTTTAAAGCGTTAGATCGAAACGAATTTTTCCAATTCTACAAAATCAAACTTTTACGCTTTAAAGCGCTAAAATATGGCTCAAAACATAAATCGTCTTATAACCTTATATATTTTTATGCAAAAAAGGTGGAAGAGGCATTTCCAGGAAAATAATATCCATGAAATAGTCAAATTACCAGTTTTTCGAACTTCTTCCTCAAATATCTCCAATCGGCTTATTTTTAAATCCTTTAAAATTATAAGTTAAGCATATTGTAACCTAAATAGAGAGCCTAATGATTTTTTTTATCCGGAATAGGTCTTAAGGATGGTTTCGGAAGGCAAAACGGGTCGAAAATAGCGAAATTCGACCTTCCCGACCAATTTTTCGAACTTTTTCCTCAAATATCTCCAATCGGTATATTTTTAAATCCTTTTAAATGATAAGTTAGGCTTATTGTAACCCTAAAACGGTGCCCAAACATTATTTTTATCTTGAATAGATATTAATGGTCGTTTCGAGTGGCAACACGGGTCAAAAAACTGGAAATTTCGCTATTTTCGGCCCGTTTTGCATCCCGAAACCTCCCTTAATACCTATTGCAGATAAGAATAATGATTAGGTACCTTTTTTGGGTTATAGTAGTCTAAATTATCATTTTAAAGGATTTAAAAATATGCCGATTGAACATGTTTGAGGAAGAGTTTCGAAAAACGGGTAATTCTACTATTTCTGGATATTATTTTTCTGGAAATACCTACCCCACTTTTTTTTGCACAATAATATATAATGTTTTAACGAGGATTTATGTTTTGAGCCATATATTAGCGCTTTAATGCGTAAAAATTTGATTTTGAATAATTTGAAAAATTAATATCTATCAAGTTGCTGTGATATGGCTGTTAACTTCAATATCATGAATACTACTTGTTAAGCACTTTTTAAAAATTCACTTTCTCCAATTTTTTAAATTGAATTCTTTTTAATAATTACAGTACTTAAGTTATTAATAGGTAATAAATATCTATATTTACACAAAATTTCAAGCTGTTTGAATGCGATTTACTACAAAAATTATGATAGCTGTACATTACATATGTATATCATATCAACAGCTTAAAAATTAATCGCAAATGTTAATTTTTGATAAAAATTAATACACTAATAGGCTTAAAAACATTTGTGCTAATTAATGTTAGTGAGTTTAATATTATACATGTTTTGATTAGAATTTATGGACATTTTAGACTCAGAAAATTGTAATGTTTTATATTTTTTTCAGGCCCTATGGCAGGTTTTAAACAATAGATCGAAATTTCTGTACATTTTTAAATTCATAATTTAATTACGATTTTCGGGTTGAAAAATTGTGCCTTTTTGACTTTTATAGCATTTACTTGTAAAGGATATAAATATTAAAATGTAGCACTCGCTAACTTTTGAACAAACTTGATTATCTCAGATATTATTATACATTATAGAACGATTTGATTTGTCTAGAACGTATTTGAAGCTATGTTAATTAGCTAATACGGTTGCGTAATTAAAAATATTTCTAGAACGTTTTGGACAGAATTAATTTGCTCAAGTTGCACGTATAGCTTTAAAATTTTGCCCTGAAGTTTGTTTGTGTATAAGAAACATAAAAACTAATATATTGAAATACCTATCTCCTTCAATCACATTCTCAATACTGTGAAGAATCCTGAAACCCATAAACTTAGTTAAGTATATATACCATAACCATAAACGTAGTTAGGTTCTTCGCGTATGATTATAAATTCCAATTATTTAAATATTATTGTGAGTTGTTCAGAATCAAACATATTGTAGTTTAAAGCATTAAGTTACAATACTTAAGTTCTAATTCTAGTATCATTATACAATGTAGATTCAATATTTTTTTAATTTATCATAACTTTAAGTGAGCTACATAAAAAAATTGTTTTACCATTCTTAAACCCAAGCTAAGAATAAATAATGAATTTGTGATGCAGATATTTTCAGTTTAAAGGTATTTAATTAATATATTGATCACAGGAATGTTCTTCACATAATTTAGATACGTTTTCCTTGTAATGTGTAGTACAAAAAATTTAATGATTTTGAGATAAAAATTCGTAAAGTTTAAACTTTTTGTTAAAAATAAAAATTTTGTATTTTACACTTGGCTATCCACTCACAAAGTGATTTCCAAGCAGCTCGATATGGTTTTAACAATTTCATAATTTTGACCCACTGATTTGATATATAATTTAATTTTTAATTTTTAATCTTTTTAATTATTCATTTATTTTATCGTGTTATTATTATAAAAAGTAATTGTACGTATATTGAATTCTTTTCCTGAATTAAAATGTTTTCAAAAATAAATAATTAGGGAAGCATAAGTCAGTTGTATACTACCTAATTTATTCCCGCTACCATTTGTCTTATTAAAAAAGATAGTTCTACTACTAAGGCAATGTCAAACTAAAAAAATGGTTATTTAAAAAATTTTTTTTGTAAACAAAAAAATGAGTTTTTAGAAAAATCCTGTCCTTCAGACTCTTAGACATGTTATAAACAGTATACCCAAAATTTTTCAGATTTTTAAATCGACAATTTAATAACAAACTTTGGGTTGAAAGTTTATGTATTTTTTTTACTATAAATTACCGACTAACAATTGTTAATAAAATATTACTTATGTCGACTGTAGTATAACTAAATTAATTAATATTTTTATCGGTCTTACAGTCAATTATATGGGCAATCAGATTGCCCCTACTTATAATCACCCCCGAAGAATCTATAAAAATAAAAATAAAAAATATAAAATATAAAAAATAAAAACACTAACTAAACATAAAAACAAATTATTAATAAAGCAATCTGACTGCCCCCCTGCACCAAAAATATTTGGGGTTAGTAGATTTTTGGTGCAGGGGGGCAGTCAGATTGCTTTATTAATAATTTGTTTTTATGTTTAGTTAGTGTTTTTATTTTTTATATTTTATATTTTTTATTTTTATTTTTATAGATTCTTCGGGGGTGATTATAAGTAGGGGCAATCTGATTGCCCATATAATTGACTGTAAGACCGATAAAAATATTAATTAATTAACAATTGTTAATTCAATTATTATTAAAAAAATTATTTTTTCTTCAAAAATGAATCCTTCAGGTCCTCTCTTATGTTTTAAGTTATCCTTATGAATTTTTTTAGAGTTTTCATTCAATATTTTAGATATCATTTTTGGGTTGAAAGGTGTAGATCCCTGTAATTTGGGTTTGACATCCCCTTAATAGGTATTATATATTAAGAATAGTATTCATATATAGTATATACACATCTAGGGAGGTAAAGTATTGGCGAACCTGTAGCACACGTGAATTGACACCCGAGCCGAAGGCAAGGGCGGCAAACGTGTGCTATGCGGTCGCCATTTTACCTTCCTTGATGTGTATACTATTTTTTTCAACAACGAGGCCGAAATTACAGATTTGCGATATTTGTGCAAGCGTTAAAGAAATACATTAAAAAATATATATCTTTAATATAATATAATACTGACAATTTTATTCAACTATGTATAAATAATTTGATATATTCAAATTATTTACTTCAATAGATGGTTTAGGTAAATTCATTAATTTTAAACGACATTCAAATTCACCATTTGGATCATAGGCATCACTGAAAGTGTTACTCACATAAAAATTGTAATCTTTGTAAGTTTTCCACTCATCTGGCTAGATTGTCATGTATCTCAGCAAAATAAGATTCTCTAAGTAATAGAGAAATTAAAAATTGTAGCTTTTGCAACACATCAGTTAAATAATGATTTTGAATAATACACTCTTCTACATGCAAACATGTAATAATTTTCGGATTTATACAATACAAACAATTAGCAATTAAATCAATTAATTTTAATTTAATTGAGCGAAGAGATGACTTATTTTTTTCAAACAATTTGCTCAAATGAAAATCTTCAATATTAATTATACATGAACATAAACTAATTTCTGACAAATTAGAGGTATTCATATAGATGAACGTAATACCTACACAGCTATTATTTTCTCTCTCTAATGCATGATGTTCCTTACAATCATGCCAAAAGTCAATTTTTCTTAAATATTGACTCACGTCCAACAATACACTTCAGAATATTGGTAAATTTTCATCAATTTTTAAGTATTCGAATATCTTTAAAATCCAACATTCATTCAAGAAGAATATATGATTACGTGGATACATATCTATACAAAAAAGATTTTTCTAATCATTAAATATTTATAGTTAGTATAGCTATGTGAAATGAATCAAACAAAATTAAAATAACAACAATACAATTAAGGGGATGTCGGAGCTATAGCCTCTGTCGATAGCCGCTCGATCTCGAGGCCTCGAATGGCGCTATAGTCATGTGTCGATTTCGACGATAAATGTACTTCAAACATAAATTATAAATTTTATAGCTACATAGAGCTGTTAAAAGATACTTTCCGCCTAGCTATGACTAAAATTAAGGTAATTGTAATATTACTCTTGGCAGCAAATGTTTATTTTTTTAAAGAAATGTGTAATACGTCTCGTATTCAGTGAGTCTATATCTTCCATAATGCTACGCACTGCGTATTACATATTTCTTTAAAAAAATAAACATTTGCTGCCAAGAGTAATATTACAATTACCTTAATTTTAGTCATAGCTAGGGGGGAAAGTATCTTTTAACAGCTCTATGTAGCTGCAAAATTTATAATTTATGTTTGAAGTAGGTTTATCGTCTAAATCGACACATGACTACAGAGCCATTCGAAGCCTCGAGATCTATAGCTCCGATATCCCCTTGATTGTATTTAAGAACAACTTTTACAATATATTATAAAAAAATAAATATTCTATGATGGTAACATAATATGTTTCTGACTTGTGTCATTAAAATATTTAACTATAAACTTTGCTAACAATATTTTTAATTTCTTTCAGCTCAGAGCTAATCTTTATATCATAAGAATAAGGCGTTGAGTTGAGAAGTGTTGAAAAACTGCAATTGTCTGCAACTTTATTTGCAATATAATAACTAACTTTTTAACATAATTTTTAAGGGGTAATTTTTAATCGATTGGTTGCTTGTTTAGAACTAGCATTTAAGTTATAAACTACCATTATGTGAAACAGGCAATTCCAAAATTTGATATTTTCTGAGTAACAAAAAAGTTCGGACCCAACGTACCAGTTCGTGAACAAAAAATTTCTATAGATTATGTTCAGATATCTTAAAATGATCTCAAGACGCGAGAATACCTCTTATATATACTTATGAATACTTCACCTTTTTTAACTGTAAAAACTGCACAAGATACTGAATTAGTTACGATAGGTATGATTTCGCTTTTTTGTATTATATATTGATTATTTGAAATAAATACATTATAATAATATATGTAAATTAACCATTAACAGCAAATATTAACATTCCTGATGTTCAAAGTTTATCGTTAGATGATCAATCAACACTTATTATACCTATGTATAATAAAGATAAAAATGATTTATTACATGATAACTAGTTACTTAATATTGTACCTGAAATACCTTATTTATCTTTTGATGCCTTAGAAAGTTCCCAAACTGTTACAGTAGTTGGTTTGTATATAATATACATATTTGTTTTTAAACCACTTTTTGTGATACAAATATAAAATAGAATTATTTTATAATTTTTAGATACAGGTAATGACATAATAAAACAAAATTCATTGGTAAATATGTTACAAACACATACACTTCATTTAAATAATGTGAAGCTTAAAAGTAAGTGCAATATAGTTGATGAAATATCTGAAGAAAATTCATTGGTACTCAAAAACAAGTAGCTCAAATTGAAATTCAAAATCTTTTAAAAAGAAAGGCTGATAATTTAAAATTAGATGGTGCCAATCTTTCAGTGGTCAAAAGAAAACCCTTGAATAATATTTCAAACTCTGAATTTCGTGATAAAATAGACAATAGCAATTAGATTGCACGTCATAAAAATTATCTATATTCTATCTGTAATCAATGAAAAACTATTATTTATATCAAATGATTACAATTTTAATAATTATATAATATTTAAAAATTACATTGAGGTAGTGTATTACGATCAATATGAATTATATTCAGTTGTTTCATAATATTATATAAAGAAAAATAATTAACGTTATAAATCATTTATGAATAAAAATGCAACTATTTAATATTTAATTATTACTATTTGTTTAATAATTTGAAATAATAAAAATTTGTACTAATAGTAATTTTGTAAGTGCATACAACTTATATCGATCATTTAATGGCTTCAAGCGGTCATTTACTGGAGTTACAGAATTTTTGCAAATTTAAATATTTTTTTAAATTATTAACGCCTTCATAGATGATTTTTACGGTTAAAAATGGAATAAATTATTATTCTTAATATATTTCTGAAGTTTTTATATATTACATATATTATAGACATATTTTTCCTTGAAAAATACAACTGATTTAACAAATCGGTCATTTATTGGTCGGTTTACCCTAGAGATGTCTGATATGTTACAAAAAAACTCTATGACCTAAAATAACATTTAATGACCTGTCGTTTATGACTTTTTAGTTAAAACATAGTTCTACGAGTCAGTGTACGATTTGATATAAAAATCCTAGTAGATAATGTAATAAAAGCTTCATTTTGTAACAATAAAAAAGTTCCTTTACATAATCTTGAAATAGCTCATATCTCAAAATGCCTATAAGTGAAAAACAAGGTTAGGTAAATTTTGTTCAATAAATCCAGGGTAACTATAAGAATAGTCAACATCAATAAAAAGTGCAATAGATTTTGCACTACCATGAATAAATAAAAAAGAAATTCTGTAGAGATTTTAGATAGATAAACAAAAATAAAAAAACATTTCCTGTATGTAATATCTTTTGAGTTACAATAGAACTCTGTATCTATCTATTGTACAACATACGACTTGATAAAAAAAAGCTAAATGCAATGTTTAAAAATATTAATTAACAATATGTCCCAAATCACCATTAAACAGTATAAATGTTTTTACATGATATCCAGAAAAGGCAATAAAGCATGGGAGCACTTATGATATAAAAATGATATTTCTCAAGGTACCATTATATGAAGCATAAGTGTTCAGTATATAAGGTGGACTTCTGAGTTATCATAAAGCTGTATGTCTCAAAGTACCATCCAATGAGGAAACTTCCTGCAGATGATGTTCATATAACCTGGAGTGATCCCAAAACTGGAAAATACCTTTTACATAAAAAACAAAGTACTTAAAACTGGTATTAAATGAAAAAGAAATCCTGTAACTGATGTCCAGATATATCCGACAGTAATGTCAAACTGAGAGTACAAATTTTTCTTTTATCTTTAAGTATTCTTAATAAAAAAGAAGTATTTCCTGTAGATAATGTTTGATTACTCAAGGGCAAGCTGAAGATATGGGAACGTATTTCAAGAAAGCGTTGTCCTAAACTGCCTTTTAATGAAAAACAATATTCAGGTAGATGTTTGAAAATTCCATGTTGACCCTAAACCAAAGAAATATCTTTCAAAAATATGCAATAAATCTCATACTAATAATAAAAGTAAAAAATAGATTCTGTAAAAAAGTTTCTGTGTTACAATAAAACTTTATGTTCCAAAATACAGCACGATGAAAAAGAAATACCTGTACATTGTAAAATATATTTTAATCAACATAAATGGAGTTAAGAAATAGGACATAAAACATACAATTGATAAAGGTGATTTTATTATAAAATTAATAATAAATAATATCGCCCGGCGCCAGCTTATTCGGTAAGCAACATAATTATATATTTAGAGATTATAATACTATAAGCATTAAAATAACGCGCTCTATATAAAATTTGCCACGTGAACAATTTTCAGAAATAACCCGAGTAGAAATTAAATACGGCTAGCCGGATTGATCATCCGGCCCGGTTCCGAATACATTTAAGTGCCGGATCCGGCATGTAATGCGGTTAAAATACGGCCCGGATATGAGTTCCTTAAATTAATGTACTTTTACGTCAAAATCGCAACTTTCGTTACTGCTTCGTCTTCGGCTCGGGTTGAGAACCTCTCGTTTCGTAAATAAAGCCTTTCCGTGCCCGTTAAGAATTGTATTATTAATATTTGAATTTGATTATAGAGTTCGTAAAATTGTATCTAAATAATAAGAGAGACATTGGCGTAGTCGGTAAGTGTCCTGCTTCATAACCCGAAGGTCGCAGGTTCAAGTCCCGGATACGGCAATATTTTTTTCAAAATTAAAAATTATTTTAATCATTTCTATAGTCTTTCCAAACACTGACAAGCCTTCTAACGAATAATTAGAATTTATTTCATGTTAAAATCTGGCTCTGATCGGGGATGAATATATTTGTCGGAAATCCGTTCGATTCTCCGGGCCGGACGTAAAAAGCATTACATTACGTATCCGGACCAGTACGGTAGCCAGATCAGGAACGGACAAGTATCTTACGGCATCGTATCCGGCCCAAATTCCAGCCGTAGGTTGATTTCTACTCGGGAATCTTAATGAATTCTCTACTTTTCGCCTTGATGTTATTTTAAATAAGGTTCACTTAACTTGTGATTATTTCTTCTGCGAGATGATGTCGGTGGCTCGATCTCGTCCAGGGCAAACCTTAATTGTTAGGCCTCAAACGTACTTCATAGCAATATTAATTTCATTGGCGATGTATCCGCTTGTCCTCGATAGATGAGTGACTGATAGCAACGGGAGGTCCTACTCGTTCGGCAATCCCTAGACGAGAGAGAGCGAGCCCCGCACATTTCACAACGCCTACCAAACTATTTTCTCGGTTCAGAGAAAGGGTAAACTATCTCGCGTCGTATGCGAGCATTATAAATTCGCGGGTAATTTCAAATATACCCTTACAACATTATGTATAGATATCCCACAGTAACCCCATAATGAGGTAATATCTTTTACAATCCACCTATATTATATTAAACTACCAACACATGAAAATAAATAATAATAAATATTTAATAAATATTAAAAAGATTCCTGTATTATATGAATTAAATTAAAAGCAATCAAAATTATGGAATAATTCAATGGGAAGTATATTTTTATTATTTGACACAAACCGAGCAATAAAAGTATTCAGTCTTATTTGAGAATTTGTAGTGATAGCACGTGTTTACAAACGCTCCGTATACTATAAGTAAACACCGAAAAGTTACCGGAGCTTAGGCTCTTTAGCCGGGCTAAATCACGAGTGATTGACTATATCAACTTCTCATAGTGAGTGAGTGAATTTGTGGAAAAAATGACATCTCCAGTAAATAATATATTAACTAAAAAAGAAATTCCGACCTTTGAAGCTAAGGTACCAACAAATCTTAGCTATGCTAACATCGCTCAAAATATACCGATTTCCAAAAGAGACCAAGGATTGATTTTAATGTGTGTTGACGACTTGACACTAACCGATTACACTTGTGCAGTAGGAAATCTAGTACAACCAAAAAACATTTTAGCATAATCCAAAATAGCCAACAACCGTATAAGTATATACCTATCCTCTAAAGAACTAGTCAATAAGATAACCGAGGAATACGAATTTATGATTATAAAAGAAAAGAAAGATTTCATTAGACCTGTAATAGGTAAATTCAAACGTATAATTTTCTCGTATACTCCAGCTACTGTTCCTAACTCAATCCTAGAAAATATTCTTGATCAACTTGATATAAAAAGGAACTCTCCAGTTACTAATATAAAAGCCAGCATTCATCAAGAAGGTTACGAAAATGACATCAGTGCGAGAAGACAAGTATATATTAAGAATGAAAGTACAGATGTACTTAAATGTTACGCTTGTAAATTAGAAGGCCATATTGCGAGGAATTGCGTAAATATAATTAACAATAGTGAGACGATACATCCAAGTATGCCTCCCAGAAGCGTAAACAATGACCAAACCAATGACTTCTCTGACGAATTGCCATCTATATCAAACATACAAACAAAGCAGAAAAGTAAAGACGACAAGAGAACTCATTCGGTATTAAGCTCCACAGATTCCCTACCATCTATTAACTTGGAGAATTCCAAAAAAATAGTAAAAAAAAACAAAAAAATATTCGAACTCCGATTCAAAAATCGAAAATGACAAAGATCAAAATGATATTACTTTAGATTATAATATAAATAAAAACAAAGAAATAGATATGGATAAAAAATTAAAACACGTAAAAAATCTACTTGAAGCACCAAACTCTCTTATTAATTACAATCAATTTAAAGCCCTTATGGAAAGTGTAAATAAAGTTAAACAACCCACCAATATAATCTTACAATACACGAAAGACTTAACGGCTTTTAAAAAATTTATACAAGAAAAAATATATCCAAACTGCAACAACAGAAGCATTAAAATAAGAGGTATATCTCTTCTTAAGAATATGAATAATCCTAATAGAGATTATACACCCATTGTAACACCCAACGAAACACCAGTCAACTCAGACATCGAAGAATATTAAAGGAAACAACATACTATATACAATACAATGACGAATTTAATACAATGAAAATTTATAAGTGCTTATAAAATCTACAGATGCAGACATTATTTGTTTACAAGAGACTAATTTAAAAGAAAATGATACAGTAAAAATAAAAAATTTTACAACATATAGTAAGAATCGCTTAGACTGTGTTGCAGCGAGTGGCGGTGTAATTATTCTAATTAGAAACAATTTATATAGCCAAGAAATTTTATTAAACACTAACTTAGAAGCTATTGCAATTACTAATGTAATATAATGTAATGTAATGTAATGTGTATATCAGTAACAGATGTAAAATAGATCAAAAAGAATTGCAAAACTTGATAGACCAGCTCCCGCCACCCTTTATTTTATTAGGAGACTTTAATAGTCACAGCACAATGTGAGGATCATACAAAATAAATGAAAGAGGTAAAATTATTGAAAATATTATATACGATAATGATATAGTACTTTTAAATGATCTATGCCCTACCTTTTTTAACTCATCTAAAGGAAAAACTAGTGTCATAGATATAACATTATGCAGGTAGTAAATTAACTACTGATTTAGAGTGGGAAACATTCGACGATCTACATGGAAGCGATCACTTTCCGATATTAATTGAAAACTAAATAAAAACTTGGAAATAAAACCAATTTCACCTAGATGGCAATATAATAAAGCCAACTGGACACTTTTTAGTCAAACAGTATGCGAAAATCTTGGAAATATAAAAGACTATCTTCAAAGAATTAAAAATACTTTTGAATTAGACATAGACTATATCACTGACGAATTTTCTAAAATAATATTAGAAGCCGCTGAAAAAAGTATTCCTAAAACTAAAGGATATATACTAGCAAATAAACCCCCTGGTGGAACGATGAATGTTATCGAGCAACCAAGTCTGCTAAAAAAGCTCTCTACAAATACAAGAAAAACAGGATAATGGAAAATAAAATAGAACACCATCGACTAAAAGCTGTAGCTAAAAGAGTAATCAATAACTAATCCTAAAGAAATAGCTGATATTCTTGCTAATAAATTTTCAGAAAACTCAAGTAACAATAATTATAATCAAGAATTTTTAACATTCAAAATTGAATCCGGAAAAGATGAAGTAGATCCTGACTGAGTTCAAAACAACAACAGCACTATTAATAAGGAGATTACACTGAGAAAAATGAAATAATAAAAATTACTATATTTTATAGTAATGATGGGACATACTTCGACTATCGTAATTTTTGCTATATTTTGTAGTAATTTTTGTTATAATATGTAGTAATTTTTGTTATAATTTTTGTAAAAATTACTATGTACATAGGAAAAATTGCTATAAAATATAGCAAAAATTACGATAGTCGAAGTATGTCCCACCATTACTATAAAATATAGTAATTTTTATTATTTCATTTTTCTCAGTGTAACTTTAATGAACTACTTACAGCAATCGACTCCAGTAAAACAGTAGTCCTAGACCGGACCTCATACCTAACATGTTTATAAAAAAATTACCTGAAGATGCACTGAACTGTCTGTTAGATATTTAGAATATTATTTGGATTAAACATGTATTTCCTAAAACGTGGCTGCAAGCAACAAATGTACCTATTCCTAAACCAGGTAAGGATAAATACAACAAAAAAACTTTAGACCAATTGCCCTAACCTGCTGCTTATGCAAAATTTTAGAAAAAATTATTAATAAAAGATTACGTTGGTATCTTGAATCAAACAGTATTATTCAGAAAAATCAAAGTGGCTTTAGAGAAAAATGCTCTACTACAGATTGCTTAGCTGTATTAGAATCTAATATATGCGAAGCATTTACTAATAATCACCACCTGATTGCTGTGTGTCTCGACCTTGAAAAGGCCTACGACCTAGTATGGCGACATAGAATATTAGAATTATTGGTAAAATATAATTAAACCGGAAACATTTTTTATTTTATAAAAAATTTCATAAACAATAGAAATATCAAAGTTAAAGTGAACGACTCCCTTTTCGAATCTGTTACAATTGAGAATGGAGTTCCACAAGGAACTATATTAAGCGTCACAATTTTCCTTATAGCCATAAACCAAATTCAAGAAAATATAAAACTTCCAGTAAGATCTACCACATTCGCAGACGATGTAACTCTATTTATCGAAGGAAAGAATTTAAAAATGTCGGAAACTATATTGCAAAAAACTTGAGATAACTTGACGTTAATAGCTAATACTGAAGGTTTTAAAATATCCAAAGAAAAAACTCAAGTCATAATATTTCAAAACCAAAAAATAAGAGTGAATAATTAAATTTAGAAATGTCTAAAACCAAAATAAATATAGTAAACCATATAAAAATACTCGGACTATACTTTGACTACAACCTTTCGTGGAAAACACATATTGATACACTAAAAAGAATATGTTATTTAAGGATAAATATACTAAAAACTCTCTCAGCTAAAAATTAGGGCACGTTATACATATGGTGTCTGTTTTCGGGATACAATCGGTCGCCATTTTCACTGCCATATTGATAACATTACGTCTGGAGTTATATTTTCAATTGTAACTGAACATATTTTGCAAAGCTATTTTTAATAAGAAAAATATTGTGCTACCATCTATTATCAACCTTTGTAATTACATACCATCTTTTTCTATTGTTTTGTCTGCTGTAGCAGTACAATTTGTACAAATATGCAATGAGGGAATAAAAACATAATTCTTTTAGACTTAGGACGTAAAATTTGTTATACAATTAAAATTAGAAGGTAAAAATTATAAAGTTTTTTTATTAATGTAAGTTACAAATTCTGCTGGCCTTAGGATCTTTAAAGAGTCTTTGCCAGTTGTATATTTACTATGTTAACGTAGTACTTGGTTTAAATCTTTTGATTCATGGCCATATCACATCTAGATCTCTCAATAATTTTTATTTAGAATAAAGAAGTCGCTAGGTTGTAATAGTTCTATTGACCTTAATAATCATGTGACTATTTCAAGGGGAGATTCTTAAGATTAAACCATTATTTGCTTTTGTTTTTATAATAGTATTCTATACTATATACTATATATATACTATATGTAGTTAATTATATACGATTACTTAACAGCTTTTATTTAACGACAATTTAACTAATAGTATATTTTAACTTACACATTATCTTATCAAACTTATTAAGAATAAATTCATATAAAAATTACTGTATTGTATTTTCCGTGTAATTATTAATTGTTCGTGTTTTTATGCTTTGTAGTATTTTTGTTAAATTCAGTATGAAAACTTAGAAATAAAATTTTACAATGGAATGGAAATATTTAGAAGCAATACTTATTATTTTTATTGTTCTTTTAATACTGTACTATTACTTACTACAAATTACAATTTTTGGAGTAGTCGTGGTATTCCAAACCCCAAACCTATTCTATTATTTGGAAACTTCAAAGACGTTATTTTAGGTAAAGTCCACTTTGCATGGTATGTGAAACAGCAATACGACCATTTTAAAGATGAACCTTTCTTTGGAATCTATGCCAGAAGTAAACCGATTCTTGTCGTCAAAGATCCTGACTACATCACGAATATATTGATAAAGGATTTTTCATCATTTGCTGACCGTGGGAGAATTATTCATGAAAAAGCAGAGCCTTTGTCTCCACATTTGGTAGACCTCGACGCAGAACGATGGAGACCTTTACGTAATAAATTGTCACCAATTTTTACTTCCGGAAAGCTCAAAGAGATGTTTCATCTTATAAGCAAGTGTGCTGATCATTTTGAAGTCGTTTTAGATAAATGTGTCAAGAAAAATGCGGTAATTAGGAATCTAATATAATATTCAAGTAGCAACATTACAAACATATAAACATACATTCTTATTTTAACAAACAAAAGAAGTAACTACATACACTGCCGTTCATAATTTTTTGACCGTCTGTGAAAAAAATTGTATAAACTTTAAAGTTTTATATCTCCGCGAAAATTAACGTTCAGAAATTGGCGACAAAGTTTTGGAAAGGTATTAGTAAGCCCTTTAAAATTGTGGTGGTTTTATTATAATCTACTGTAGGGTACTTAATTATTGATCATGAACCAAATATAAATAAATAAATAAATAACATTCACAGTGCATAGTGCTGTAAAGTATGGAAAAGGAAAGCAGGCACACCTTCCGGACCTTACTTTTCTTCATCTATAGATACATATAATATTTGAAGAAAAATTTGGATATGAAATAAAAAGCTTGTGATACACTTTCTCTTAAATTTGAATTTTAAAATTAAAAAATCGTAAAATGCTGTTTTATTTTTAAAACTTAGATATTTATACAATAATTATATTGAACAAATAATCTTTGAAATAATCTTTTTTATTCAAATAGTTTTGTAAAATTCGATTCTTTGTCATCAGAATTCAATAAATTCTACAAATTAATTGTCTAACCATGATAAAGACGTAATATACAAAATTATAAATAATTTAAAGTAGGATGATTGAAGTGTTGTGATCAATGATAAATGGTATTTTGGAGTGATTTTTGAAATTAAAAAAGATAATTAATAATTAATATTAATACAATTCAATTATTTCTGTCTTAGAGTAAAATCTAAACTAACTTATTCCCCAATACATAAAAAATGTTGTTTTTTTTTCATTAAAGTAATTATTTAGGTGTTGGATTTCTTCTTTATATATTTGGTAATAAACTTGTATTTAATGTTGACTATAAAACTGAAATAATTAGAATAGTAATTGAAGAAGATAGTTTATAAAATAGTAGTTTTCGTGCCAAGGCCGTAAAGTAGAACTTTTTTGGTCGAGTGTGGAAAGTACACGCGAGGCTGAAAAAGTTTACGGCCGAGGCGCGAACATTACTTTTCGAGAGAGTATCCGTAAAGTTCTTAGCAATTTCAATACAATATTTTTTTTCGTCCACGTGTCCGTAAAGACTGTACACGTGTTCGTAAAGTCGCACTATACGTCCGCAAAACAGTACGTAAAGTCGTTCTTTACGGATACGCTATCGAAAATTAATATTTTACACCGAAATGGAAAAACATTTTTGGTCTAAAAACCACAATATTTCCCACTATAGTTTTACCAAATTGATCCACCTTATAAATATACGAAAAAATATATGTTTAGTATGATAATCTAAAATAGTACTTTTCTATTCAAGAGCGAAAGTGTTGATTTTCGAACGAGCGCGAGTTATAAAATGAATTTAAGTTTAGTTATACCTGTTTTTGTACATACAACAAAATATGACTCAATTGGTAGAGCAAAAGATTTTGGGGTAAAAGATTGTAGGTTCCAATTTTCAGAAGATAATTGTTTTGAATAGTTTAAAATAAATAAAAATTAACAATACATTTACTATAATTTATAGTAGTTTATGTAACAAGTGCTTGAAGTGACACCTCACGCACAAGTAGGGAATGCATGCGTTTCCACGAGTGTGGGAACTGGGAAGTGCACGCACAAGTTGCATACAACATTTTATGCAATGAGTACGTGAAGTTAGTGCAAAAAACAATGTAAAAAAAGGAGAGGATGGAGGGAGCGAATCCAGGGTGCAGGGGGTAAACCCCCCCATGAAAAATACTTTGATTGATAAATGAAAAAAAATAATTAAAATAAAAAATGAGAAAAAAATACAAATAAGTAAGTAAATAATAATTTAAATAAATAAAAAAAATTTTAAATTATATTGTAATACACTACTACATCCCCACCACATTTTTCTTATTTGGTAGTGCGTGAAGTAACCCTGGTAGAAATTGAGCAGTGAAACTGCTCAGGACACTAATTACTGGCTAGTACTAAGTCCTAGCTACTGGCCAGTTCTAAATAAGATTTACTGGTCAGGCATTCCAGCAGTCTCAGATTATTAAACTAAAATTTATACAAAATAATAAATTTACTACTTTTATTAGTTACTTTTGAAATTGTAATTCAGTTATGATTTTTATATTTAGAGACTGCTTTGATATTTACCACCAATACCACAATGAGTGTTTCATTAAAGAATTATGCAATTGTACAGTTTGTTAACCGAGGCAGAAAAAGTGAAAAAAATATCACACACGAGTTGTATACGCTATTTTTTGATCGACCTTGCGTGATGTCGGTGCATGAGGTTGATATTTCACTTCACGAACGTCTAATTACTTCACGCATAGTATGAAATAATATTCACTTCACACACGGATTTTTCAACTCCATGCACCGACTTCACGCATAGTCGATCAAAAATAATTTTATAGCAGAAAGCTAGCAAAGGAGATCGCCAACGGAAAGCATTTGAAGTATATCTATATACATTCAAAATTTGTATATATAGATATACTTGCAATGTTAAAAATGAAACTTTGTCGGTTAATTTTGACTTTTCCTTTCATTTCCCGAAAATCATTTTTTTTGCAAATGAAATATCGCTAGTAAAAGTAAAAGATAAGGCACGATTTATACGTCTTGGAACGTCTTTATACTTATTGGCGGACTCCTTTGTGAATTCTTTTCATTAACTACAATTTCGCCCAGAATTTGCAAGTAAATATTTTCCAACGATTTTTATATAAAATTTTTTTTAGGCGAGTATCTATCTCGCGAAGCTTTTTAAATTGTATCCCATAATTTTCTAAAATAAATTACAGATTACATTATACGTCACAAGTATCGTATACAAAATTTGTTAAAAAATATATAATCGTGTTGAAATGTATTATTAATATTAAAAGATAAAGTAACGCCTGTAAATTAATTAAATTTATTATTGCAGGTAATCGAGTGTCGAGAAATATCATCAAGGTTTACAATTGATGTAATCGGAGTATGTGCATTTGGATTAAATACAAATGCAATAGATGATGAAAACAGCGCATTTAAAACATTTGGACAAAATTTTTTTAAAACGAGCACTTGGCAGTTCATAAATACAAAGTTTAAAGAATTTTTTCCTTGGTGTTTCGACTTAATTTATCCACTACTACATAACTATGAAATGGAAAATTTTTTTATAGGAATTATTAAAGACACAATGGAGTATAGAATGAAACATAATATTACTAGAAATGATTTTGTTGATTTACTATTGGAAATTAAAAATCGCCCTGGCAGACTTGGTAATATAGATATTGAATTTCGTTAATTTATTGTATTATATTGTTTTAATTTACCTGATAATAATGAATGTTTTTTTTTAATTTACATAGAAATTACAGATGCATTATTAATTGCTCAAGCTTTCATATTTTTTGTTGCTGGATTTGAAACATCATCTACAACTATGAGTTATGCTTTATACGAATTGGCATTAAATCCTTCAATACAAGATAAACTTCGTGATGAAATAAATGATATATATGACAAAAATGATGGAGAATGCACTTACGATACTGTCAAAAGCATGACATATTTGGGTCAAGTATTTCATGGTGAGTTTAAACGTTATAACGATAAATTACATTTATCACTTCATAAAAATGCAAAAGTTACTTCGCGTGCAATTAAAAGCAGCTGCAAATAAATATTTAATTTTTGCATTGCAGAAATATTAATTATAAAAACGAGAATTTTTTTTTACTCAAATAACAATAGCAAAAACTGATGTGTTGTTTTATAGAAACTTTAAGAAAGTATCCAGTTATTACTTTATTAATGAGAAATACACTAAACGATTATACGCTACCGGGGTCAAAAGCAACAATTCCTAAAGGAACGCAAGTATGGATTCCAAGTTATGCAATCCATTACGATCCAGACATATATCCAAATCCTGAGACTTTTGATCCGGAAAGATTCGAAGAGAATAGTTTTAAACAGATACATCCATCATTGTATTTGCCTTTTGGCAATGGACCTAGGAATAGCATAGGTAAACAAAACGTCATTCTATCCACAGCTTCGGTTTAATATGTCTATTCACAATAATGCTACCATTCATGCTATATATCTGCTTGACCTACAGTAATGCTATCACCAATGATCAAAGTGAAAATATAATAAATTAATGCATTTTTTACGTAAATTTCAAGTAAACACTGCAAATGTGAAATATCCTAGTAGAAAATTAGAAACTAGGCTTTTCTAAAAGATCGGTAGAAAATGGATAGTTATGGCCTATAACGTATGACTACTTCTAATTTCAAATCATTCAAATTGTTTAAAATTATACTACCCTTGATGTGAATGGAATGCTTATTTAAAAACGAGGGACGAAACCTGTATTTATTCGTCTTTATCTTATCCCTCGTAGAATATTCAATTTCAGAACTGGATACTCTCCAAAACCCAGAAAGTGAATTTCCACTACCTAATTTGAAGAATCAAATTTCTACTAAATATTTTCTTAAGGCCTGATCGTTATACGAGAGCTTTACTCTCTACTTCCTTACTGTCTAATTCTCAGGGAGTGTTAAGTACGCCCTAAAGAGTGAAAAATTACGCTTTCGTGGATTGGCTCGGTTTTCACTTACTAGGAGTAAATAATTTTCACTCTCTCCGTTTTAGAGAAATATGTGTTACCTTAAATATATATATTAACATACAAACAAAATGGTGGGTCTTGGAAATCGTTAAGACACTATATTTAAAATGTAGCTATGAATGTATGTAGATGTATATGATCGTGTTACTACACAAGCTTGGTCAATTTCAGATCGATCTCTCTGAAATTTACAAGGTATTCTTCTCATATAACATTATAATTATATAGTCCTATATCGACCTATATCGATAAAAAACTATTCAAAATATTTGACTTTTTAAAATTTCGTTATATAGATTATTTCGAAATTTATCATTCTTGAATTAAAACTTCAGATGCATGAAATGTTCCTTCCATAATTACAAAACTCTTTTCTATTAGATACCGTATGATTGGAACAGTTGTTTTAAAGATAAACATATAAAAATAATAAAAATAATGAATAATTCAGTAAAAAGTGCGTTTTTCGTGGAATAAAGAAATATATATTTAAGTTTTAAAATGACAAAACATTCTTATATTGTATAATTTATGATTCTCAATATTCCATTAAAAACATTAAAGATAAAATATTTAAAAGTAAATACTTTAATATCTATAACTACTTAGATATTTCAACACAACTTAAACATTTAAAAAAATGTTTATTATTATTTAGTTTCGCTGTAACGATCGTGCCTGAAATGTACAATAATGTTAATTATCATTTACATAATATGAATAACTTATATAATTAAGAACAAAGTCCATATTATACAAGTTTTAAGTTAACGATTTATAGTTGAAAAATCGAAACTTTAGAACTATACATTTGCATAAATTTTGTTTTTCAGGTAAACGCTTTGCAAAGTATCAAACACAAATAGCTCTAATCAGAATAATAAGGAATTATGTAGTTGAGATTTGCGATGAAACGTGCATTCCATGCAAAAATAATCCAATATCATATACACTACAACCGATTGGTGGTATCAAGTTGAAGTTTACAAAGATATAGTTATAACGGAGGTTTAATTATTAATAATTATTTATATTTATGAATAAATAATATTCCTAACAAATGCATATTCTTTTAAATCCACTCACATACGAAAAGAAGTTTTGTATTAATAACAAAATTATGTATAATAATAGCTTATATAAAAATTGGATCTTATTCGGAATTTGATCACCAAAAAAATCATGTTTTTTTTAATCTAATTGATTAAATGGTGCATAAAATAACTTTCTAATTACTTTTTTTAGTGGAGAAATGTGTTTCCGATCGAGTAAAAAAATAATTTTTATTCCACGATTTATTTTACCATTTCCATTACACTGTAATTTCAACTTGCTTTTGTATCCGTCCAACAATCCAAATATGCATAAACCCGTTTATCGGGATGAACTTGCTTTTGGGTTAAGCGAACTACAAATCACTAAAAACGACCGAAAACACATTTCTCCACTAAAAAAATATTTAGAACCTTATTATATTGATTTTTTAATCGATTGGGTTAAAAAAACATGATTTTTTTGAGGGCCAAATTCCGAATAAGTACCTAAAAATTAAAAGAAAAACCATTTTAAAATGCGACAATTGTCATTTGAATTGGAAAGTGATTTAATAATATTGTTTTCTTTGGAATAAAATAATATTCAATTGCTAATAACTTTACTTCACAATATCAAAATCATATTAGAGATCAAATTGAATTTTTAACGAGTAGTATATGAACGTTAAAAACTAATTACTATATTGAAATGGAAAATCTTTGAGTTATTAGATGGATTCACATTATTTTTATTATATGATTCCAATACCATTGGCTAATGATTATCAAACTATTAAAATAAAGAAAATAAATAAAGTATAAAAATGTTCGTTTCTATTACATATTTCGATTTTAATTTTGATTATCGACAATATTGAAACAAAGATTTTGCATCTTATTTATTATCTTCCAAAAACTGACTGATTAAGATTATTCCTCGATGAATCCTACATACATATTTGATATAATTTGTTACTGCACTATCTGTATATAATTTTTACTTTCGCAGTTTTGTAGAAAATTATAATTGGTAAATAAACAAATACATGTAGAGGTTTGTCTTGAAGAAAAATATTTGTCCTAAGTTTTTTATGTACAAAAATTAACATTAAGTAAATTTCTTTAAAGTAAATTGACTTTTTTAGGTATACCCTGAAATCTTCATTTTTTCAACTAAACTCTGAATTGTACATTTGAGCATCAACTTTAAAACTTCTTAATGTAATTTAAAGAACCGTGTTAAATATATTAAGAGTTGTGATGAAACAGTCATCCCCTATTTACACAATTCAAGGATGTTTTTACAACAAACTTAAGATATTTAAAAATTTATTTTATACATTTTGCTTTATTTTAAACCAAGTTTAAAATTATCTGATTATTGATATATTAAAATTTGGATAAAAAGTTATAAAGTATTCAAACAAATTATATCATACAATATACACAATATAAAAAAAAATTTAACAATTTTATTAAAACTATATATTTTGTAAATATTTTAATTTATTATAAATATTGCTTGTATTTTTATTGACTTGTCAGTAAAAACAAATCAATTTAAAAAATATAACATATTTTCAGCAAAACTTGTATGGGATAAACTGTTTATGAATTAGATTATCAATTATTTTCAGATATACAATAGCCTTTTTAATATAAAATTTTGCTAATTTATATCAGAATATTTTATAAAATCCTTACTCAAATAAGTTATATTACATAGGTATTTTACAAATTACTAATCATAAGTTTTATAAGTTACGTTATTTTTCGAAACTCTCTGCTTTCATGACTGTAACGTTGATCTGGTTTATCAGTCTCTAACCTCTGCCTATTTGAAGAACACTAAAAGTACAAACATAATAAGATAGAATAATATTTATTTATTTTATACATTTTGTGTAAGATTTACTCTACTCACCTGATCTGCAATTGATGATAGTTGTGGAAATATTTTTACATTATTTGGAGGTTTTGAATTAATTTGATTGTTACTTGTACCAGGATAATTTAAATATGTGCCATTGTTAAACCCTGTAATCTGATTAAAAACTATATTCTACGAAGTAATGTTAGTTTCATTTAATGGCATTATTCCATTACCTCCTGAGATGATTTTTTTCGTTTTCTCGAAATGTATGCGTTTTCATTATCATTATTTAATATTTTTTCGTCAAATTTTGATTGACAATTAGATGCACCTTTAAATTTTACTGCAAAAGACAATATTTTACTATAATTATTAAATAAAAATTTTAATTTTTCATAAATATTTTTAACTAACATATTTTATATTAAACTTTAATTTGTTTTCATAATTTTTTAAAAATTTAATAAACTGAAAAATTTGTTTAACAAACCTTCATTTTTCCTTTGAAAATGTGGTTGTCTTTCATTTGCAATAGCAGTAGTCAATGACAAACTATTAGCAAATGTTGTAAATGCAGTTCGACCTTTTAGCCTAGGAAAGAGTGGAATTATTCTACGACCTTCTACAGTCCACTCTGCATCTGTGTTTGGGCCAAACAATCTGCAAATTTATTATTGAATTAAATACCACTATTCAAACATTTATGTACAAATACTTAAATATCTATATACAACAACACAAATGTACTTACTGTTCAGCTATCAAAGATAATTTATCATCATTTACAGCTCTTCGAACCTCAGCTTGATGACGTTCACTAGATATATGAAGTGCATTTGCTAAATCTCCCAATAATTTTTGTTTTCCTTCGGTTAAAGGACCTTGTGCTCTTAGAGCAGATACCATTTTAGCATAAGCATCGAGCTCTGAAATTATAAATAATATATATAGGTAATATAAAAGATAATGAAACATTATCTTCAAATTAATAAGTGTTCTTTTACACACTTTGCATTCTCCTATCATTATGAATTAAATATAATTTTCAGTGAGTTTAAACAAACTTCAATAAATCTAATTCAAATAAAGAAATTTTAAAATATATCTTCAAATTAAGTAATAGACTATTTATGCAAAATTGATTAATCTTTAATGAAAATATTTATAATAATAACCTCTTACCTAAATACCGTAAATATTTTCTACATTCATCTCGAGACATTTCAGAATATTATAAATTACTTGGTGTGTCACTTATAAAGGTAATTAAATATTTTCCTATATAGAATTATGTACAATAACAAATAAACAGTTGCAATTCAACTAAAATTTTAATATCTATATTACTTTTGTAGTGCTAAAGTTTCTGCTGCATATACCTATGTAACATTCTATTTTTATGATACAACATTTTAAACTATTTATGTATTTGCAACTATTTATTTAATAAACATTTCCATTTTATAAAATGTTTTTCTGTTTATTACACTCATAATAAACGTATGTATATATATACATGTATGTACTTTCGAATATATATATATCAGGAACAACTAACCTATAAATTTATGCGGCTTTGGTACGATAAAACTGATTGGTCAGATGCTTTCGAACGCGGGAATATTAAAATCTTTATTTCAAAATTATTTTAAATTAGTTAAAATAACAATTATCATATAAATTAAGTAATATATTATTTTAAATGGTTATTACTATATTACCATTTAACTACATACGATATAAAAATAACATTCATTATAACAATGCAATTTAAGCTTTTAACTTTTTTTAACTTTTAGAAGTTTTCAATTTCATTGATATCCTTGATATTATGTGATATTTATTAAACAAAACAGTTTTGATTAACTAATTCTTAATAAATAGCATATTTCTTTAAAACAGACTCTTGGGTGTATGATATATACATATTATCAATTAAGTGTAGAAAATAAATATCAATTTAATTTTATCAATAATCATGTTTAAAATAATATAAATATAGATATCACATTTATCAAGCCACAAGAATAAAAAAAAATATAAACGTTAATTTGTGTAGTACCATCATAAGAAATGTACAATGCGCGTATAATGTGTACAATATGTAATTATGAACAACTCATTGTATCAGGTTCTTGTGTACACATAACTATATATATACATATATACGCTCAGTGGTATCCTCGTTTGTGCAAGGCTGAAAAGAGACTCGAGCACATCATGTATACTCTTGTACTTATGTAGCGTTTTATTAAAATATTCTTCTGTTAGTTATCAAGTAGTGATGGCGTTGACGCCTCTTCTTATTTCGCTCCGACCGAATTGTACACAATTTAGTGACATATAATGTAAATATAGCTCGATTTTCATTCATCCTTCAACTGTTGAACGAGTGTACAAATATCAGAAGAAGCGAAAAAGAATATTATAGGAACATGGCGATGTACGATGAGAACGAGAGCGCAACAATCGATATTAGTGGCGCGGAAGGTGCAGGAGAGCCAAATTTAAGCGAAGATTTAGAATTTTGGATGACACGATTACCATCGAGATTGCGTGCTTTACCGATCGTTCATTTAGCTATTCCGGGTAATTATTACATTTTTATCCTGTTGCATATTAATAATTTTTTTCGTAAATGTATAAAATATATTATATTTGTATTTTATAAGACTTAAAAATGTCATTTAAATGTAAATATTGTACACGTTAAGAAAGTTAAAAATATACATTTGCTTAATAATCTTAAAATAATAACAATAAAAATATTAATTATCAAAATTCCATTATCAATCTTCAAAAAAAAGATTTCGTTTTATTTTTTAGTGGTAAATATTGAATAAATAATAAATATCTTAAAAAGTATATGTATAAACACGAAAAATAAGTATGAGTATAATGTGAAGTTTACTCATTTAAATATAAAACTGTCCAACAGCATTAACTTTATAATTTTTTACTGTACTTTAATAAATTTTTTAATTTACATTTAAACGTATATATTATATTAACGTGATTTACAAAGTAGACATTATAACATACAAATTTTAAACTTACCAATTATTTAAATTATAAATAATGTAAATCAATACGCACACACGTACAGACACGTACATATATTTATTAATAATTCATTAATAATCATTAACTTTGCAAATTCTTTAAAACAATGGTCAAATCTTAGTAGCATATAGATTTTAAATATTTAATTACATCGGTGACGTTTGGGGCATCAAAAGTAATTAGTAAGAAATTAAGAACTTTGTCGTTTAAAAATTACTTTGAATAACAAGATAAAAAATATCCTAACTTTTTTATTCGTTTAATAAAGTATATAAATATATCTAAATATAGTAAAAAAACAATATTTTTTAAATAAATAATCTATTTGAACGTTTACTTAAAAAATTCGATAATTATTCTCCAGAATACAATAGATTTTGCTTTTTTGTTAAGTATAGTAATTCTCCTATATCACCTTAATGCAAGAACAAACGATTAAAATTTTGATATTTCTTTGTTCGTACACACACCTAAAGATACGTTGCTATATTTATATAATTCCTAATAATGACTCAGAATCTAAGCTACACCTCGTAGAACTAATTAGAGAATAGTCCCTCGTTCATTTTTCTCACGATCGTAAATTAACAATGTCTAATGTCAAACAGGTTCCCACAATACAATGACGTACACAATCGAAAGAAACAATGATGTTGGACCCGACGAACCTGAAATGATAAGAACGATAGCGCAATACGCATCAGTTTTTACGAAACCCGTAATCTTCAACTGGTCCATAAACCAACATGAAAGTGTTAAAGAACAACTAAACGGTGGTATTAGATACATCGATCTGCGAGTAGCTTCAAAACCAAACACGAATAAAATTTACTTTTTACACGGACTATACGGTACAGAAATCGAACAACCTCTCAAAGAAATAGCCGAGTGGTTGTCAGGGCATCCTAATGAAATAGTTATTATAGATTTTCAACATTTTTATGATTTTTCTGAAGATCATCATAGAAATTTAATAAATTACATAACTTTTCTATTTAGAGGTAGATTGTGCCCAGTATACGGAAAATTCGATCACATATCGTTGCAGTGGATGAACTCGGAGAGATATCAAATTTTTTTAATTTACAGAAATTTAATAGCTAAAAATTACAGTAATTTGTGGCCAAGTGGTTTGTGGCCAACACCTTGGCCGAATACGATAAGCACAAGGAAACTTATAGATTTCTTGAACGATCATTTAGAAAAGAGAGATCGTGGACTTGGCTTTGTATCTCAGTGTCTTCTAACGCCTGACACACCTTATATCATGCGTCACGTTTGTGGAAATTTACAACGCGATCTTGGTGTTAAATGTTGGCGCGTTACTTTGCCTTGGATTCAAGAAAAATCACCCGGTAATGGTGGTTTGAATATTATTATTACTGATTACGTGTCTCTCAACAATTTTTTATTTTCAAAAACAGTTATTCAGCGTAATGCTTCTTTATTACGACCTAATTATCTATCCGAACTACATATAAAAGATTAATTAATTTGTACTAATTTGTTGCACTTTAAATTCGTAACAATTTGGTAAAGTTTTGTAAATGTTGATTATAACACTCAGTCCTAAATTTTCTACTTGGGTTTTTCTTATTGATGTAATTTTAAACCATATAAGATTATTTTAGACAACGTTTAGTGTCTACATGCTTTTATACACTGATGTTAAGTGTTAAAATTACAATTTAAAAGCAAAATAATAGTATGCACTATACCGCTTAAAAGTTTGGATTAACTATAGTAAAAATCAATTCAAGAAGTTTAGTATCTTTGACCTAAATGATGTTACAAAAACCTGTTGAAAATCATTCGAACGATAATTCAATAAGCTTTTGATTGATTTATAATTCAAGTATATTTACGATTTCTCAATTAACTTATTAAACAAAAGGTTAAAAGAAAACATTCATATAACATATATTCTTACTTTGGTAAACCGAAACTTTTGAGCGATAGTGTATATAATAAAAGGTACGCAAACGTAAATTTTGATCTCGCAAATTTTTCACAATTTGAGTCATTTATTGATCATAGGAAGAACATGACTAAAAATATGTTCCATATCTTGAATGGCGAAGCCAGACTCGCAACTTGAGCTTCGAGTCAAATTAATTCGTTCAATTGACTCAATTGACTTTAAAATTGCTAAAAATCTTTTTCCACTGTTCTTTTAAAAAAGCAATACCTGAGTCTCTACATCATTGTGTTTAAAACAAGACTATTTCTATCTTTTTTTTGGGTAATTATCTGAATAAAGTATTATTATTATTACTTGTAATATTGTAAATATGTTTATTATTAATAATGATCGAACTGTATTATTATTATGACAAAAGAACACATGAGTATTTACATGTAAGAGAAATATACAAAGTGTGCTTATGAGAAATATTTTATGGCATAAAGATACCTCTTTTGTATTATATATTAATAAATTATATCACGACTAAACATTCAGATACTGTTATTCTGAAAATTCCATTTCAGACTTATAGTTATATTAATTGCTCTTCAGATGATGAAAAAAAAGTTGATATAATTAAATTTAATTGTAATAAGTAAGATGATCATTTACTTTATAGTACGTTAAAGTAAACTTACTGATGTAAATGGAATTAAGAACTCATAATTGTATCTTACAGTAATAACCATAATAATCGAAAAATGTAAGTATAAAATTTATCATTTTTAGAAGTTTTTATCAGGTCACAATGCTTTAACTTTCAATTGTTTCATTCTCGGTGCTCGTTTTTTAGCAAGTCTACGTTGTTCTTTTTCTTCCCATTTTCTTTGTTTGTCCGGATCCTCTTCTTGAAGGATTCGTTCTTTTTCGACTCTTCTACGTTCCTCCCGACGTGCTGCAGCAGCTTCCGCACGTGCAGCATGCGTGGTTTTCAAAAATGCTTCTTCTACTTTGAGTCGATTTTTATCAGTCTTCATTTTACCCTGAAATCGGTGAAATCATTTAGTTTCTATTATTATAAGATTCTTTGTTTTTTTTATATTATAGACTTGACCATGTAATTTGAATAAAAGTATTTTAAAAGATCTTTCCCATGTCATTAAATCTTACAACATACTATAAGATACACAGAGTCATAAAAAATAATAATTACTTTAAATTCAAGGATGTTTTTGTATGTTTTACTGCTTGCTCTTTTCTAAATAAGTACAGTAAAATTTAACATAAATATTTATATCTATAATTATATTGTTGCAAAATATAGTTTATAATAAGTTACTGTTAAATATAATTTTTATAATCTTTTATATATGTAATTATTATCATTTAAAGTATTATACTGTAGAGTATTATCCTATAATTTCTATAGTGTTAATAACTTATACAAGTATATAATAAAAATTATTAATTAACATATTAAATTATATTTGATTATTTACCTCTTTGGAGAGCTTAAAGCGACGTAATTTATCAAGTAAGTAAAATGTCAGTTGTAACAAAGGTCTAATCTTTTCTTGACTTTCTGCACTAATTATACGTCCTTTAATACTTATATTTAATCCAACCAACAAAACTCTCTTTACTTCAGGCATAGTTAATTGGTTTGAGTCCCTGATAAAATAAAATATTCACAAAAGATTAATATTAAGGCTTAACTAATAGCAGAATTTAAATTAAAAGAAAATCAATTTACTCTTGTTGCTTTGGTCCACTATACTGATCGCTTATGTGAATGTAATCAATATATTGGGTGTATTTATTGAATGCCTGGAGTACTCTACTATCCAAAATAGCAGAAGTTGCTTCAGAAATTTCTGACATAACATAAAATCCAGATGGTAAGTTAAACTTTTCTCCTGGTCGTTTTTCTGGGCAGTAAACACTTATATCTGCAATATCTTTAGTTAAATGTATTGCAGTTTTTTTGGCAGCTATAGCTAAAACAAAATTATCAGTCTCATCTTTAGCCAATTCAATTCGTAAATGAGCTTGGTCATTTTGCGGTCGTACAAGTTGAGATAATACAGCCACCAAGTCTTGGCGTTTAATTAATTTTAATTCTACTAATAATGAATCACATCCAACTCTTCCAGTACAATAGATACCATATTGGGATTCACTTTCTTTGATAGGTCCATTAACAATACCTTCATCACTGGACTTACCAGTGTCACCAACTAGAGAAAAATTTTCTAAAAGTATTTGTTTATGATCATTATACCATGTATCAACAATTCTGCAATTCTTTGATTTCCCTGCAATATAATTTATAAAATAAACTAACAAGCCAGCGATCATTAAAATTTCAAGGTAAAAGCTGTCCCATCTTGCACGTAAATGTAATGGAACTTTAGTAATAGTTAAAGTAGAAGGTTCTACTACTTTAGAATCAGAATTTCCATTAGCTGATTCAAGACCCTCAAATTCTTCCTCATCTTGAAAATGATCAAATTCATTATCTACATCTTCTACCGAAACTTCATCTTCTTCATAATTATCATCTTTCTCTACACTTTCAAAAGAAGGTGCAGGACGATCAGGAGCTGGAGAAGGTGCCCCAACTGGCTTCTCTTCTTCAAAATCTTCAAATTCTGCAAATTCATTATCTTCCAATGGTTCTTCGTGAAAATGAGCTGTTACCCATAGATTTGTTCCTACTAAAATAATGTGCAACGCCACTAGCCACAACTTCATCTTACCTGTAACAAAAATAAAAGTAACAGTTTAATAGAAATATTAAAATAAATAAAAATCACTTACATAATTATACTAATACTACGTATAAATAAAACTTTATCAAGACAATAATAATCTGTAACTTATAAATGCCATTAACATTTTATTTTTCATTAATAAAATAAGATTTTAATGTATGCAAAATCTGTGAATAAAATTATGTATATTCATTTATTACAATTATATATACAATTCTGAATATTGACGTATATAATGATATATATAGGTTTCGAAAAAATATAAGTATGCAAAATTAAACCTCACCTATATAAATATACTACAACCAAATTGATAAGAAAATTACATAGAACGCATATAAAAATTGAAGACTGAGTCAGGTCAGCAGACCAAGAGTCATGAGCTCCTGCTGGCTGCTGCAGTGACTTGCACCCACGTGAAATTAGCTACAAAATATTACTTTTTCGACTCCGTGGCCCGTGCATACGTAAGCGGTAAGCGGTAAGTTTTCGGTATATAGTCGATATAAGCATAGAATTTAAATTTAAAAAATTTTTAAATGTGGAGAATAAGTATAAACAAAATTTAATATTTTTAATTTCAAAAATCGATTAATACACATGAAAGTATTGTATAACATTCAAGATTTTTTTTCATTTATTGTATTTATTGATATAGAAACGAAGGTAAGGTAAAAGTAGGTATGTATGTACGTATAATTTTTCTGAATATTTGAGCATATTGAGCAAATTCTTTGTAAATTAGTTATTGATGTTTAAGTAAATATTAAATATAGATATAAAAAAATAATTGTAAAAGTACTCAGGAAATTAGAAAACACTACAATTTTAATATAGAAGTTTACATAAATATTTGTTTTCAACAATTATTTTAAAAGATTTAAAAAGATAATATTTTTATAAAAAATTCTCTTAACTATACCCGTATGGGAATAATAATGTATAAAATTGTAAAAAAACTATATAGAAAATTTTTTTTAAATATATAAAAATGTACCTCGGACATATATTCTATACGGTCTCATATTATATTATAAAGTTTTTTAATTTTTAGATACTGTTACATATATTTATATATTTTCATAAAATTAAATAAATTTTCATACGTAATATATTTTATTAATTTTTTGTATATCGTACATGATTTACACTATTTTTATTACAGTATTAATTATATACATTTATATTTATAATTAATACATACAATTATAAAATTATACGAAACGAAAATATCATTCGTTTGTTTTTAAACAGATAATAGAATTTCTACATTTCATCAAATTCATTTTTTTATTACAAATTTCTTGTTTGATCGAAATAACTGTGTCAACTCGCAAGTTGTGACGTCATGATACAACTAGCTTCAAGATGATGTCCTGTATATTTTTTGTCTGCTGTTACGTATACCTATATATATATGATGGCATATTAATACTTTGGAAGAAGCCCGGCCCGGCACTGAAGTGAGCAATCCAAAAAGCGCAAGCGCCGCGTGTTGAATATTGGAGTCGTTGTAACTGTTGTAAGTACGTCTTTTAAATGAAATGCGGTATCAAATGCGACCAAGTTTGCGCACCGCAGTTAAATTTTAATTACGTTCTGTGTGCCAATTTAATCGATTTCTACACTTACAATAGTAGAACGAATGTTTCGACTAAAATTTTATGGCAACAATAAATGAATAGAGTTAACTGTTGAGAATCAATAAGTCATATACGTATACGAGGGGGTGAACAAGACATTTTGTAGGCATCGCAACCAAATAAAGGATCAATACCGTTCTCCTTCTTTCTTCGAGACTTTCTTCAATTCAACGGAATTTTAAATGTCGACTGTATGATTAGTCTATAAATTATTTTTATTAGAATTGTATATATCCTGTATGTATAACATTTTTAGTTTATAAAATTTATTCTAAGTGTCTTATTTTCATATGCTTATCGTTATTTTACAGAGGTAAACATGGAGAAAGTTGAAAATCAACCTAAGGGGGTTAAGAAAAAGATGAGCAAATTATTAGTGCCTATTGAAGTGGCTGTACAATGTGTCCAAGTTGTAGTACGTTGTCGACCAATGGACGAAAGGGAGATTGCTAAAAATTGTACTAATGTTGTTGAAGTTTTTCCATCCAGAGGAGCCATAGAAATATGTAACCCTAAAGAGAATCCTAGTAAAGAAGCTGTCAAGATTTTTTCATTTGACTCAGTGTACGATATTAATTCTGGTCAGCAAGATATTTATGAAGAAACTGTTAGACCACTGGTTGCTTCTGTATTAGATGGATTTAACGGCACAATTTTTGCTTACGGACAAACTGGAACTGGTAAGACTTATACTATGGAAGGTTGCAAAACTGATCCAGATAAGCGTGGTATTATTCCTCGTTCTTTTGAACAAATATTTACACATATTGGAAGATCAGAAAATATTCAATATCTTGTTAGGGCGAGTTACCTAGAAATTTACCAAGAAGAAATTAGAGATTTATTACAACAAGATCAAAGTTTACGTTTCGAATTGAAAGAGAAACCAGATACTGGAGTGTTTGTTAAAGATTTATCAAGTCAAGTTTGCAAAAGTGCAGAAGAGATACAACAGTTGATGAAAGTTGGAAATCAGAATAGAACTATTGGAGCAACAAATATGAATGAGCATAGTTCTCGATCTCATGCAATTTTCATCATTACTATTGAAATGGGTGATAACTGTGGAATTAGAGTAGGCCGTTTGAATTTGGTTGACTTGGCAGGAAGCGAAAGACAGAGTAAAACTGGAGCATCAGGTGACAGACTGAAAGAAGCTAGTAAAATTAATTTAAGCTTGTCTGCTCTTGGCAATGTAATAGCAGCATTAGTTGATGATAAGACTTCACATGTGCCATACAGAGATTCAAAATTAACAAGGTTGCTTCAAGATTCATTAGGTGGCAATTCTAAAACTATTATGGTAGCCAATATTGGTCCTGCTAGTTATAACTATGATGAAACGTTGACAACTTTACGATATGCTAGTCGAGCTAAGAGTATCAAAAATAAACCTAGAATTAATGAGGATCCAAAAGATGCATTATTAAGACAGTATCAAGAAGAAATTATGAGACTTAAAGAGAAATTAGCTCAAAAAAGTTCAATTCAAAAGAAACCAAAGCCTATAAAAAAACAAGATGAAGCTGAAGAATCTGAGTCCGAAGTTGATGACAGTCGTGAAGACAAAAAGTTATCAGAAAATGATAAAAAATTAATAGCAGAACAATTAAAGGCTGAAAAGCAAGAAGCTGAAGACTTAGTTCAAAGGATAAAAGATTTGGAAAGTAAAATGCTTTGTGGAGGAAAGAATATTATTGATCATACAAATGAACAGCAGCGAGCATTAGAACAAAGAGCTACTGAAATAGCAGAACGTAAGAAACGAGAAGTGGAAATGCAACAAAAACTTGAAGATGAGGAACTTACTACTTTAGGTGTACGTGAAACTTTTACTACATTGCAGCAAGAAGTTGATGTAAAATCTAAAAAACTGAGAAAATATTATGCAAAACTACAAGTATTAAAACAAGATTTAGAAGATATTACAAATGAATACAATAGGGACAGACGAGATTTAGAACAGACTCAACATGAATTAATGAAGGAATTAAAATTAAAATATCTAATTATTGACAATTTTATACCTATAGAAGAAAAACATAAAATTCTTTCTCGAGTAAAATTTGATGAAGAGGAAGATTCCTGGGTTATAAAAGATCCAGAACCCTCTTCCGTTGAGAATATTAAACGTCCAGTTTCAGTTCCTGGCCTAAAGAGGCCAATATCTGAACTAGCACGTACTGCACTTGCCATGGGTAAAGGACCACGATATGCTGGAGAAAATATTCTTAATTTAGAATTAGATATGCCTACTAGAACCACTTTAGATTATCAAAAGCCTGTAATAGCTCCAACTATACAAGCGGTTTTAGAAAAAGCATTGTGTGATGAAGGAGATATAGATGTGGATGCATCCAATGCAAGTTACAAATCAAAATCACGAATACAATCTGCAAGAGTACGACCAAAGAGTGTTGGTAAAATTCCTCAATTACAGGCACCAGTTTATCCAAAAACAAGAGGCTTAGTTCCAAAATAATTGTATGCATTCTTATTTATTAATTGAAACATTTCTGTACATAAGCATTAGACTTGATATGATTGTGATATTATCTGTTAACAATAAGTATTATTGATGGAATCAAATTATGTATAGGTTTCTGAATTTGCCATTTATTTAAAATAATTTCTTAAAGTTATAATTGTACACATTAATAATGTTCCAATTGATTCTAATATTAATTATTGATTTTTATTAGCATTTTATTGTTTTAAATTTTAAGTGTAAATTAAGTCATTTAGCAAGAATTTTTATACTATACAATATAAAGTCATAAAATTAAGTGATATTTAATGAATAAATTAGTTCTTGCAAACTTCGCAAATTTTCATAAACTTCATTCCAATTTTCAGCTTAATTTATGTATTTACAAAAGTTTTACAAATCAACTTCAAATACAGCAAGAAGATTAAATTTTAATTTCATTAGCGTTTATATATTTTATTTGTGTCATATTTTAAATAAAAATAGAATTGTACAAATGTGACGATGCTTTTATTACTTTTTCCAATATTTAATGATATTAGAATAAATATTCATAAGAAGTGAATACAAAGACTTAACTATAAAAATAAATTGTATGATATTAATTTATTACGTAAAAGTATAAAAATTACATTTATTTAGAACATTTAGAAATGCACACTGTAGAACAAATTAATTCTATAAAAGAGCATTTTTAAGTCAATGATAAGTAGTTTATGCATTTGAATACCATGTTCCTTTAAACCCTCATACATTTAGCAATATAAAAATATTGATACAAACATTATAAGGTTTTTCATTTAGATATGAATTCTACTTACTGTTTACAATTTACAAAAATTCTTTTCATATTACTCCTTTATTTAATTTATCTATTTTCTTAAATTCTGTTATAAAATTTGCTTATACACTATTATATTTTATTACCCAATTGTGATCAAGTATTTTATATTATTGATCCAAGCTATAAAAATTTCTTTTACTTTCCTCTGAAAGTAGTTCATTCTATAGATTTTTTTTCGCATTAATATACTTACGTATGATATCGTTACTGAAATACTATCCGTTAGGGTTGGTTATACAATTGGAATGTCGATATATTTTCTCTTCTCTTATGGGTTTCCAATACATGCAAATAGCAGATATCAATGTCCACATGTTAAATTTTTATATTATGAGTGAATTTTTTTTCATATTTTAAACAATTCAGCTCTTATTATATCAAATTAATTTATGTAACTATTAAATTAAAAAAATTATTATTAATTTGGTAATTAATAGAACTTACAGAATGAAAAATAAAAATTATGAGTTATCGCGTTCTAAAAAAATTAATTAAGAAATTTATAAGTGTATATAATGCAATAAAGAAAAATGACACGTTATGCATTGAATTTTTTAATGCAATATATAATTAACTATGTACAAAATTAATTTAACTATTTATTGTACAAATAATTTTATTAAGAAACTGCATATGAATTTAAAATATTAGCTCAAAAAAATAATATAACAAATAAGAAAAAAAGATAAATAAAAAGTGCTGATTGTAACGTTAATTACGTGATCATAAATTTTATTCTTTATGAATACATTTACAAATCGTTTAAACATAAATTTATAAACGCAATGTGAAATAGATTTCTTATAAAAAATTTATTTAAATATACGACAATGTGAAAAAGCTATAATCTTTAATAGAAAAATATAATTCAAACTTTTTTTTATTTTTTAACAAATAAATACCAAATATTTTCTACTAAACAAAATATGTTACTTAATTATTTAATTAGTAATTAATCTATTATTGTATAATAATTAAACTAATACTAAGCTACATATATAGGTATTTGGAACTGTGTAACACAGTAGGAATACTTTGTTATTTATCTGAAATTCAGAAAGCATTATTAATTTATTTGTCAACATAATGTTTTTTTAGTATACTTTCATGTACATAGGTAGTAGGTATATTTTTTAAACATTAAAATTTCAAAGCATTTTAAATTTAGTCAAATATTAACGCTTAGAAAATAGGTATTAATAATAATAATTATAAAATAATTTTGTGTATCTTTTCTTTTTAAAACCGCACAATCACAGTACTTACGTAGAATTCATTTTATTTATAAATAAAAAATTTTAAGAAACTTTACACTCTTCGATTTATGTTTAGAGAAAATGCTGAATGCTTGTCAAATTTGTTGTATACCGTCGATATTTATTTTATTTCGTAGATTTGAAGGTTCGAAAAAAAATTTATTACATTGTCGTTTTTAGCAAATTCACTTTTTAATCATTTTAACAAGAAATTATAATTAATTGCAACTAATCCATTTTAAAATTAAATTTATCTTTGATATCATAAGAAGTAATTTTAAAGTTATATCTTGAAGAGTTCAATATGAGCTAAGTAATTATAAATCAATGGTGTTAGAGTAAATTTGCTCTCAAGGAAATGCTTAATTAGTACAGTTATTAATAGTGAAGAAATCTGTTTCTATGTTACCTTGTAATTTAATTTAAAGTAATATAGAAATAGTTTTTATAAAAATTGAAGAACATTTGCAATAGTAACTTTAATAACTGTTATCAAACATCACCTAGAGAAAACTCGATAATGAAACTATAAATTAAACTTAAAAAAAACTTTTTAATCACTGTTTTTTGTACAAAAGATCGTATGCCACACAAGCTTGCTTTACGTTTAGCTGCATGAAATCTATACACGTAAACGAATTACACAAAAGAATTGTGTATTTACACAAAGGTTGAATTTGTAAATATACAATTTCGGGATATATATCAATTCCTGTAAAAAAAAAAGGGTGATCTATGTAAAAATGTTGAACGTTAATTAACTATCCATTAATTGTTGGGCGTGAAACAAAATGAAAGTATCCGATCTATTTGAAAATTGTCAAGTACATTTTCATTAAGGTCGCGCACAATTATTTTTATGGAAAATGTTGAGCACAATTAACTCTATTGGTTTTTACATAGATAGCAAAAAATGAAAAAATTACAAACTAGAAGAAAAAAAGTATAAAGAAAAATTATACAATTGTTTCAGTAGAAACGTTGCTGCGAGTAATTTCCAAAAGGTGGTTGCGAATACGTGGACGAGGGTCTCGTCTGAGATTGACCACCAAACGTTGGATTTCCATAGGTTGATTGTGTTGGAGGATACGGATTCGATGGCATTCGATTGAATTGGTTTTGACTACTAAAACCTTGATTAAAATTGTTGTATCCGTTGTTTAAAAATCCGGAATTACCCGCAAACGACTGCGGCGGTTGTTGTGAAGAGAAACTTGGAAATACGTTAGAATTTGATGAGTAAGGCAGTTGTGAGTTACTGGGTTGGGTTGAATTGAGTCCATAATTCTGATTAAAACTGGTTGGAATGTTCGATGTTGTGCTGGATTGTAATAACGAATTAGAGCTTTCCGACAAAGGTGACAGGTGTGATTTAGATACATATTTTGAAGGTAAGTCACCCATAATGTTTGCAATAAGTCGTTTAGTCTCGTTCAGTATAAGATTTGGATCATTCGCTTTCGAATAGTCAGTTTTTTTGAAAGGTGGAGAATTTGACCTTGAACGTGACCAAGATTTAGGCGAATTTGATTTCGATCTTGAGAACGATCGTTTCTTTGCTTTTTCATTCTCATTGACATTTTTATCAGCAGCTTTGTATATATCTTCAAACGTATAATCATCGTCATCATCGGAAAGATCTATTTTTTTCGATTTATCATCCAGTTTTTTTCGTTTTTCTTCGTTTTCTTCATCAGCGAATATATCTAACTTTGGTTTCCATTTTTCTTCGTCGTCACATGGATTATGATTACCTTTGCGTGTCGAGAATGGGGAAGCACTACGTCGCATACTTCGTTCATCGCGGTCGTTCACTGGTGAAATTGGTTGTAAACCAGGTGAGTTTGATGGTCCTAAATTAACGTAGCCACGAAGTTTTTCAACTCTTGCGGAATCAGTCGCTTCGAGCTTTTTAAGGAAGCTTATCAAACCATGCTGCTCGTCAGTATTCAAATCTTTGAAATTCTGTAACAGTGCTTTTAAATCAGAATCTGATAAACTTTCCATTTTCATTGCGTGGTCAACTGGTTTTTCTGGCTCCGGTGATGCAGTCCGGAATGTCTCTGTAGCAATAATAGAAGTGTCGTTGTTGGCAATGTTTTTTGTTATTGTACTAGTGGTATTACTACTACCAGTCAACCCTTTAACAAAGTCAGCTGTAGTTACAGGTTTATCACTGTTTTTCGAGGCTTCCGCCATACCAACAACTGCATTTATTAGAGTCTCAAGCTCTTCTTGCGAAACGTTTGTTCTACCTTGAGCTATTAATGCTGCAGCTATTTGTTGAGCTATCGCAACTTTATCTACGGTACCTACACCTGGTACGCTTACTGGTTCAGATTTTCGAATTGGTTCAATATCAACCGGTCGCGAATAAACCGATCGGTTCATAAAACTCATGCTACGAGATCTATCTAATAATTCTTTTTGTCGTTTCTTTTCGTCTTCCTGTTTCTTTTTACTTTCAGTTGCATTGTGCAGTAGCCGGGCTATGTTTTGGATTGCGTTCTTCGTTGGAGGGATTGCTACCTTTTCTATCATACCTGTGAACAATTATCAAAAATCGATATATAAAAATTCTAGATGAAAGCATTGAATTTTTTTACTTCAATAAAGTTAACTATTTATAAGTTTATTAAAACTGACTACCAATTTTTTTAATATTCTATTTTATAGTCGACGATTACGATACTATAATAACTATAATATATATATAATGTATAATTAAAATATTTATGTTAGTTATAAGATTTTTAAGTAGTAAATGTTTTTATAACAAAATTAAATTTTATTGATGTTAAATGACCATGTACATTATACAAATTTACTCAAATCATATAATTCATGATAAATTTTATAAAATTGGATTTTTAATTGAAATATTAAAAGTGATTATTTTATATATAAATACTCAATGAATAAATAATAATGATAAATTTCTTCGTACCTGCAAACAATTGACCTTTCAGTTTCTCCTTAACAGTTTCAAAGAGTACACTAACTTCTTCATCAAACAATAACTCTTCAGCAGAATTTGCCTTGACTTTTTCAGCAGCAAGTGCTTTGGATAACAAAGCAACGATTTTAGGACCCAATGAACCCAACTGACCTTCCAAAGCAGTAAGTAACCGTAATAATCCAACGATTTCCAAATCTTCAGTCATTTCCTCAGAGGGTGGAGAAGGTGATTTATTACGATCAGTCACTGGATAAGGAGTCGCGTGATACCTTGGACGAGTCGGACGAGGGTAGTAAGATTTACTGTAAGCAGCACTACGAGCGCTTCGCGAATACGCATAATAGTCTCGATCCCTTTCACGATCTCTTTCTCGATCCCTTTCTCGATCACGATCACGATCACGATCACGATCTCGATCTCTTTCTCTCTCTCTTTCACGTTCACGTTCGCGCTCACGTTCACGTTCGCGTTCGCGTTCTCTTTCTCGTTCGCGTTCTCGCTCCCTATCGCGCTCCCTGTCCCTTTCTCTTTCGCGATCGCGATCACGATCTCTAGATCCATACCGATCATGATATTTATCATTATTTTTCGATAATTTAGTCGTTCCTACGTATTCAACTTCATTATCACTTTCTTGTTTTACAACTACTTTGCCATTTGGTGATCTGTGACGAGTTGATCTTGACAAATCAGGCATTTCACCGGTTAAATCAAGTTTCTTTTTAATATCTTCACGACGATTTTCTAATTGATCATTATGCAACTCACGCATACGCTTATTCCAAAATTCAATCCACTCGGGTTTAAAATCATGTTTACTTGGATCTTGACCTTCAGCCTGTAACTCTTTGTACCGACGATTCCAAAATTTTTTCCATTCGTCAGGATACGATGGATGTTTCTCAGGATTCTTCTCGTGAAACTTAAGCTGTCTTTCTAATGATTCTTCCGCGCGTTTCACTTGATTTTTATATTTCATCCAACGGCTGCGTTCACTCGATCGTGCTCTTGTACTGGATTTGTGGCTACTACGGTGTCTATTATCACCGGTCGTATGAGTTTTGCGTTCGCGAGAACGAGATCGAGATCCACGTGGTGATGGACTTCCACTTGATATACTTGATAATGATGATAATGATTTTACTTCCTCGAGACCTAAATCGTTTTTTACTTTTTCAGCTTTATCTGGTTTACGGATTGCATTTAACTTCTCTTTCGTCAAAATACGGATTTTAAAACCGCTAAAACAAAAATACAATTTTTTATTCAGATTAATTTTGACTATTTATATTTTCGGTTAAGTTATGATAAGGTGTTTATTTATTTTTAAAAAATAGTAATAATAGTGTCAATCTTATACTATTTTATAAATTATTGTATTTATATACTTATCAGTTTATAAAAATCAATGACATTACAAGATAATTTCTTAAAATTCATTCACCGACATTGCTTCAGTTATTATGTATTGGTCATAGCCTAAATTGTTTTTTTATAATATAATCAAGTAGTTGCTGCACTCACTTTAAATATTATTTTTGTAACATTATCAATTTGAACAAAATATTTTTTCATCAAATACCGAGATAATTAAAAATCAGAATTATTCAACATTTGAGTTACATAATCTACTTCTATTACTATAATATTTAATAAAATAATTTCATGAAATAATGTCATAATTCTATGAAAAATTGTTTTTATAATTATATCTATGAATATACTGTCCTTTTTTTAATAACTCAATGCAGAGAAATACGCACATCTAAAATTTCTAAAAATACAAGATTTAGATTTGAAATAAGTATTTTTTTATGAAAATCAATTTAAATTAATCGAAAACTATATGTCACAAATTTTGTTAGTAATAATGTAGTGTTTGGATTAGCAATTTGCAAGTAGAACAATATTCCTAGGTTTAGAAATAAATTAGCTTTGTCACACATACTTGATTATCATTTTTGTGAAATATTAAATAGCTGTTATTTTTCATAAATAACATCTAAATTTTATTGTTGAAGTAAGATTTAGTTGTACTTAACTGAATAACAATAATTATCCATTACTGCAATAATGACTAATAAATTTCTCATGGAAATTTTATTTCTACTATTATTTGGTAATTAATTATAAAAAACTTACGTTTTCGATACATCTCCTTTTGGATCAAGTTTATTCAATGGTGGTTTCACTAACTCATTGACTTTCTTATCTTCTGTTTTGTTTAACAAATCTTGTTTTTCTTCTTGTTCTTTATGCACATAAATATAATTAAACAATGGACAATGAGTTTTAAATTTTAATTATAATATACATATTAAAAAAGAATATTTTATTATACTAACCTTTCTTTGTCATTTCAGCCATTTTTTCTTCAAAATTGGTAACCCAACGTATATCATACACGTCCATAAACGTGAGTTCGGACGTTTCCCTGTAGACAAGAAATAATTTTATTATTAAATATTAACAAATTAACAAATGTTTTTAAAAATGTATTTATTAATTATTAACAATGATAATAGTAAAATTATTTAAAAATAAAATTAATAAAGAAGATAATAAAAGCATTACAAAATTAAAAATATAGAAAACTTTAATGGGTCATTAATTTACCGAAAATGATAATCTTGATATATTCTTTTAATTATCTGCACTTTATTTTTCTCATATTGATTTTTATCCACTAACTGAGGCTGCAATCTTCCAAAATGTTGTTCAATCTTCTTCGCAACTAACACAGAGATTTCATTAGCTCCCCGTTTATAATTAACTGTACGGGGAAGCTCTCCAATAGCTCGCGATATTGTTGGAAAATGTCGATTTAAATATGTAATGCGATGATTATAACTAGTCATGTGTGCCATAACTGTCCTTGGATCACCACGTTTATCACAGAGAACACATGTGTAACTAGGTTCTGCACTTTCAGAATCTACCATTTCAAGAAGATACTCCAAACCAACAAGTGGAGAACTCCTATGACGATCTAAACTCATTTGAATAGTTGTAGCTCTAGTTATTTGATCTTCCATACCTGGAGGAATTGGTTCACCTGGAGCCAGCCCATCAGATAACGTATTTTTATTCTTCTTAACAAGGTCAGATCGTTTGGACCACAGCAATACTGGATAAGGCCATTCCTCTAATTTAATTTTATGTCTATTACCAATATTATGACTTATTAATTTGTGTGCACCAAATAAAGCGATGTTGCAGATGTGGCACCAAATATCACCATCTTCCATCTCTGAATAAATTGGTCTAAGTGTTCCATCTTCAGCAGTGACACTGCTTCTCATTAATCTTTTGCGATCAAACTCTTCCTGTAAAAAATATGTATGCATAGTAACAAGAAGAAAAGGTTTTGATAAAAATTGTAATCTTAAACAAATGTATAAGATATATTCATAATCATTACTTAAGAACTAAAAGTATTGCTTACAATTCGTTATAAAATTAACGAATTGCATTGGGTGGTAGAAAAAGAAAAAAGCTTGCGTAGGAGTATAAATGTTGTTGGTAACTGTTGTAAGCAGCCGATATTTGAGCACTCTTAGTTGTCCCACAGCACAGTCACTATTTATTGTTCAAATAAAAGAATGTATCACCTCACTAAAATATTATTATTACCTCTATTTAATACTTTGATTAAAAGAATCAAAGTAAATTATTTTAGAGGTAAAATATCGCACTGATTTGTAAGATTAAGATATTTGTTAAATTCTGCCCATTCACTACATATAAAATACACATTTATAAGAATTCTAGAGGTATAAAAAAATCACTCAATAAATTACCTTTTCTCGTTCTTCTTCAGAAATGTGGGAGGGATTCCGCCCCTCAATGTCAAGATCATCAAAATTCTGCATGGTTTGCCCTCAAAATTGGAAATAACTCCCAAGATGTATTCTGAAAATATTCAACAATTTTGAGGTACTGAAATGAAATATAGATCAGTAACTCATTACAATATTGGATATATATGTATTTATATATACATACATGTATATATATTTTAATGCGAATTTTTAAATACAAAATTTATAGCTGCAACAAAGCTACAGTAAATAAATTTATAACCAAACATTCCCTTCTTAAAAAATTGATAAGCAGCCATGTTGAAGCATTTAAAGATTGCTGTCATTGGTTGCTGTTTTGATAAGGTGCTAAAACGAGATTTATTTTGTATTTTAAAATGAATATATTTAAAGTAAATCTATAATTAAATTACTGTAATAAAAAAAGTGTAAATGAAATATAAAAGAAGGAAATGCTTTTTTGCATATTTTAATGACTTATGTCAATTATGTTATAAAAAAAATATTTTTTTATATAATATAATATACTACGTGGCTCGTGATTTTTCCCACCTCTATAGATGGAGATGACTATCTCTTTACGCTCGCTAGAAAGATTGTCGCCTTCTTTTATAGATTTATTATATCCAGTTTTTTTTTTTAATACTCTTGGAAATTTCACTAATCATAATAGAAAAAAATTAATATGATTAATATGATAGTAAAATCAAAATTGTAGTGCTTGAATGTTACTGGTAATGTATAAAAAATACATTATTGTATTTTTTGAGAATTGAGATTGTAGATCAACTTTACTACTATTTATGTAATACTTACTCAATATGTTTTAAATAAATTAAGCAAATGTTACATAACTTAATGTTTGTTCTTAAAAAATTATTTTTAAAGGTTAGTTGTTTGTATATTATATTGCTGTATGAAAAATATTTAAGTAATAGTTAAATAGTAATGTTAAAAATTAAAAAGTGAATTATTGCATTATATTTATGAAATATTTTATTATAAGTTTATATGTATTTGTTCAATTAATTCATACTTGCTTTGAAGATTTTACATTAGTATCAGCTTAGTTAATGAATATGTCAATATAAAATCTATTAAGTGTATAGGTAGTTGATTTATAATTAATATAAATCAATACTCTATTTTGAAAAGGTATAAGTAAAACTTCTACCTTAAGAGAATGTTGAAGCTAGCAATTTTATTGAGATATAGTAGTGACTGTTTTTAATTTTTATCAATAAATAAACAGTTTTGGGGAATTTTGGGATCAAAGTACCATTTTATACAGTAATACAAGTAATCTGTCAAATTTTGGTACAAATTTATTGATTATTACTTATGTTTTCACACTATTTTTTATTATTACTTGAAGGATTTACTCTAAAATTTAGCAGATTGTTTATAATACTGTATAGAATGTAAAATATAAAATATAAACTAAAAATAATTGATAATTAATAACAAACTAAAAATTGACAAACACATAATGTAGGTTATAACTTTAACTTTGGCATCCTTGGCTTTTTCAGATTATTTTGTATAAAAATTACAGTTTCATACTATTCTTCATAAATACTCAATGAGTTTGCACCAAAATTTGACAGATTACTTGTGGTACAGTATAGAATGGCAATTTGGTGCCAAAATTTCTTGAAAAGTCTTTTAATTATTGATAAAAATTAAAAATGGTTACACCTATATGTTGATAAAATTGATAGTTTTGATGTCCTCTTAAGTAATTAATTAGTATTGGTACAATATAGCTACTTTGTATATACTATTAGAGATTAAATAAATGAATTTGTAATAAACATAAAAACAAAATATAAATAATAATTGATTGGAAGATAAAATTCGCATTAATAACATGTTCTATTATTTATAAAAGGGTAGACGACAAATTATTACCATTTACTTACCATAATGTGCTTAAGGTTAATATATTGTAAATTATATTAATCAATGTGTAAAAAGAATAGCCGCTATTAGAAATAACACCTTGATGTGAAATTGATCAAACATATAAAAAAATTGTACCATCACTTGTATACAAATTGATTAAAATCAAGATTTATATACATTGATATACATTTGTATATGTATGCATATAAAGAGACATTAAAAGTATAATAAATTTTTTGAATATTTTCAACGACAAAGAAATGAAAATAATCCTTTTAGATAAAGAATAAAACAAATGTAAATATAAAGTTGAATAAAATGTGTAAACTATAACATTATCTATAAATTAAATTTGCTGAATCTTATAGATGCCTCCAGCTACTTACCAAAAAAATTGAGAAAAGGCCGTTGTTATATGCACGCCAGATATGCTTTCTCTATAATATGTCGTACAAATGCAATAATAAGTGCATTTTTTAACAGGAAATTGTCGTACATAAATTATAGCTTCTTGTAAATACCGAAACACTTGTATTAATGATGTGTTTTTTAAATAAATACGTAAATATTCAAAAACGAGGTTAGATTCCCAACAATGTCGTAGCAACTAAGATAGACCTAAATAGAATGCCGGAGCCCCATCAAAATGTGAAGCCTTCTTAAGCGGTTAGTTAGTACCCCAACAGCTAGGCGCCGCTGGCGGCGCAGCAGGAACGTACCCCAAGCGATGTATTCCCTTCTATCTGTCCGATGCATGGATAATGCCGAGATTATCATTAATTATACAATTAATTAATTATATAATTAATTAGTTGTATAATTAATGATTATTAATTTTTAACATAATTTTTAATTGTTAAATCCTGTAAATATACATAATTATATTGTAAAAATCCCATAAATAAATTCAACAGTTAATTAAATTAAAACAAAAATATCATTCATTTAAACCATTAAACGTTTTAATAGCATTATATAGTTTATATATATATATATATATATATATATATATACACACATGTATATGCATACACATATATATGAAATTTTGCAGTTTTATAACAAATGCAGATAAATTGTAAGCATTTTTTATATTAGTTTATGTAAAAATATACTTTATAATGATAACGTGGTTATATCTTTAGACTAAATTTGGAATACCTATCAACTCTTCTTATTTTTATTAATAGACTCGCTATTCCGGCTCAATCGACGTCTTTTTGAAGTCGTCATAAAATGCACTTATATGTAAATTTAATGAATTATAAATGCTGTTTAGTTAGAATCAATTTTTTGTATTTTAAAAATCGGTTTTTTGTACCTTTCTTAATATTACTGTTCAAAGTAGATATATTTGTAAAATAGCCATTTGTAGAGCATAAATTTATCTATCTTCTCGTCCAAAGTTTGTCAGGTATCTTCATTTGTTTCTGAATTATTGCAAAAATAAGTTGCATTTATTATTAAATTCGTAGTTCAAAAAGTTATGAATATTTTTAGTCGAAAAAATTGTGAACATTGGCAATGTCAAATACTTTTTTCTATAAGAATTTAAAGTTTTAATTTAACTTTATTATTAAGTAAAACACATTAAATTAAAAAAAATAATTTTCCTTTCGTCTGCGTTTTAGGTCGTAATTTTTTATTTTTTCAATAGATAATTTGGGAAAAGTTAGATTTCAACATTATTTTGGATGAGTTCTTTGGCTGACTATTTCAAATAAACAGTTTCCAAGATATTTGAATTTGAAAATGATTGTATCGTTTTTTCAAGTGCTGATAACTCACGTTCAGAAATTCCGATTTTAAGTTATTGTAACATTCTCTCATTTTGTTCATATTTCTAAATAGTTTTTTTTTTAATTTTAAGATTTTGCGTTTTAATCCATAATTATATCCAATTTATTTTTACTATGCAGAGCCCAAATATTTATTTTGATTATTATAAACAAATTCATTTCTTAAATATCCTTCTGTTTCTAATAAATACATATTTGTTTATTTAAAATATTGTGTTATATAAATATAAATTATCTACACACTTATATATCCAGATAATTTTGAAATATTAATTTAAAAAA